>OZ018323.1:120331685-120730990 GCA_963969495.1 Ceratothoa steindachneri | reverse complement strand
AGCAGGCTCGGATGTCGTAGCAGCACTTACACCAGAGACAGTATAACAAGAATAAGACTCTGAGGTCTTATGAGCATTATCGAGTGCCCTGGCTTGATCAACAGCAGTACTTAGGTCCAAAGTTTTATTTTCAAGCAATCGTTGCCTGATTGTATGAGAGAGCAAGCTATGATGAAAGAAACCCGTATGTAGTCATCCCAATTCTGTGAAGTAGTAGCAGCCTTAAAGTTACAATACTTGCTGAGCAATTGAAGCTCTTGTAGATACTCATCTATTGTCTCCCCTTCATGCTGCCTACGAGGAGCCAATAAATGTCTCGTTAACACTTCATTTTTGGGCTTGACATAGAGGTTTTTGAGAAGATCTATAGCTGAATCATAGGTGTGTAGTATACTCTGCAATGTAACCATATACAGTTGGAGAGACAAAATTGATCAATGTATCCAGCTTGTTAAGATTAAGGCTTGCGATGGATTCCAGGAAGGCAAAGTAAGTACGATTCCAGTGATTCCATTCTCGTGCAGCAGTAGGCGAGTTGGGGGATACATCCAGGTGTTCAAGTCTCAGGAATTTATTCATTTTTAGATCAGACGCAGCTTTTTTTTATTTCTATGAAGCTATGATAGGGCTGCCACTATTTATTTAAAACACCAGTATAACCTTTGGATCGGCACTGGCGGGATTGTTAGTTGAATAAATTGTGGTAATCATAATAAAGCGTCAATACCTTTCTCTAGGCTTTATTCGACAAACAAAACATGATTACAGTCTGAAAATAAATGAGAAACAATTATACATATAAGGTTACATGAAGCTTAGATCACCACAACTATAAACACCTTCTTTGAGTAAACTAGAATGAATGTTGTATGGGCCAGATGACTTACTAGTATTTAACTCCAATATAAGCCTTTTAATTATTTTCCTGTTTAAATTAATGGTATTCAACACTACTTCCCTTGACCTAGAATTATCATCAATTAATCTATCTGGATTCCCTTCTGTAAATACTGAAGAAAAATGATCATTAAGAACCTCTACTATTCCCTCCTCAGATTCTTTCAAACCCCCTTCATATCTAATAGGTCCTATTTTATCACTGTTAGATTTGTTATTAATTCTATAATAGCTAAAGAATTTTCTTGGATCTTTATTATTATTTTGAGCTAATTTAATTTCTGCCACCCTTTTGCTCTTCTTACTAATCTTATTTAGCTCATTTCTGGTCAACCTATAATGATTTAAATTGTCAAAAGAACTTTCTCTCTGTAATCTCTGGTATGCCCATTTCTTCTCCAAACTTTCCTAGCTAAATCCCGATTCCACCACAATGGCTTCCTACATTTCTTCCTAATAGCCTTAATTGGAATACAATGCTCCTGGACTATGTTTAATATAGTCTTAAAAGTGTCCTACATCTCATAAGTTTTGTTCCCCCTGAATTCTCTATCTCAACTAATCTGATTTAGCAAGTTGCGTAATTTATCGCAATTACCCCTATAAAAATTTGGAGTTTTTGTGGAGTTTGTTGATGTCCTACCTTTCACTATTCCCAAATTAAAATGAACCATCCCATGATTACTATACTATTTCTCAATGCTTCCCCGACGTCAATTGCTGAACCAAGTGATCATCATTTGGTTTATTAACAAATTGAGTAAAAAAAAATATCCTCAAAGCATTCTATAAACTTACAACTTGCTCTATCCCTTCCTATCATAATTTCCCAGTCCACACAATTTGAATTAAAGTCACCAAGAATAACTGTATCTAGTTCACGTCCTTTAATTATTTTCCTGATCATTAACTCATCAATACAATCAGTATGTCCGAGTGGTCTGTAAAAGTGTATTATCCTATTTGTTATTGACCCTACCTACAGTGACTCAACTTCTCCTTGTTTTATATAATTATTTAGATTTGAATAAATGCTATTTCTGATATAAATAATCAACTCACCACCAGTCCTATCTCTCATTTGAATAATGTACATATCATAACCCTTTAGCTTAAATTCACTCACGTTGTTATTAAATTTATCTTCATTAAAACTAAATAACTCATCTTTCTTATTTCCTAGACTACGAGCATTTGTATAAAGACAACTCAGGCCTCCTATCCCTGAAGCACCTCTTTTAGAATGTATACCTTATTTAGCGTACTAGAAGTGCAGGCGAGTGGTTTAAAAGCTTCGTTTGAATGTCTTTTTTGAGACTCAGGATGGCCGAGTGGATTCGCCGCTGGATAACGGGAAGCTGTTCGCAAATCGCCTACGCTATTATTTTTTCTTTGCCCCTTTTCCTACTCCCCTCTATCTACACTTCAAATCTATCTGCTCTGCATCTGTTTCCCTTCCCTGCCCCACCCTGTACTTTTATAATTCCCCGACCACCATCAGTAACTAGTTTCCCGCCTGCAAAGACCCAACGACACTATCTAACTCCTGCCACAATACGTCAACCCCAGCCCGGCTCAGATAGAGCCCATCCAATGCTTACGATGCCTCATTTCCATAAAACACACCCCCAACATCTACAAACATTAAACCCGACTCCTCACACAGGCCTTTTACATACTCATTTAGTCCAATTCACGAGACAACCATTCCATCCCCACATCGAATCTCGGAAGCACACCTGAAACAACGCCTTTCATTCTACTTTTACTCATCTTTTCAACTAACCTTTTGTACCTCTCTCATAACTCACATGAACCCACCTTCTTTACATCATTTACTCCCACATGCGTAATCACAACTGCATCTCTCTCACACCCAGACACCAGACTATCATACCTCTCAGATACATAATTTACACCAGCACCCGGCGAACAAACGCTCACTCCCTTCCATTTGCTCGCACTCAACTTCCTATCTAAATATCTAACCTGAGAGTTACCCATCACGAGAACCTCACTCATCTTCTTAGTCCCCCTAGGCCTAGCATTACCCTCCCTCCTGTTGTCATTCAAACTACCACTTATTCTCCTTTCTGCCACAACCAAATCAGACAAATCACTTTCAATCTCTTCCTCTCTCAGGGCATCGAATCTGTTAGTCAACCTAACAGGTTACATGTCACTCTTACTCACACACCTAACCTGTCCTAACCTATCCATTCTATCCATATTCCCTCACCATTCATCTTCACTTACATCAGTCACTTCTTTCTCTCCAGTCCCTAGTCTAGGCTTATCTTCCACCCTCCTAGTCCCAGCCACATTCTTCCTGCGTGCACTCACACCCCTTCACACTTCATGCACCAACTCACTTAATCTCTTGCACTCATCATGCAACTGACTCACCTCTTCTACCTAAGCCACATTTGCTCGAGTCACACTACACAAGGTGCATTCAGGTACATTTGCTCTTCTTTAAACACCACAAACTACATACACACTACTTACATCAACGGTCATACTCCTTTCATCCAAAGCAAAAGCCATACTGAGAAAACTTTTCAAAACCAAAATTAGGCAGTTCTGGAACGTAAACACACGGGAGCTATTTCACGATTTAATTGAAAATATAATAAAAAAATTCTTGAATATTTTGTCTAACACTCAACGTTGACTATTTTCCCGAATTTAAATATATTACACCGAAAAAAACAACAACAAAAAACCCGTCACTGAATAGAGAGCTCGCTGTGAACACGTCCAATCACTACCGAAGTTATGTAGAGACTGGGTGCTTCAACAATATCTTGGGGTAGTGGATTCCATTTCAGGATGACACGACAAAAGAAAAATCGTCGACGAACTTCTAGTTGAAAATGTTGCATTAGAGTTTTAAATCTATGGCCCCTTGTGCCAACTGCTGGATTCATGTTGAAAATGTCAGCTGGTGAGATGCTACTAAGGCCATGAAAAATGCGGTAAGAATATGTAAGGTCCAGGTCTCAGCAATCTACCTTTAACAGAGAACAACCTCAATCTGTCTAGCCTCTCTGGGTATCGAAGCTCTGTTTTGTCCACTGCGCTCCACAGAGTCACGGAGCCTGTTCTCGCCAAGAAACCCAAGATTCCATACTGGAGATGCAAATTCTACGATAGGTCGGACATTAGAATCAAATAAAGTTGACAAGAAGTTAGTTGAGCGACAGACAGTAGATATCAATAAATTTGAGGCAATACCCCCAACTTTTGTAACCGCACTTCTTATATATTGATGAAATTTTAATTTGTTGTTAATTGTTACACCATACCTTTATGTGATGAACAAGGAGATATGGGATTACTATCAAGAGTATAGAAAGGTGTTAAAAGATACTCATCATGTATATGACGCTGTCTAGCAAAACCAAGAAGGATACATTTGGTTGTAGAAATCTTTAGCCCCCAAGAAGAGGCTACTGAATACAGCAAGTCAATACTGTTCTGAATGTTAGGTAAGGACTAAGAGCAACCAGGTGAAGAAGCTGATGAATGGAAATATAACTTTAGATCGTCTGAAAACATTTTATAATTACACTGTATCTGAGAGCAAGTATGATTTATAAAAATAAGATAAAGCAATGGACCCAGTACTGAGCCCTGAGGAACACCACTTAAGACCTGCTTAGAAGTACTAACATGGCCATTTAATGAAGGTTTCATTCATCGACCCAAGAGAAAGCTAGAGATCCATTGTAGAAGGTTGCCTGAAATTCCAATTGCTACCAGTTTGTTAACGAGAGTCTGATTGATGAACAAGATCGAAGGCCCTAACAAAGTCAAACAGGATCAAGTCGACCACATACCCTAGATCATACCAATATGTGACGTAGTCATATGTTAATAGTAGCTGATCTGTAACAGAACGGTTAGGCCTAAAGCCAAACTGTGATTCATTAAGGAGTAGGTGCTCATCACTGAACCAAAATAAGGTCTTACAAATAATACGTTCCATGATTTTACAAGGGATAGGATTTATACTGATAGGAATATAGTTCAAAGGATCACCCTGAAACCCCTTCTTGTAAATTGGAAATACATGAGATAGTTTCGAAGAATAAGGTAAGAACCAGATGTCATAGATAGATTAAAGATGGTCGATAAACGATTAGCAATCTGCTAAACTACAGGCCAGTGAGTTTAACATCGGTCCCATACAAAGTACTCTAAAAATTAATTAGAATGAAGATTTTCAACCACCTTGAGAATAACCATCTGCTGAGTCAACAGCAACATGTGTTTAGGGAAAGGAGATCGTGCCTAGCTCAACTTCTCGAATACCTTAAGGAACTACATACTGATGTTGATAAGCAAGAAAACGTTGATGTAGTATACTTAGACTTAAAAAAAAGCATTCGATACTTAGAGTAAGAAAGGGGGCAAAGAAAAATAAATAAATAAAATTAGCAAAACAAGTTTCGAACGCGCTTCCCGCATCGCGGGACAGCCGTTAGCGAGAGTTCTAAACCACTTGGCCATCATTCAAGCAAAGCATTTAAGCCACTCTCCTGAACTTCTCGCACTCTACAACAGTACCACACAAAATGCTGATTAAAAAACTAGGAGCACTAGGGATCAAAGGGAAGGTATACAACTGGATTGAAGCATTTCTGAGAGACCGAAGACAGCAAGTCAGTGTGAAATAAGCAGTCTCCAGTTAGCGTGATGTATACAGTGGAGTACCACAGGGAAGCGTTCTTGGTGCAGTCTTTTTTTCTGGTATACTGTACGTTAATGATATCTTCGACTAATTGGACTCTACTGGGAAGCGCTTTGCAGACAACGCAAAGTTCTATACAAAAATAGGATCACCTCAAGATATAATTACTCTCCAAGATAATCTGAATATGCTACAAGATGGAGTGGCAAATGGTCTTGACTTCAATCAGAAAAAGTGCAAAGTCATGCACATAGCACACAAGAACCAGAACCATCAGTACCGAATAGGAAACACAATATTAATGTCGTGGTATGAACAAGTGTACGCTGTTATACGCACACTGGCCTACTTGCCCTCCGAAATTAAGGCTCCACCTGGGAATGGCCCTAAGAGTGCTTTAAATACACAGTTGCTAGGCCAAGAAATATTCCAACACGGCTACAAAAATATACTTTAATAGGATTAAAGATTACATACACATATGGGGCAAGTTAAATGGCAATGTAATTAAATATTGACGGTTCACGGCTAAAATGATTGACACTATCAATTAAGTTTGAACCGAGGGATAATTAATTAAAAAATGATCTTACAATTATGCAAGTTCTAGAGCAAAGGGTTTCCTTAAGGTTCGACACGATAAAGGGGTGAGGAGCGTGACGAAGCGGGGGTTAAATCCCTTTACCTTGATGTGCGGCGAGTAGGAGCTGGGAGGGAAGTTCGACCTTGCACTTGTGAGCGTCTCACGAGACGATCAATCTAACTTCGGAAAATTGAAGATGGGGCTTCTTATCCTTAAGAGGCCAACGGAGGATGCTTCGCAGATGGCTTTTCTGATCCTTAAAATCCGAAGACGTGGTGAGAAGGGTGAAAACGCGCCTAAAACTATCTCCACGAACAACACTGAGTGACGACTAACTCTTCCTTGGCTCTTAGACAATCACTCAATTCCTCTCTGGACGAGAATGTAGTCGATTCCCTCTCGACTAACGAATACGTTAACGGTTAACGTACTGGACAGCAGCTTCAGACACAATATGCCTATGAACTCCGAAGTATCGAATATATACTCCAAAATTATCTAGACGGGGAGAGAGATTCATGGCTAACAGACTTCCTTAATTGCCTTGGGTCGCGATAAGGGTCCATAGAGGGAAGTCGCGTTTCCCCCTTAATGGTCGTTACATTGTTCTAATTTTCGCAATATATAGAAGGTGGGAAGAGAAAAAAACGAATCCTTTTCTCTCTCCTTATTCTTCCACAATTAAGTTCATCAACAAAAGAGAAAAATCTGGGGGTAGTAGTTGCAAATAATCTTAAACCAAGAGACCATGTAACTCAATTTGCTTCCAAGAGTAAATCAGATGCTTGGGAGAATGAGAAGGACCTTTACCTTCATGAACAAAGAAATGTTTCAGTTCCTGTACCTGGCCCTGATCAGGCCCATTATGGAGCACACTGTACAAGATTGGTCTCCGCAAGGAAGAGGTGGCATTGATAAACTTGAGAAAGTCCAGAGGAGGGCCACTGAGAAAGTTCCAAAACCGAGGGATCTATCCTATGGAGATAGATTGGAGGCACTCAGACTACCTAATTTGGAGCAAATAAGAACTAGAGGAGACATGGTAGAGGTTTTTATAATTTTAAAGGGGTTTTGCGAATGTCGACTCCAACCTGTTTTTCCGGAGGGCACCAAGGGTTGAAGAAAGTAACATCGAGACAAGGGGACACAACTTGAAACTAATAAAGCCACATCACAGAACCATCAAAAGGAACAGATTTTTTGACAACAGAGTAATTAACAAGTTGAATAAGTTACTCCCAAATGTAGTCAACAGTAAATATATTCAAAACTAGGTATGATCACTACATGAAAAATAACCCAAGAGGCAATTATGAGCCATCTGCTCCCTAGCCTCTTACTAATCACTAAGGGAAGCAAGCTCAGAAGTACGTTCTTTTAAAAGACGAGGATGGCACTGTCAACATCAAGGGATTTTAAGTAGGCTTCAACATCGCCAGGAAGAAACTGAACTGACGAAATGTTACCATGATACACCTGATGAGGGAATGGGTTTAGGGGCCACTCAACCACAAACGCAGAGGTAAAAGCTTCAAGAAATACATTGGCCAAAGCAACAGGGTCATCAGTCAGGTTATCATTTATCATAAGATGACCTATTTTGGGTCTATCAAACTTTCAGTTTCTGATATAGGAATTAAACAGTTGGGTTTTGGGAAATTGTGTAGACGATGGCCGGATGCGATTATTTTGAGCGTCGGCTCGTTGTTGGGTACGGCTCGCTGCGGGGATAACACTGCGATGACCCTGAGTTTCAATCCTTTGGGGGGGGGGGTCTGGGGGGCATAGCCCCCCAGTATAAAAACGAAAATCGCCATAAAACTCAGGGTCATCGCAGTGTTATCTTCGCGGCGAGCCGTACCCAACAACGAGCCGACGCTCAAAATAATCGCATCCGGCCATCGTCTACACAATTACCGGGTTTTGTAGGATGGAATTTAAGTAGGTTTTCTTCATACTTAATTTGGGCGCTTGGGGCTGCAGATCTTAAGATGGCTTTAGACTCATTAAATCTGAAAAGTTTTTGCAGAGTGATATGAGGCCATCTACCATATGTTTGTCTGGATAATATGTATTCTTTCCACTTCACTATGTGCAGTTTATATAAGTTGCAGGGAATAATTTTGACTAAGGAGGTAACTTCCTATGGAAGGACTTTTTGCAGATGTATTGCTTGCTAAGTTGATTTAGAGTATTTGTCAAAAGGTGGTAGCTTTATTAATATTGAGATGTACTAATTCATAGTTCCAATCTTAGTCTAAGGACACTTTTAATTTTGTCAAAATTACCTTTGTCTCAGTCAAGTGTTGAAACAGGGGTAAACATGAAGATCAGCGGCGTGAATGATGAGACGCAAAATATTTTGTCGCTGTTCCAATATGTTTCACCTTTTTGGAGTAAATTCAAGGGGACTGCTCATAGGGGCTTATCACTGAGGGGGACCTCCTTTGCAATCCTGAATTTTAATCAATTGGGGTCTGGGGGGCATAGCCTTCACTATATAATCATAATTGTTTATAGAATAATGTTTTTTTTAACCAAACGAGCATGAATGTGCATGTGCGGGTGAATAAAACATACATGCAAACCCCTCCCCCCACTTTTTCGGGCGAGCCGCCGATCTTCATGTTTACTGAAACAGCTGCTGTATCATGTGAGGGTTCAAAGTGAAATAAATAAGAGGCATTGATGCTAACATGTCTACAATGAGAGAAAACATACATTTTGAAGAGGGTCGGGATCGGAAGTCATATTAGGTGTAAGATGTTTCCGGAACGAACAAAGGTTGGTTCAAGTACATACTGATGGAGACCAAATGTTAAAAAGGTCAAGGGTAAATATGTAGATTGGCGGCTCGAACGATAGGACGTAAACTATTTCGTCCGTGTTCCAATAGGTTTCATGTTTTTGCAGTACATTTAAGGGGACTGCTCGTGTGGGGGTAAACACAATGGGGCGACCACCCTACGATGATCCTGAGTTTCAATCAATTAGGGGGGTCTGGGGGGCATAGCCCCCCCAATATATAATCCCAATTGTTTATAGAATAATGTTCTAACGTTTACAGAAGTGAATGATTTAACAAAATCATTTCTGCGCCTTTAATTGTTTTGCGAATTATAATGTGGGGGTGGGGGGGGCTCTGACATCAGACCCCCTCATTTGGAGTCATTTTTATTTGTCAATATATTTGTCCCCATTTTACTATTTTTATAACTTTTTTTTATACATTTAAATGGCGCCGGGTATATTTAAAATAGGACTCAAACACGCATGAATATTCAGGCATGGGTGAACGAAATATAAACACACAAAAATCCGCTTTTTCGGCCGAACCGCCAATCTACATGTTTACCAGGTCAAGAAACATGGAATTGCAAGTAGAGATATGGTCAGGAACTACATCCAACTAAGAATTGTGGGGAGATTAAAGAAAAAATAATAGTGTAGGCAAGTTACAAGCAGCTTCCCGCATGCTGGACCACTGTTAGCCAGCGGTGAATCCACTTGGCCATCCTGAGTCTCACAAAAGACTCATTCAAACAAAGCTTTTAAGCCGCTTTCCTGCACTTCTCATACGCTATACAACCCCCTTCCTAGAAGCGGAGCGTGATTGAAGAAATGAAGATAACTCATTTGGAAGTGTTATCCAATGGCTGACACTCCCCCTCCCCAGTCTGGGCACCATTTTATGGTATTTGGTTATTAGTGGGATTGAATTTAGTTAATAAATCAGCCTAGATTGTTAATGAAAACCATTACCATAAATTTGTTAAATTTGGATGGAATAGTCATCTGCTAATATTTAGGCCTAATGACTGACATGGATTGAATTTAGAAACTTCTGAACTAGGTTTGTAAGAAAAACAGACAAACAAAATAAATATATTTACAAAATCAACGAATGACAATGAGAGAATTGAATTAGGAAATAACTAGTGAGCGGTTATTGCAATTATATGGATGAATGATATAATTAAATTGGGAATTGCTAAGGAATACAACATAATGCAATGTATGAAAGTAATGAAAAGTAGAATGAATGTAAGGTATGTGAAGTAACTAAGATATGGTAATTATTAACTAAATTCAATCCCACTAATAACAAAATACCATAAAATGGTGCCCAGAAAGAAAAGATGGAAATAAGATTGGGTAGCTTAGAGGCTAAATGCATGGATTTAGAGAAAACATGTAGTAGAGACCAACAACAAGGCAAAGGCACTACTGCTACTGTAAGTGTTGATAGTCATACTGACATAACCTCAGAAATGAATAACGAGAGAGAGAGAGTTATGAGTGACTTAAGGGAGGATGAGCAGAGAAAGCTCAATATTATTGTTTATAGAGCTAAGGAAAGTGTCTCAACCAACTTGAAAGAATTTAGAGGCCATGATAAAGCTTTTATTCAAGGATTATGTCAGGGTCCACTGGAAATGGATGATTTCAGGGCAGACAATATCACTAGATGTTTCCGACTTGGCAAAAGGGTGGAGGGAAGAGTATGACCACTGCTTCTCTCAGTGGATTCAGTCTTAACCAAAAATAAGGTTCTCAATAATGTAAAAGGGCTAAAACATGCAGCAGTCCTATGACACAGGTGAACTACCGCAGGACTGGTTGAGAGCCTGAATAGTTACCATCCACAAGAATGGAATGAAGAGTGACCCGGGCAACTACCGCCCAATATCCATTACATGTCTATGCAGCAAAATCATGGAACACATTATTCTCAGTCACATAACAAAACATCTAGCAGCGAACAGAATCCGGATTCATAACCAACATGGCTTTAGAGATAAGTTGTCCTGTGAAACTCAACTGGTGGAGGCCTTACATGACTGGGCCTGGACCATGGACAAAGGATGTCAAACTGATGTTTTATTGGACTTCAGTAAGGCCTTTGATAAAGTCGCTCACGGGAAACTCCTTTACAAAATAGACCACTACGGTATTAGAGGCAAAACAAAAAGATGGATCCAGGGCTTTCTAACAGACTGCACCCAGGAAGTGGTTGTAAATGGAACGCCATCCACACCAACAAAAGATCTCTCAGGAGTTCCTCAGGGGTCTGTCTTGGGTCCTGCTCTTTTCTTATTATACATAAATGACATAAATGAAGGAGTCTCGCCAACAATTCAACTATTTGCGGATGGCAGTGTGATTTATCGCCACATTGAAAATAAAAATGACCAACATCATCTGCATGAAGACCTTCTAAGAGTTTTTGAATGGGCAAACACATGGGACATGGAGTTCAACATCAACAAGTGTGCCCATCTCTGTGTGACCTTAAAATGAAACCCATTGCAACACTCCTTCACCGTCAACCAGCAAGCAATACCACAAAAGGAAAGCTGCAAATACCTGGGAGTAACCATCTCACAGGACCTAAGTTGGAACAACCATTTAGATCAGGAGTATGCTGCTTGTGCCTGGAACCCACACACTTCAAGAAACTCTGACATCATTGAGAGTGTGAAGCGGCAAGCAGCTCGTTTTGTCACCCACCAATACAACCGGAAAGCAAGTGTGACCAGTATGCTGGATAACTTTAAATGGGACACCTTGCAGACGAGACGCACCCTACATCAGGCAGAGATGTTCTTCAAGGTGCATCAGGGATTGGTGAGCATCCATATGCCACAGGATATCACCAGGACAACAAGACCCCTAAACAGAAAATACAGCTAAGATGAACAGCATGCTTACAGCCACCCAAACACAAGGGTGGACTGCTACTTGTACAGCATGTTCCCAAGAGCTGTACAAGCGTGGAACAGACTACCAAAAGAGGCAGTAACTGCAAGCAATGCACAACAATTCCGGAGAGCAGCACTCCCAGCCATCCGCCAGATGCGGCCTCCACCCACCCTCAAGTGCCTGTAGAACCCGGGCACACCAAAGCTCGCATCCCTGGACAGCGGACACCGCTTTTTGGGAGTATAAGACTCAAGAGAAATTTAGGAGAGTGATCATTGATATTGATTACACTCGTGACCAGAGGTCCCGGATAAAATGGCTGAAGGATCAAACCAATGAAATAGAACAGAATGACCAGTCAGGAAATTTCCAATACAGAGTAAGAGGCCCCCCAGCACAAAAGAAAATAGTAAAAATCAAAATAAATATGTAGCATCTAGTGGATTAACCTCTACTCTAAAAAGTCATGTAAATAGAACAATTAGAATTAAAAAGTTGATGCACAAACTGAATGTATTATACACCAATGCAGATTCATTACCTAATAAAATGCACAAGTTGAAGATAAAATTCAGTGATTGAAGTTAAACCTAAAAATCCTGGGAGAACAATGTTAAAATCTGAACTAGAAATTGATGGTTATTATTTATTTACAAACTTGGAAAAAGAAAATGGAAGGGGTGTTGCTTTGTATATCGATAATGATATCGATGCAAGTGATATAGAAAATAACACTGATTTTGAAGAGCGTATATAACATAACATAACATAACATAATTTCACGGATGACAAAAGCTACAAGGGCCTATCAAAGGTAATCCGCATCCGTCAAAACCCACCCACAAAAAGCACCATCACCAGGGAAAGACAAAATCAAAGTCCCCCCACAATATAATATAACAGATGACAAAAGCCACAAGGGCTCATCATAGGTCATCCGAGTCAAACGGCCTCTTTTTTAAGGCACCCAAACTCCCAAGAAAACTACATCCAGAGGATTGCGTCCAGAAACAAGGGTATCGCCAATCAAGGCTTGTCAAGAAATAAATCATGCAGCTATAGATATATACAAACAACATTAATATATACAAAACTTAGGAAGCATCACAACCTTCCCTCCCCATAAACTCATCCAACCTACTCTTAAGTACATTTAGACTTGGACTACCTACTACCCTCGGCGGCAATTTGTTCCAGAAATCTACCACTCTATTGGTGAAAAAATATTTTCTTAAATCCAACCTACACCCTTGCTTTTTAATTTTCAAGTGGTGACCTCTAGTCCGATTTCCATCATCTAACTCAAAAAACTTGCTAACATCCAATTTATCTATCCCGGAAATTTTTTTAAAGAGCTCAATCATATCCCCTCTCACACACCTCCTTTCGAACGAGAACATATTTAAAACCCTCAGTCTATCTATATATTCAAGGTGCCTCAGGGAAGGAATAATCTTTGTTGCCCTCCATTGCACTGACTCAAGAAGGTTAATATCGTGTCTAAAATGTGGGGACCATGCTTGTATACAGTACTCTAGATGTGGCCTAACATAAGAGTTATAGAGTTTAAGAATAACCTCCTTACTTTTGTAACTGACATTTCTCTTAATGAAAGCCAGCACTCTATTTGCCCTATTTCTTGCTTCAATACACTGCTTAGAAAACCTTAATGACTTATCTATTACTACTCCTAGATCTTTCTCATCCTCTACTGAGCTCAGCCAATGCCCATCCATTTCATAGTTAAATTCTCTATTATCTTTTCCCATGTTAATACTTTGCACTTATGAAGGTTGAAAGTCATTTGCCACTTATGTGCCCAGGATAACAATTTATTTAAATCCCCCTGCACTTTAAAATTATCATCAATATCTTTAACTACAGCTGCTAATTTGGTATCATCCGCAAAAATAGATGACAAATAATAATGGACCAATAACTGATCCCTGAGGAACCCCACTGATAACATCCCTCCACTGACTTTACACCATTTAGCACTACCCTTTGCTTCCTGTCTTTCAGCGACTCAGCTATCCAATTTGAAACACCCCCACATATCCCAATCATTTTTAATTTATGAACTAATCTCCTATGTGGTACCTTATCAAATGCTTTACTAAATTCCAAGTAAATTACATCCACATTCTCTCCCTTATCTACTTGATTTGTTACGAACTCTAGAAAGTCTAGTAAATTAGTCAAACATGATCTACCTGATCTAAACCCATGCTGAGCATCACTGATTAACCCCTCCCTCTCTAGATGTTGGCAAATCCCTTTTTTAACTATTTTCTCAAGAATTTTACAGACTACAGGAGTTAGGCTAACCGGTCTAAAGTTATTTGGATCCTCTTTACTACCCTTCTTGAAAATGGGGACTACATTCGCTCTCTTCCAATCATCAGGTATTTCTCCATATTCCAGTGACCTAGTATATAACTTCTCCAGAGCTATTGAGATACTTTCTACCCCATCTTTAAGTATCCTAGAATGAATATTATCAGGGCCGGAGGCCTTGGTAGTATCTAACTCACCTATTAGTCCTTTTATCGTCCTCCGATCCACACTAATGGTAGTAAACACCTCTTTCCCTGACCAACGAGTACTATACATAAGACTATTTAGTTTCTCCTTTGTAAATACTGATGCAAAATGACCATTTAGTACCTCAACTATTTCCTCATCAGTTTCTCTCACAACCCCTTCATATTTGATAGGTCCTATTTTAACTCTGCCAGACTTGTTATTAATTTTATAGTAACTAAAGAACTTTCTAGGATCTTTGTTGCTATCCTGAGCTAATTTAATTTCTGACACCCTTTTGTTCTTCTTTATAATCTTATTTAACTCATTCCTAGCCATTCTATAATCACTTAAATTTTGAATATTATTTTCTACCTATAATTTTTTATATGGCCTTATCTTCTCTGAAATTTTTCTAGCTATCTCCTGATTCCACCATAATGGTTTCCTACTTTTGTTCCTAATGGCCTTCATTGGGATACATTGTTCTTGGACTACATTTATTATATGCTTGAAAGTATCCCACATCCCATAAGCATTTTTACCTCTGAATTCTACATCCCAGTCTACAAAATTTAGCAAGCTTCGGAGTTTTACATAATCTCCCTTATGGAAATTTGGAACTTTTACAGCATTCCCGGTTATTTTACCCTTCTCAATTCCCAAGTTAAAACGAACTATCTGATGGTCACTATTTCCCAATGCTTCCCCAAGATATCAATTCTTGAACTAAATGATCACTGTTAGAAAGTACTAAATCTAATATATTTTCCCCCTTGTTGGCTCATTAACAAATTGATTCAAAAAATTATCCTCAAAGCATTCTATGAACCTGCCACTTATTCTATCCCTACCTATCATATTTTCCCAGTACACAGAGTTTAAGTTGAAGTCCCCAATAATAACAGCATCTGTTTCACATCCCTTACTTATTTCCCTTATCATTAGTTCATCCATATCATCAGTCTGCCCAGGTGGCCTGTAAAAAGCTCCCAAATGCACCATTCTATTTTTACTGAACCTAATATCTATCCAAAGTGACTCAACTCCATCCTGCTTTATTGAAGTATTTAAACTTGAAACAATGTTATTTTTTATATAGATAATTATTCCTCCACCAATCCTACCTGTCCTTTGACTAATGTACATATTATAGCCCTGAAAATCAAATTCACTTATAGTGTCACTAAATTCTATTTCATTAACCCATGATTCAGTAACACATAATATATCTATATCCTCATTGCTAATATAACTAAATAGCTCATCCTTCTTGTTTCTAAGACTATGAGCATTTGTATAGAAACAATTTAACCCCCCTATCCCTGAAGCACCTCTTAAACCTGAATGACCTCACCTCTATCGCCTTGGAACCTATTTCTGTTATCTGCCAAGTCCATTCTACTTTCAGTACTATAATGTCCTCTCATAATTCCCTGACCACTATTAGTATCTAGTTTTCCGCCCGCAAAGACCTAATAACACGATCATACTCCTCCCACAACACATCTACCCCCCTCCTACTCAAATGCAGTCCATCCATCGCATACATTTCTTTCATTCCAACAAACCTATCCCACACATCCACAAACAGGACACCTTCAATCTCACACATCCCCCTCACATAATCATTCAGCCCAATCGCACAAGAAATCCATTCTACCCCAACATCCATTCTTGGAAGCACACCTGTCACAACACCTTTCACTCTACTTTCTTTCACCTTTTCAATCAACCTCTTGTACCTCTCACGTAACTCACATGCACCCACTTTCTTCACATCATTCACTCCTACATGTGTAATCACAACCGCATCCCTTGCACAGCCAGACACCAGCTCCTCATACCTATCAGACAGATCTCTCACTCCAGCACCCGGCAAACACACCCTCAAACCATTCAATCTACTTGCATTCAACTTCCTATCTAAATATCTAACTCGCGAATCACCCATCACAAGCACTTCAGTCAGACTCCTATTCCTAACCCCCACAGACCTAACTCCATCCCCACTCCTATTCTCATTCAAACTACCAGTCACTACCTCCACCCCCACTCCCAGTTACTTCCTCTCTTAGGGCACTGAATCTATTAGTCAAGCTAATAGGTTCTGTGTCCCTCTGACTCACACACCTATTCTCCCCCTGGCTAACAACCTCAACAGAGGCAACCCTATTCTCACAAAGAACAGGAGAAGCCTCCCTAGCTTCACGTTTCCTAACCACTCTCCACTGTCCCCCATCCTCACTAGGCCTATTTCTAACTAATCTAAGGGGGCTAACTTCACTATCCCTAGAACTATCACATCCTACCTCCTCCACCGGCCCTCTACCTTCACCTGAAACATCTAACTGGCCTAACTCACCACCTAATCTATTCCCAGCTCTAGGCCTAACACTAAGTTCCCTCCTGAGCTCAGCAACTAACCCTTCCAGCCTACATATCCTGTCTAAATCCTGCCTTCTCATCCCCTCTAAATCTACAATGCATTCACGCAGCCCACATACAACACATGTATACCCCTCACCTAATACACCACAACCAATGCATACATTCCGACACTCATGGTCACTTTCATCCCCAAACTCCATCACTTATTCAAACAAAGAAAGAACTTAAGTAGCAATAAGAAAAAAAAGAAGAGCAACTTAGCTTTCGCTGATTGCGGTGAGAGAAAAACAAACAAAAAACAAACAGTAGAAAAATCTGAAAAATAAATCAACAGACTGAGAGCTCTATGAAACACATGCTACCTGTTCGAAGGTCAGTAGGTTACAGCCAATGCCCATCCATTTCATAGTTAAATTCTCTATTATCTTTTCTCATGTTAACAACTCTGCACTTATCAAGGCCGAAAGTCATATATGGTGCAGCTTAAAACTTACAGGTAATGATTGTCTGCTACTGGGATGTATTTATAGAAGTCCTAATAGCAGTGAGGAAAATAATTCAGCCTTATGTACAGTATTAAGACAAGTGGCAGAGTCAAGGGAATATACCCACATTATGATAGTAGGTGACTTCAATTACCCTGAAATAGATTGGACAAATTGGCACTTATCAGAACATCCCAATCATAGAGCAAACAGATTTATTTTGGCAATGCACGACTCATTCTTATTCCAGCATGTCACTGAGTTTACAAAGTATAGAATACATGAGCAACCAAGTCTATTGGATTTAATATTTACAAATGAAGAAGGTATGGTCACTAACATAGATTATGATTCACCATTGGGTATGAGTAATCATGTGTGTTTAATATATGATATGAATCTTTATACTAATATGCAGAAAAGTGAAATGAAAAGATACAACTATTTTAAAGGTAACTACGAACCAATGGCATGGAAGCTTGGGAAAATAGACTGGACAAATTGTATGATGAACATGGATGTGCATGAGGCATGGAGCTTTTTCAGCAATCACTTGAGGGAGCAGATGGATGAGAACATTCCTGTAGTGAATCCTGTAAGGGGCGCGGTGATTTGCCATCCTGGCCGCCATGCTGACGGGATCCAGCACTCCGTCTGGCCCTAGCTTAGCCACTCATCCTTCCTTCAGATAGCCTGTGTTTCTTCCCTACTTTGTCGCTTTTCATACAACCTCTCCCACAACTTTCAATGGTCAGCCTCTAATTTCACCGGGTAGATACTGACCTTCTTCTCAAGCCAACCGTCCTGGATTGGGGCTGAGGGGGGAGGGGACAATGTTCCCTAACCCCTGAGCTCCGGTTCGGGATGTTTTTTTTTAACAACCTGCTTCTTCCCCACCCATACCTTCCTCACATCCCTTTTCCTCTCCTCTTCACATTCTATCCATTTTTACGCTGCGTCTAAGGTGGAGCCACCATGCCGATGGACTGCCAGGCCACCAGGCGGGAGTGGTGGTCCCAAATGCCGGCGCCTGGCTCTGCCAGGCCTGTAAGCACCTCTTGCAGTGCGGGCAACTGCGAGAGGTGATGAGCGGTTGCATCCTGTAATAAAAAGAGGGTCACCATGCCCAATGATGAGTCCAACCAAAAAAACCCCTTTAACTCCCCCTGTAGAAATGACGGAGCCGCTCTTCGGCAGCTCCACAGAAAAAATGGAGGTTTCCCCTCCTGTGCTTGCGCAGGGGAACCTCCATATCTCTTCAACCAGAGAGGAGGCTTACTCCTCTCCTTCGCTTACGGGTGTAGGGGACTCCCCCTCACCCCCTTCTCTGGAGGTGCTTTTGGGCACCTCCCTTTTACCAGCGGCAGTCCCCTCTGTTCTTTCCAAGGGTACTGCCAAGAAAGCCAGCAGGCAGCCCTTAGCCAGCCGCTCCACAGTGGCTCAGTAGGGCAAACCCCCTTAGGGGGGAGAGGGAGGCCAGGCCCCTTCGGTCGCTTCCCTCAAAAGACTTGCTGGCAAGAATATTGAACCTTGTTGGGGTCAAGGCCTATGCCTCCCCACACAAGACTAGTGACGATGCTGCCAACAGGACCTGCGATGTCTTGGGGGGATGGCCTCCTGGAGCTCCCCCCTGAGATAGACATGGTCCTTGAGGAAACCCAGCCTCAGATGGTAGGGCCTTCCATGGGGGGGAATCCGCGCTCGGTACCAAGCACCGAACCCGAATCTGCCCCTATGCAAGGTCCTCCTCAAACGACTGTGGTTTCCGAAGCAGTACAAGGAAGGGAAAGATCTCCTCCAACCGGTGCCCCCACGACTACCAGGACCTTCTCCATTTCTGAGAATGACCTGGCTGAGTCCGGTCCATCTGGCCTGGGGGCTCCTTCCGGCGGAGGTGAGAAGCGGGTTCATTCCCCGCCCTCCTCTCCGAAAAAGAAAAAGAAAAAGACAAAAAAGACTCGGGGCTCGTCTCCATCTGTGGGGGCTATGGGGACGGATGAGTCTGCTGCCACTTTGGCAAGCCAAGCCAAGATCGGCACATCCGGCCCCTCTGCCTTCCCGGTTGCGGAGCCCCTGACTAAGACAAAAAGTGCACAGGGTGGAGCCTCGATGACATCAGGGCCCCTGATTCAGAGGTTAACTGGCATTTTTGAGCCCGCTGGCTTCAAACGCTTCCTCGTTATTCGCTCCACTGATGGCACCATGTTGGCCAAGGGCAACATGATCCATCAGAGGAGAGGATTAGCTGGTGCAATTGGTAGAGAGCCGAAGGTGACCCGTTTCTCGGACGGGAGGCTTCTGGCGAATGCGGCGAATCCCGCCGAGGCGGCCAAGATAACTGCTCTTTGGACAATTCATGTCACCCCGGTGAGTGTGACGCCGCACTCTACCATGAACTTTGTGAAAGGAGTAGTTTATGCGAGGGAACTCGTTGACTACTCCATTGAGGACATCACCCTAGAGCTGGCCGATCATGGGGCGGTCAAGGTCGAACGTGTGATGAGAAAACAGGGAGGGGCATTGAGACCCACCCCTACACTCTTTGTCACGTTCGACTGTGACAAGCTCCCTGAGTCGGTGCGTGCCAGTTGGTATCGCTACCATGTGAAGGCATCCGTGCCACTGCTGCGGCGGTGCTATTACTGTCACCGCTTCGGCCATACGAATCGTTCTTGTAGATGTGCAAAGTCGGGGTCACCCGAAGTTTGTGTAAATTGCTCCAAGGCTGCACACGATACGTCCAAATCGTGTGTGGCCAAGTGTGTCAATTGTGGAGAGCCGCACCCGGCTTCTTCAAAGCAATGTGGTGCATATCTCCTTTAGAAAGAAATCTTGGCCGTTCAGGCCCAGGATAGACTCTCATTCCGCGAGGCTTAGGACTTGGTTCTGGCACGCCCGGCTCTGCCTGGGACATCATATGCCTCAATAGTTAGAAAGGCACCCTTTGCTCATGGCCCATCCAGGCCAACAAGCACGGTTGTTTCCGCGCCCATTTGGAGCCCTTCTGCGGGCTCTACTCAACCCGGGTACTCCCCTGGTAAAGCTGGCGGCAAAAAGGGTTCACACCCAGCCCCGGCTAAAACCAGGGCTCCCCCCTCTTCCCCCAGCGTGACCGTTTCCCGTAAGGCAAAACGGCCACGCGCCTCCCCGAAAGGAGGACAGCAACAAAGGAGCTTCGGCTCCTTCGCCCACGCCCCGAGGTGGAGCGAGTGGCTCGGAGACGGTGGTTCCTCGAAAAGAGGGCCCCACGCCTCCGAAGCCGCAACGCCCGCCTAAGGTTTCGAGACGGAGGGAGGAAAAGACTCGCATGGCGAACCCAATCTTCCCCAATAAGTCCTCGAAGGCGACAGTGCTTTGTCCGGCCAACAGCGCCCGGGGTTCTGCCCCCGGGAAGCGTACGGCCATTCCCGTGAGGGTCTTCAGTTCGAGGAGACCCGCGTCTCCTCCGAGCTAGGCCTGGAGGGCATATTCATTCAATGGAATTGCCGTGGACTCCGGGCCAACTGGCAGGAGTTGCGGAGGCTCGTCTCGTCACGTTACCCGTTAGCTATCTTTTTGCAGGAGACCATGCTAGTTGCGTGCCCCCTGCCCGCCCTCCCGGGGTATAAGGGTCTTGCGAACCCACCACCGCGGGATGGCCGGGCTGGGGGGTGCGCGGTTTACACCCGGCATGATGTCTCCGTTCTTCCTTTCTCTTTAGATACCTCCTTTCAGGCAGTGGCTGTGCAGCTGCACCTGGATAGGAGGTATACTATCATTTCTGCGTACATTCTACCGTCAGCTGACTTCGACGCGGGGGAATTCCGCCACGTCGTGGCACAGTTGCCGAGGCCCTATCTCTTGCTTGGAGATCTGAACGGCAGGCCTCCTCTCTGGGGAGATTACTCCGTAAATCCCAGGGGACAAGTCCTTGCCGATCTAATCGAAGAGGTTGAGATGGGTGTCCTAAACGTGGATGAGTTTACGCACTGTCCGAGAACCGCTTCATTTTCTTGCCTTGATCTCTCTTTGCGCTCTTCGTATGCACAGCCTGATTTTGATTGGGGGGTGGTCCATGACCTCCATGGTAGTGATCACTTTCCCATTCAAATATCATTTTCAGGGCAACTGCCGCCTGAGAGCCCACCTCGCTGGTGCTTGGCGGGGGCGTGGTGGCCTGCATTTCAGGAAATGACTGAATTTTCTATCTCAGTTGAGGTTTTTAGGTCAGTAGATGAGGCCGTTGAGTTCTTCTCCGGCAACCTCATCGCCATGGGCCTGACTACTATTCCTAGGACGTCTGGCCGTTTTGCACACCCACCACTCCCATTGTGGTCGGCCGAGTGTGAGACGGCCCTCAAACAGAAGCGTTATGCCTACATGCGCTATAAGCACCGCCCGAACGATTTCACTGTCGCTAAATTTCGTCGGGCTAGGGCTAGGTTCCGGTATATTTCGTAGCACCCCCGCCGCTCTTCTTGGCGGGTATACGTGTCTTCACTTAACTGGAAGACCCCTTTAGCTGAGGTGTGGAAGTGAGTCAAAAGGATTCGGGGCAAGTTCTCGCAGGCCCCCCTCCCGTTCTCCAGGAGAATGGGACTGCAATCTCGGACGGAATCCTTAGCGTCCGCTTTTTCCGCATTCTCTAGCCGTGATGCTGCTCCGCCAGCATTCAATGCACGTCGTGATGTCGCGGAAGGCCGCCGGCTGGACTTTACCTCCAGAGGCGGAGAACTCTTCAATGACAAGTTTATTGTGAGTGAGTTGCGTTCCGCTCTCGCTTCGTGCGCGGACACCGCCCATCGTCCAGACGATGTCCCGTACGCCATGCTTCGACACCTGGGTGAACGAGCATGGCCTTTCTGTTAGATTTGTTCAACAGGATCTGGGTGGAAGGTCTTCTCCCAGACTCTGGGCGAATCGCTACTGTGCTCGCCTTTTGCAAACCGGGGAGAGATCACTCTACTCCGACCGGTTTCCGCCCAATCTCTTTAACCTCTTGCGTGTGCAAGTTGATGGAGAAATTGGTAAATGTTAGATTAGCCTTTTTGCTGGACAGCGGAGGCCATCTATCTTCCCCACAGTGCGGCTTCTGCAAGTTCCACTCCTTTGTAGACAGCACTACGCCACGGTGTTTTTTGATCTGGATGGGGGCGAGGGGACGCCTCCCAATGTTTCTATCTGAATTTTTGCGAGATCGTCGATTCCGCGTACGGGGGGGGGGGAGCCCTCTCCTGCCAAAGGAGCAGGAAGAGGGTGTCCCGCAGGGAAGTGTCCTCAGTGTCACACTCTTTGCCCTGAGCATCAACGGCATCACCTCGGTGCTGCCGGAAGATGTTCTCACTACGCTCTACGTGGACGACCTTTCGATCTCTTTTGGCGCGGCCCAGATGCCAACTCTGGAGCGTCGACTCCAACAGGCATTGAACCGCGTCTCTCGCTATGCCGAAGCGCACAGGTTTCGGTTTTCTTTGGCCAAGACTAAGGTGGTGCACTTCTGCCGCCATCCACGGCTTCACCCCGACCCAGATTTGTTTTTTAATTGGGTGCGCCTGGATGTGGTTGAGTCGCACCATTTCCTTGGTCTTGTATTCGACCGACGCCTCACCTGGGAGGCTCATATTCGCAGCCTTAGGGTTTCTTGTACCGGTGCCATGGACATGCGCTTGGGGCGCTGATAGGGCTACTGCCTTACTTTTTTATCGATCCTTTGTTCGCTCGAAGCTCGACTACGGATGCGAGTTTTATGCATCCGCACTTTCCCCATTGAGAGCCTGTTGGTCGATGCTGGGGAGATGCCACTCGCTCTGCGCCGCGTGCAGTGCATCACTCGCCTGTACGCGCGAGCCCGGCGCCTCCCTCAGTCGCCAACAGCTCTCAATGCATCCGCAGCTGATCTCGATGGTGCCTATGCCGCCAAGAGACGCCAGTCATACCCTAAGCCCTTTGGGTTTAGGGCCAGGAAACTCCTTCGAGAGGTAGATATAGCTCTCGGGCCGGTGGCGCCCCTGGTTCTGCCCAGGACGCCACCCTGGAGGGTACCACATTTGGCTATTTGTCGCCACGCCTCTGCTCCCAAAGCTTGTACTGCGCCTGGAGTATTGCGTTCGACCTTTTTGGAGCACACATGGTGTCACGCTGGAACCGTGCCAGTGTATATGGATGGCTCCAAGTCCCAAGAGGGGGTCGGCTTCCACGCCGTATCCCCTTTGTTTGAAGTCAGCGGGGCTCTAAAAGGCCCTGCGTCTGTCTTCACGGCTGAGCTGGTGGCAATACACCACTCGGTACGGGAGATTACGCGATGTGCCCGGTTCAGAGACCGGATTGTGATCTATAGCGACTCACAAAGCGCCTGAGTGCTCTCGGGGCATTGGAATCTCTGCATCCCCTGGTTCGCGATATCCGTGACGCCACGGTTTTGGTGAGCCGGGCAGATGTCGAGATTATCTTCTGCTGGACATGTAGGAATTGCGGGGAATGAGCGCGCCGATTAGGGCGCCAAAGAGTCCGCGAGGACTCTGCGACCGGACCAGTGTTTCGCTCTTCCTCACTCCGACTACATGGCAGGAATACGGGCAGCTCTTCGGACTGCTTGGCAAAGAAGACGGGATACGGTCGAAGTTGCTTGCCATTGTGCCGCGACTGTTTCCATGGACCTATTTCCCAATGCCGCGACGGCTGCAGGTCACTTTCTATTGTCTCCGAATCGGTCACACTCGTGTGACGCATCGCTATTTGATGGAGCGCTCGCCTGCGCCGTAATGCGACGACTGCATTGTCCCCCAGACTGTTCGGCACATTCTTGTTGAATGTTGCAGTCTGGGTGATCTTCGCGCACGTTACCTGTCCCGGTACCGGGATGGGCGGGGTCGCTACCGCCTGTCCCTTGTAGTCGGGACGAGTGCGTGCACATTGACTGGTGGACTTATTGACTTTGGGGGGAGGCCGGCCTTCTCCCTTTCATTTAACCGGGTTTAATTGTTGTTTTTGTTATTGTTTTGTTATTGTTATTTCTTTTTATTGTTGTTTTCTGTTCAATTTTTTAAAAATAGCCTTGAACTAGGCTGTTTGTTTATGGCGACTTATGCCTAAGTCGGCAGTCGCCAGATAGCCCCTTAAAAAAAATAAAAAATCCTGTAGTAAAGGCCAAGAAATATGGTAGATCTTACATAAATCACAGGGTTATTTATGTTTTAGACTCACACATGATAGTGAAGATGAAAGGTTATATAAGGCTGAAGTGAATGCACTCAGAAACTTAACAAGAAATTTAAGAAAAGACTTTGAAAAAAACTGGCTTGTGAGATTAAGCATAAACCCAAAGCATTTTGGAAATATGCTAATAGTAAACTCCGGACAATATCTAGGATTGGTGACTTGGATTGTGGCAATGGTAACACAGCAAGAAATGATATTGATAAAGCATCAACATTAAATGACTTCTTTGGTAGTGTTTTCACTGAGGAGGATCAAAGAAATATACCACAGTTAGAAAACAAATATGTTGGCAGTAACCCATTAGATCATGTGGTAATTAGTGAAGAAAAAGTGAGAAAGAAACTAATAAAACTGAGAAAAAACAAATCAGCTGGACCAGATGGTTTTCACCCAAAAATGCTTAGTGAAATAGCACCAGGTATTAGCCTACTATTAAATATTATTTGCAATAAATCTCAAGAAACTGGTGAAATTCCACAAGGCTGGAAAGATGCCAATATCACCCCAATCCATAAAAAAGGAAGTTGATGGCAGCCTGGGCATTATAGTAGTAGTAGTAGGCCAATAAAAAGGGGGACAGGCTCGTCAGCCATCCGTTTCAGGGCTGGGCTGGGTGGAGCACTCGCCTCGAGGATTCCTCTCACAGTCCGCTAAAGCTTCACTCTTTGAAGACATAGGATGCAATACTAAGTGTAATATCCCAATGCGCTGGACAACCAATTACAATTTTCAACTTTCTAAATATTTACTCATATTTATAAATTGTTTATACAAAATATATCTCTGAAAAGAGAATACAATTGGTTATTATTCATATTCATAATATAAAAAATTGGAAGGCAAATTATACCCACACACTCACACAGGGGTAGGGAAAGATATATGTTAAGGGGGGTGGGAGAATGGCCCTACAGACACACACACACGCCGCTCCCCCACAACTGGACAGCAGTGAAAAGCGGTATACCACAGGGAAGTGTTCTGGTACCAATTTTTTTTTGTATTGTTTATCAATGATCTACCTGATGCAGTTAAAATATTTGCCAATGACACAAAGATTTACAAGGAAGTAAACACATCACAAGATCATCAGGACTTGCAGGGAGATTTAAGGAAGCTAGGTGAATGGTCTAATTTGTGCAGTTGAGATTTAATGAAAAAAAATATAAAGTGATGCATTTTGGATTCCACAATCAAGACTATGTATTAGGTTGAAGAATAAGTTCTTGCATTTTTTTTTAATGTTGTGTTGATTTAAGTTTTGTTGATATGATTTGTACACATATTAAGATTTAGTTCTTGACAAGCCTTGATTGGTGATGCCCTTGTTTCTGGACGCAATTCTCTGGATGTAGTTTTCTTGGGAGTTTGGGTGCCTTAAAAAAGAGGCTGTTTGACTCGGATGACCTATGATGGGCCCTTGTGGCTTTTGTCATCTGTTATATTATATTGTGGGGGACTTTGATTTTGTCTTTCCCTGGCGATGGTGCTTTTTGTTTTTGATCTGCTCGTGTAACTGGTTTAAATTGTATATTGTGAGCGCGTGATCTGACACAATCCTATGGATTGTTTAAACTGTATATTATAGATACATGATCTGACACAATCCTATAGATTGTTTATAAAGTAGTTGCATGATCTAATATAGTCAGTCCTATGTGGGTGGGTTTTGATGGATGCGGATGACCTTTGATAGGCCCTTGTGGCTTTTGTCATCCATGAAATTATGTTATGTTATGTCTCTTAACAGTGTAAACTATTAGGCTTTTGCTTAGGCTACGTCTTGAAGTTGACTAATAAGTCATTGCGGTTTATTTAAAAGTTGTTAATTTAATTTTTGTTGTGTAGCCTCAAAATGGAATATCAAGTTGAAAGAAAGGCGCATTTTCGGCACTTGTTGTTATTCATTTTCAATCGAGACGGGAACAATGCAAACACAGCCAAAGCTCTCTACGATATTTGTGCTGTGTACAGAGAAAATGCTTTATCAGAAAGGACAGCTCAATGGTGGTTTTCATGTTTCAAAAATGGTCATTTCCATCTTAATGACGAAGAACGTTCTGGTCGCCTAATTAAGTTGGATGAAGATCGATTGAACGACCTTCTTCATGAAAATTCTCACCAATTGACTAGAGAATTGGCTGTATAATTGGCGTGTGATCAGAAAACTGTAGTGAATCACCTTCATTTGATGGGGAAAGTTTAAAAACTCAGTGCATGGGTTCCGCATGCTTTGAGCGAAAGCAACAAACTTCAACGCTCCATGATTGCCGCAGGCTACTCGTGGATATAAGGACATATTTCTTCACCGCATCATCACAGGCGATGAAAAGTGGTGTGTTTATGTCAACATGAACCATCAAAAACAAGGGCTTAGCCCAAATAAAAAAACACTTCCATGATTAAAGCAAGGACTTCATCCATGAAAGATGATACTGTGTGTGTGGTAGGATTGTGAAGGCATCATTCTTTATGAGCTCCTTGCGAACAACGAGATTGTCAATGCAGAACTCTACATTCAACAAATGTATCAACTCGCCAAAGCTATTCGTGAAAAGCAACCTCATCGACGTTATGGAGTACTTCTGCAACATGACAATGCTCGTCCTCACATTGCCAATATGACAAAAGATGCTATCCAAGTGCTTAATTGGGAAATCCTGCCGCATCCTCCATATTCGCCAGACTTGGCTCCATCAGATTTCCATCTGTTCCGATTGCTCTCCAACAATTTGCGCGGCGTTTCGTTCAATACTGATGTGGAATTAAGAACCTGGTTAGATGAATTCTTTGAGTTAAAATCCAGAGATTTTTATTGCAGAGGCATCGAAAAACTAGTTGAACA
The DNA here is from genome assembly GCA_963969495.1 of Ceratothoa steindachneri. Classification (NCBI taxonomy): domain Eukaryota; kingdom Metazoa; phylum Arthropoda; class Malacostraca; order Isopoda; family Cymothoidae; genus Ceratothoa; species Ceratothoa steindachneri. The sequence continues at coordinate 120,703,670 of OZ018323.1, read as the reverse complement.
TTGGGAAGAAGTCGTAAATATCAACAGAGAATATATTATTAATTAACTTGCATATGGTTATCAATTAAAAATGAAGTTTTTTCTAAAATTTTTAATGGTAATGAATAAATTTGATAAAACCGCAAGAACTTATTCCTCAATCCAATATATACCATGGATGGTGAAATACTGGATCAAGTTGAAGAAGAGAAAGATCTAGGGGTAATCATTGACTCTGAATTGAAATTCAATGCACAAGTGTCGGCTGCAGTTAAAAGGGCCAACCACATGTTGGGAATTGTTAAAAGCACATTTGTAACATTTACCAGAGATACCTTGCCACTGTTAATAAATGCATTAGTTTGTCCCCATCTAGAATATGGCAACATCATTTGGTACCCACGATTCATTGCTGATCATATGAAGGTGGAATCCATACAAAGAAGAGCTATAAAATTGGTTCTGGAATTGAGTGATCAAAAATATAGCGAAAGACTGTGTCAGCTTGGACTCTTTTCTATGAAATATAGGTGCCGTAGAGGTGATATGATTCAAGTTTACAAGCTTCTAAATAGATTGGAGAGAATCGACCCTGGCCTATTCTTCATACCTCAGGAATATTCAGCAATGCAAGGTCATTCCAATAAAGTATTTAAATGCCATAGCCAGAAGATGGTGAGGAAAAATGTATTTGGCCAGAGGATTGTCAATGACTGGAATTCTCTGCCAGATCAAGTGATCACAGCCACAAGTCTCCAGTCCTTTAAGAACAAGTTGGATAAACACTGGGAGGCCAACTGGTATAGCTACACGTAGCTAGCATCATAGAAATTTTTATAACAATGATCAGGCGACTACAGGATTACCTCATGAGCCCATACCATGATAATGATGATGACTAAGATGTGGTAAAGTAACTATGATGGACTGTGAATTGGGATCTTGATTCAAAGTAAAGTAGAGCATGAATGGATGGGTGACTGCTTCAAAGCGGGCAGCTAAAGGCATCCGTTTGTTTGTGTGTATTGGTAAAAGTAAGTGTTGCTGAAAAGAATGTATCTTAGCCAATGATTTTTGGATGGCAATTATATATTACAAAATATTTGAGATTTTGGATTGATTATTTATACATAACTAAGTTGAGATTTTCCATAAGATTTAATGGAAATTGTAGAATTTAAATGGGAAAATAAATGGATAATTTTACATTGAATTTAAAAAGGAAAGTATGCTAATGGAATATTGATATGTAGTATTTTATAGGAATGCCAGAGGGCATTGCTATACTCCCATTATTACAAGCTCTTTATCAGCACTAAGATTATAAATATATTCAATGAGAGAGACATTTTCCTCGTAAGTATATGAAGTATATGTCAAGACAAAGAGGTTTAAAGTTGGAAGATTAAATATTAAATTATTAGGAAAAGAGCCAGAATCTGAATGAACACAAGTCTTAATAGTATTTTTTATATAAACACCAACACCAAACTTAGGAACTGGGGAAAAAAAATCATGTCTGAACAAGGAGGAGCCATCAATATTTACAATAGAATTTGAAGTAGTTGGTTGTAGCCAAGACTCAGTAATAGAGAATATGGAGATATCCTCATCATTGCAAAACTTAATTGACGTAGAAAACTTTATTGGACAAGTAACTCAAATTAGAAGAGCAATATTTAACAACTTGTAATCTTGCTTTAGATAGTAGAGGTAGAACATAGTTTTTGTGACATGGTTGTTAGAAAGACTGGTGGAAGCATTAGTAGCAGAAATTGAAATATTACCATCAAGTACTCGTGTGTTATGAGCCTTGTGTGATTTAGAAGTGATAGCAGCTGTAGGCTAGGGGGCGGATTTTTAATTCTGTGAGATGACAGTCGTTTTTTGAGTTCCACCCTGTTTAAATGTTAGATCTTTAGTAATATAAACACTCATACATCAACCTGCTAGTCAGTAGAAAGGAGGGTAACAAAAATAATACCTTTCCTTAATCACCTTGAATATGAAGATAGACTGAGGGTATTAAATATGTTCTCATTTGAAAGATGTGTGAGGGGAGATACATATGATTGAACTTTTTATAATCTGTTCTAGGATGGATAAGTTGGATTTTAGCAAGTTATTTGAGTTGGAAGATAGTAATAGGACTAGGGGTCACCACTTAAAATTCAAAATTGAGGTGTAGGTTGGATATTAAAAAATATTTTTTCACCATTAGAGTGGTAGAGTACTGGAATAGTTGCCATCTGAGACAGTAGACAGTCCAAATTTGAATGTTTTCAAACCAGATTAGATGATTATATAGGGAAGGAGGGTTAACTTTTTTAGAAGGGGGGTATTCTGGACTCATTCCTGTGGATGTAGTTTTTTATTGTATATTATGATTGATTTGTATTTTGACAAGTCTTGATGATGATGCTTTTTGTCACAGGATGGTTCAAATTGTATATTGTAGATATATGATCTGACACAATCCTATAGATTGTTTAAATTGTATATGTAGATGCATGATCTGACACAATCCTATGGATGCATTTATTGGGTGGGTTTTGACCAATGCGGATGACCTCTGATAGGCCCTTGTGGCTTTTGTTATCCATGAAATTATGTTAACCCAAAGAATTGCTCTTTCATTAACTTACCATATAGGATGATGTAACAAAGGCTCACAATTGCAAATATTTCCGCTATTGTTTTTTTCTACGAGCAAATTTATTAAATTTGTTATAGACTTTGACTCATACTTTATGGACTAAATTAATTCCTTATCTTGTTATTAAATGTTAATTATTCTGCCAGGTAATAAAATGCACATGAATATATACATATAATGAAAGCAACTGACCAAAGCATCGCCCAATTTTAAATATCAACCTATCTGGTCCTTATTAACAAAGACATCTTAAGTGAATATAATTTGTACTGGTTGCAATAGCGCTCTAGTCCTTTACATTTGCTTATGCATTTTTTATGTGTCTATCTATCATTCCTTATTTTGGTACTCCGATCCTAACTCGGTCGTGATGTTCGATTGGTAAGCAATACTGTCTTATTTGAATTTGCATTGGCCTGTTTGGGTTAGCTATAATTCATGTAAACTAAATGGATCACAAATTCATGGTTTTTCAGCATAATTAGTAGCTACAATAACTACAACCTACCATTAAACTACTAATACATAATTAACGTGAAGATAGAGGTATTTAAATATTGAAACCTTTGTAAGGCGCTATAAATACATGTGTTGCCACTAGGTAGAGTGAGGCCACTGCTACTATTTTAAGTATTTTAGGATATTACCACACCTTCATTGCTAATACTGTTCTTTTTTCCTTAATTACAGTGTGTAATTTCGTATGTCACGACAAATGTATGAAAGTAGTTGCCTCACCATGTTCTAGCGTCGCCCCTACCCTTGTCAAGGTAAGATTTGAATATAAATAAAAATTTGACTATGATAAATAGAAATAAATAAATACAGTATTTGTTCACAATTTTTAACTGGTAATTTCACATTTAAAAAAAAATTTGTTTCCAGTCTTTTTCTTCTTAAAAACAATAACCTTTTTTTTTTAATGAATAATTGACTATGGAAAATTTTGAACCACTCAATTTGTGGAAAATGCATGGAGTCCTCCTTGGAATCTGCACTGGAAGGACAAACAAAGACATTTCAGACTTTCTCAACTTCAGCAGAAGGATGGTGTAAAGGGTCAGAAGGAGTTAGAAGATTCAGGATTCAACTAAGAGGTGACAGCAGAGAGGAAAACCCACTGTTATTGAACTGATGCCATCAGAGCACCGGAATTCGTCTGAAATCTAGATCATCATCACAATGATTCCAGAAAGTCGATTGTGCCATTCATACAAGATAAAGAAGGGACAATTTCTGTTCAAGTCAATGCAGGAAAAGTGATACAAGCTCACCAAGAAGCTGATCAAATAGTTGAAACACCTGTTTGAGCCAGACATGCTGTAGTTCTTCTCAGTCATTCCGCATGAAATCAGGCAATGCCAAACCGGTGACAATCTTGGATTTTCTTAATTTGGGGGTATGTTGATACATGTCATAAAAGAACTTCACATGCAAAATTATAGCTATGTCTCTCAAACGGTTCCGGAGATATGGCCCACGTAATTTTGGAGGCTTTTTAGAGACTAAGTTGATTTTTCACAATCACCGACTTTGAGGCCTCATAGAACATGCAGTTTGAAAGATATAGGTCTGAAAAGTTCAGGTCCTACAGAATCAGGACCATAGATTCCAAAAAACCCCCCAATCAAAACCAGTCTATCTCTAACCATCAAAGAGTTATAAGCTAGCAAAAACTGAAATATTGAACAAATCCATCATGTCTGAACCAACTTCCGATTCAAAATATTCATACTTAGAAACAATACTAAAAATTATAACTGATATGATATGATGATATGTCTTTTATTGTATTTAAAACCATTTCTAGCAGAGAAACATACATAGCAGCTGAGAAATAGTGTTTCAAATATAGTCAATTTTCATGATTTTCACAAAATGTCCTTGACCTTTTTGACCCTGTGGAAACATGACCCCCTTCAAATTTTTTGTACTTAAGGGAAAGGTCTATACACTAGCTATACTAAATATCTTATTTGTTCCATCCTTTATTCGTGCATATTAGGACAGACCATTTCACCATTGATTTAGCTAATTTACTTATCGTATTTACACACCTCACTATACAGACTAATATATCTATGTAATTTCCATAAAATAAACAAAAACACTAACAGTATAACTATATCATCATGCAGGTAGTTCCTTTCTAAACAGATTGATCAATCAGATATCTATGATTTCTCACAGTATTGCAGGACTTTGCAAATCAGAATTCAACAAGAAATACTGCCTGCCACTTGCTCCTTGGGCATTAGGGATATCAACTGTGCAGATTACATCTTGGAAAGGAATCCAGCAGAGGTCATGTTTTTGTGGCCATGAAAGTGACTGCTATGTTGCATCCTTCTGCATGAAGTTGACAAGCAGGTTGTGCTGTTCATCAGAGCGGTCTTCTACAATCCCAATATATCAGTCTTCGTCATACACGCAAGCTACATACTTTCCTACCTCAAAAGCACTATCATCTTGTGGCTTGATACCCTGCAAGCCTCCCATCTGAACTGTTTTAAAGATTGTGTCTACTGAATTTTGCCTAATCTCAAGTTTGATGTCCCCAACTGGCACAAAACTATGATTGGAATGTGTACCTGGTACTGTAGACACATGACTATACCTTTCCTCTAACTTCAACCATTCACAACTATTGATGACATCTGTCACTGATACATAAAAGAACTTTATACCTTTCACATTGATAACACACCAATCATGAATTTCTAGAGGGGTTAGAATTTGCAAACTAGCATGTGCAACTAGACATTTGACAGTGCCCCCTATGCCATCCCAGGGACTCTTACTGTGGCTAGTGGCAAAGAAATTCCACTATGCAGGTATTCCAAAATCATCTTTGTGGCCGCAAAGATTCACAAGGTTTTTGTAATTCTTATAGTGGGAAGCAGCACCATCGCTGAAGTACTGTATATCTGTCAAAGTGGGCATCACCATTTTGATATGTTTGATAACAACCTCTAGAAAAGCATGAACAGTATTGGTTTCATGATTCATGCAATCTGATATCACACATATTCAAAACATTCAGCTTGTCATCTACAATGTAGTAGAGGACAAATGGGTGCAGTGTGGCTTGACTGTTATCCCAGTGGTGGCCTTGAACTGCATCTTGAACAACAAAACTGTAATTTTCAGCAAAGTCTAACAACAAAAGCCCAGTACTTTCAGAAATGGTTTCTTTCAGGTTGCTTAGATGCTGTGCTTGGGCTTTTGTGATGAACTGGTGAGAAAGCAGTGCTACATACACTGAACAGAACTTGTCAATAAAATTCTCAATTGTGCAAGACAATGTTTCCAGAGATGTTATCATCAAGCTCTTGCTCATTAGCAGTAAACACAGACATCAAACATTCTCTAATTTTCTGAACACCAGGACATTTTTCACAGATTCTCAACATACAGTGCCACTTAGATATGTCTCAAACAGCCATTGACAAAATATCTTTGTAATCAGTACCGTTGATGGCTGCGGTGGGTAACCCATTGAGTAACAACTTGGCATTCTGGTATTTCTCACACACACAAACAGAGTGAGAGCTCTTACTCCCCACATATACACACCATTTGGGCTGAAGCTCAAAGAACTTTGATATACCAATCTTAAAATTGGGAAACTTTGCCTTGAAAATTGCGTACAATTCTGCGATGTTTACCAAAATCAGTCTTTTCTGTTTGCAAACTTTTTCACCATTGATTCTGACAGAAACAGTCTTTCTTTCCTGGGCACATTCTGGAAAACTCATCATCTTGATAAAATAATTCAACAGCAGTAATAATATGTTGTGACATTGTCTTACTCCCTAGATAGGTGTCAGGTCGTGCAAGGATTGCAGATTTCTTTTTTAGATCTCTAGCTTAGTTTATTGCATATTTTGAAACACCAAATTCATTGCACATCTTTTCAATAGTCCTGCTTTCTGGAACAAGTGTCAATATTTAAATTTTGTCCTGTTTGGATTTGCAATTTTTCAATTTCTCCTTCATCAAATAAATCAGTCTGTCTAAGTCAGAACATTTTGTACAGGCTTCTTTGGTGGTATCCTGTGACTGTATCGATTCTTTGGTAATGTTAACAGTGGCTACCTTTTGTGCTACAACTTCTTGAACCTCCGATACTTTCTGCTTACCATAATTTACTTTCTCTCTCATTCTTATGTTAGTCTTAATTGGGGAACATTCTAGTAGTAAAACACTTGAGTTGAGGGATTTGAAGGTCTCTTCAAATGACTGCTTGCTGGCATCTTCAAGTGTTGTTTCTTCATACGTGGGGTAATTTGAAGGTGCTTTCACCTGGGTATCACAACGTGGACAGACCTTCTGCCCAGGTTTAAGGTTGTACATTTCAGCTCTTGGGCTTTTCACAACTCGCATTGATCCTGAAAAAGATGGGGACAGTAAATAGATAGAACTTCTACTACTCAACAACACATAAGGCTTATCCCCTCATCTCATTTTTTTTTTATGTTGTACAGCCTTCGGGCTAGGGGTATTTCCCGCACTAGATAATTGTAAATACTGTTTACAAAAACTTTAATGAGTTTTGTATTTAGTGTATAAATAAATTATATCATATCAAGGCCCCTATAATGTGAAATTAAACTTATTTCTAAAATGTAACTTTACATAAATTTAATTTTACATAAAGAACTATTGAATTTCCTGCACTAGATAAATGTAAATACTGTCCACAAAAACTGTAATAAGTTCCGTATTTAGTGTATAAATAAATCATATATATCAAGGCCCCTATAATGTAAAATTAAACTTATTTCTAAAATGTAACTTTGCATAAATTAAATTTTACATAAAGAACTAATAAATTTTTACTTACCAGTCACTCACTTTTTATGCTTCTGGAATGGGTCAGCACAACTTGTCTGCAAACTTTGATATCTACTTCTTTGCATTTATATCCAGTTCTTACTTCTATCAATTTAACACTGTCATTGGATAAGTCTTCCAAAGATAAAACACCTTTTTTTCCATGAAAAATTAGTTCTGTGGCAATCCTCCTTCAGATAATTTCCCAGCACCCCGTCCGACCCCAGCTTAGCCTCTTCTCCTTCCTTCAAAACACTTGTTTCCTCGCTTTTCATACAACCTCTCTCACAACTTTCAATGGTCAGCCTCTAATTTCACAGGGTAGATGCTAACCTTCTTCTTAAGTCAACCGTCCCGGATCGGGGCTGAGGGGGGAGGGGACAATGTTCCCTAACCCCTGAGCTCCGGTCTGGGGTGGTTGGTTTTTAACAACCTGCTTTATCCCCACCCATACCTTCCTCACATCCCTTTTACTCTCCTCTTCACAATCTATATATTTTTTACGCCATGTTCAAGGTGGAGCCGCCATGCCGATGGACTGCCAGGCCACCAGGCGGGAGGGGTGGTCTTAAATGGCGGCGCCTGGCTCTGCCAGGCTTGTAAGCACCTCTCGCAGTGCGGGCTACTGCGAGAGGTGATGCGCGATTGCATCCCGTGTCAAAAAGAGGGTCACCATGCCCAATGATGAGTTTAAAAAAAAAACCCAACCCCCAACTTCCCCTATAACATCAACGGAGCCGCCCTTGGGCAGCTCCAGCAAAAGAATGGAGGTCCCCCCCCCCCTGTGCTTGCTCAGGGACCCTCCATATATCTCTAACCGGAGAGGAGGCTTACTCCTCTCCTTCGCTTACGGGTGTAGGGGACTCCCCCTCACCCCCTTCTCTGAAGGTGCTTTCGGGTGCCTCCCTTTTACCAGCGGCAGTCCCCTCTGTTCTTTCCAAGGGAACTGCCAAGAAAGCCAGCAGGCAGCCCTTAGCCAGCCGCTCCACATCAAAGCGGCTTGGTAGGGCAAACCCCCTTAGGGGGAAGAGGGAAGCCAGGCCCCTTCGGTCGCTTCCCTCAAAAGACCTGCTGGCAAGAATACTGAACCTTGCTGGGGTCAAGGCCCATGCCTCCCAAAAGAAGACTAGTGACGATACTGCCAACGGGACCTGCGATGTCTTGGGGGGGGATGGCCAACTGGAGGCCCCCCCCTGAGATAGAAATGGTCCTTGAGGAAACCCAGCCTCAGACGGTAGGGCCTTCCATGGGGGAGAATCCTGGCTCGGCGCCAAGCACCGAACCCGAATCCGCCCCGATGCAAGGTCCTCCTCAAACGGCCGGGGATTCTCAGGCAGTACAAGGAGGAGAGGGATCTCCTTCGGATGATGCCCCTGCAACCACCAGGACCTTCTCCATTTCAGAGAAGGACCTAGCTGAGGCCGGTCCATCTGGCCTGGGGGCTTCTACCGGCGGGGGTGTGAAGCGGCTTCATTCCCCGCCCTCCTCTCCAAAAAAGAAAAGGACGAAAAAGACCAAAAAGACAAAGAAGACTCGGGGCTCCTCTCCATCCGCGGGGGCTACGGGGACGGATGGGTCTGCTGCCACTTTGGCAAGCGTCCAAGCCAAGATCGGCACATCCGGCCCCTCTGCCCCCCTCAGGTACGGAGCTCCTGACCATGACAAAGACCAAAAGTGCACAGGGCAGAGCCTCATTGACATCGGGGCCCATCATTCAGAGGTTACCTGGCGTTTTTGAGCCCGCTGGTTTCAAACGCTTCCTCTTTATTCGCTCCAGTGATGGCAGCATGTTGTCCAAAGGCAACATGATCCATCAGAGGAGAGGATTAGCTAGTGCAATTGGTAGAGAGCCGAAGGTAACCCGTTTCTCGGATGGGAGCCTTCTGGCGAATGTGGCGAATCCCGCCGAGGCGGCCAAGATAAGTGCTCTTCGGACACTTCATGGCACCCCAGTGAGTGTGATGCCACACTCTACCATGAACTTTGTGAAAGGAGTAGTTTATGCGAGGGAACTCGTTGACTACTCCATTGAGGACATCACCCTAGAGCTGGCCGACCATGGGGCGGTCAAGGTCGAACGTGTGATGAGAAAACAGGGAGGGGCCTCGAGACCCACCCCTACACTCTTTGTCACGTTCGACTGTGACAAGCTCCCTGAGTCAGTGCGTGCCGGTTGGTACCGCTACCGCGTGAAGGTATTCGCGCCACTGCCGCGGCGGTGCTATTACTGTCCCTGCTTCGGCCATACAAATCACTCATGTAGACGTGCAAAGTCGGGGTCACCCGAAGTCTGTGTAAATTGCTCCAAGGTCGCACACGATAAGTCCAAATCGTGTGTGGCCAAGTGTGTCAATTGCGGAGAGCCGCACCCCGCTTCTTCGAAGTAATATGGTGCATATCTCCTTGAGAAAGAAATCCTGGCCATTCAGGCCCAGGATTGACTCTCATTCCGCGAGGCAAAGGACTTGGTCCTGGTGCGTTGGGCTCTGCCTGGGACGTCATATACCTCAATAGTTAGAAAGGCACCCTCTGCTCCTGGCCCATCCTGGCCAACGAACACGGTTGTTTCCGCGCCCATTCGGAGCCTTTCTGCAGGCTCTACCCAACCCAGGCGCTTCCCTGGTAAAGCTGGTGGCAAAAAGGGTTCATGCCCTGCCCCGGCTAAAACCAGGGCTCCCTCCTTTTCCCCCAGCGTGACCGTTTCCCGTAAGGCGAAACGGCCACGCGCCTCCACCGAGTCGTTAGACTCACAGGAGGCAACACCCCTGAAGATGGTTGCTAGGCCATCTCCTAGGGTTCCTAAAGCTGTTCCCTGAAAGGAGGACAGCAACAAAGGAGCTTCAGCTCCTTTGCCCACGCCCCGAGGTGGAGCGAAAGGCTCGGAGACGGTGGTTCCTCGAAAAGAGGGCCCCCCGCCTCCCAAGCTGCAAAGCCCGCCTAAGGTTTCGAGGCGGAGGGAGGAAAAGACTTGCATGGCGAGCCCAACCTCCCCCAATAAGTCCTCGAAGGCGAAAGCGCCTTCAGCGCTTTGTCCGACCAACAGCGCCCGGGGTTCTGCCCCCGGGAAGCGTACGGCCATTCCCGTGAGGGTCTTCAGTTCGAGGAGGGCCCCCGCGTCTCCTCCGAGCTAGGCCTGGAGGGCATATTCCTTCAATGTAATTGGCGTGGACTCCGGGCCAACTGGGAGGAGCTGCGGAGGCTCGTCTCATCGTAAGCTATTGTTTTGCAGGAGACCATGCTAGGCGCGTGCTGCCTGCCCGCCCTTCCGTGGTATAAGGGTCTTGCGACCCCACCACCGCGGGATGGCCGGGCTGGGGGATGCGCGGTTTACACCCGGCATGATATCCTCGTTCTTCCTTTCTCTTTAGATGCCTCCTTTCAGGCAGTGGCTGTGCAGCTGCACCTGGATAGGAGGTATACTCTGATTTCTGCGTACATTCCACCGTCAGCTGACTTCGACGCGGGGGACTTCCACCGCGTCGTGGCACGGTTACCTATCCCCTATCTCTTGCTTGGAGATCTGGACGGCAGGCATCCTCTCTGGGGAGCTTACTCCATAAATCCCAGGGGACAGGTCCTCTCCGATCTGATCGAAGAGCTTGAGATGGGTGGCCTAAACGTGGATGAGTTTACGCATCACTGTCCGAGAACCGCTTCATTTTCTTGCCTCGACCTATCTTTGTGCTCTTCGGATGCACAGCCTGATTTTGATTGGGAGGTGGTCGATGACCTCCATGGTAGTGATCACTTTCCCATTCAAATATCATTTTCAGGCCAACTGCCGCCTGAGAGACCACCTCGGTGGTGCTTGGCGCGGTGGCCTGCATTTCAGGAAATGACTGAATTCTCTATTTCAGTCGAGGAGTTTAGGTCGGTAGATGAGGCCGTTGAGTTCTTCTCCGGCAACCTCATCGCCGTGGGCCTGACTACTATTCCTAGGATGTCTGGCCGTTTTGCACGCCGACCACTCCCATGGTGGTCGGCCGAGTGTGAGACGGCCCTCAAACAGAAGCGTTATGCCTACATGCGCTATAAGCACCGCCCGAACGAATTCACTGTCAAGGAATTTCGTCGGGCTAGGGCTAGGTTCCGGTATATTTCGAAGCACGCCCGCCGCTCTTCTTAGCGGGCATACGTGTCTTCACTTAACGGGAAGACCCCTTTAGCTGAGGTGTGCAAGCGAGTTAAAAGGATTCGGGGCAAGTTCTCGCAGGACCCCCCTCCCATTCTCCAGGAGAATGGGACCGCAATCTCGGACCCCGCGTTCGTGGCGGAATCCTTAGCGACCGCTTTTTCCGCATTCTCTAGCCGTGATGCTGCTCCGCCAGCATTCAATGCACGTCGTGATGGTGCGGAAGGCCGCCGGCTGGACTTTACCTCCAGAGGCGGAGAACCCTTCAAAGACAAGTTTACTGTGAGTGAGTTGCGTTCCGCTCTCGCTTCGTGCGCGGACACCGCCCATGGTCCGGACGATGTCCCGTACGCCATGCTTCGACACCTGGGTAAGCGAGGCATGGCCTTTCTGTTAGATTTGTTCAACAGGATCTGGGTGGAAGGTCTTCTCCCAGACTCCTGGCGAATCGCTACTGTGCTCGCCTTTCGCAAGCCGTGGAGAGATCACTCTACTCCGACCGGTTTCCGCCCAATCTCTCTAACCTCTTGCGTGTACAAGTTGATGGAGAAATTGGTAAATGTTAGATTAGCCTTTTTCCTGGACAGCGGAGGCCATCTGTCTTCTACCCAGTGTGGCTTCCGTAAGTTCCACTCCACGTCAGATGCTCTGCTCCGACTGGAAAATGCCGTCTGCGAGGCTTTCCTTCGTAGACAGCACTACGCCACGGTGTTTTTTGATTTGGAGAAGGCCTATGATACCGCATGGCGATACGGTATCATGGAGACTCTCCACACGATGGGGGCGAGGGGACGCCTCCCAATGTTTATATCTGAATTTTTGCGAGATCGTCGATTCCGCGTGCGGGCGGGGGGAGCCCTCTCGGGCCCAAAGGAGCAGGAAGAGGGTGTCCCGCAGGGAAGTGTCCTCAGTGCCACACTCTTTGCATCAACGGCATCACTTCGGTGCTACCGGAAGATGTTCTCGCTACGCTTTACGTGGACGACCTTTCGATCTCTTTTGGCGCGGCCCAGATGCCAACTCTGGAGCGTCGACTCCAACAGGCATTGAACCGCGTCTCTCGCTATGCCGAAGCGCACAGGTTTCGGTTTTCTTTGGCCAAGACTAAGGTGGTGTACTTCTGCCGCCATCCACGGCTTCACCCCGACCCAGATTTGGTTCTTAATTGGGTGCGCCTGGATGTGGTTGAGTCGCACCGTTTCCTTGGTCTTGTATTCGACCGACGCCTCACCTGGGAGGCTCATATTCGCAGCCTTAGGGTCTCTTGTACCCGCCCTATGGATATTCTCCGTTCCGTGACGTTTTGCGCTTGGAGCGCTGATAGGGCTACTGCCTTACTTTTTTATCGATCCTTTGTTCGCTCGAAGCTCGACTACGGATGCGAGTTTTATGCATCCGCAGCCGAGCGTTTATTGCGAAAGGTGGATTCGATCCACCATACCGGCCTTCGCCTTGCGACCGGTGCCTTCCGCACTTCCCCCATTGAGAGCCTGTTGGTCGATGCTGGGGAGATGCCACTCGCTCTGCGCCGCGTGCAGTGCATCACTCGCCTGTACGCGCGAGCCCGGCGCCTCCCTCAGTCGCCAACAGCCCTCACTGCATCCGCAGCTGATCTCGATGGTGCCTATGCCGCCGAGAGACGCCAGTCATACCCTAAGCCCTTTGGGTTTAGGGCCAGGAAACTCCTTCGAGAGGTAGATATAGCTCTCGGGCCGGTGGCGCCCCCGGTTCTGCCCAGGACGCCACCCAGGAGGGTACCAAATTTGGCTATTTGTCGCCACCCCTCTGCTCCCAAAGCTTGTACTGCGCCGGGAGTATTGCGTTCGACCTTTTTGGAGCACACATCGTGTCACGCTGGTACCGTGCCAGTGTATACGGATGGCTCCAAGTCCCAAGAGGGGGGCAGCTTCCACACCGTATCCCCTCTGTTTGAAGTCAGCGGGGCTCTACCAGGTGCTGTGTCTGTCTTCACGGCCGAGCTGGTGGCAATACACCACTCGGTACGGGAGATTACGCGACGTGCCCGGTTCGGAGACCGGATTGTGATCTATAGCGACTCACAAAGCGCCCTGAGTGCTCTCGGGGCATTGGAATCTCCGCATCCCCTGGTTCGCGATATCCGTGACGCCACGGTTTTGGCGAGCCGGGCAGATGTCGAGATTATCTTCTGCTGGGTTCCTGGACATGTAGGAATTGCGGGGAATGAGGGCGCCAAAGAGTCCGCGAGGACTCTGCGACCGGACCAGCGTTTCGCTCTTCCTCACACTGACTACATGGCAGGAATACGGGCAGCTCTTCGGATTGCTTGGCAAAGAAGATGGGAGACGGTCGAAGGGAACTTAAAGTTGCGTGCCATTGCGCCGCGACTGTTCCCATGGACCTTTCCCCCAATGCCGCGGCGGCTTCAGGTTGCTTTCTGTCGTCTCCGAATCGGGCACACTCGTGTGACGCATCGCCATTTGATGGAGCGCTCGCCTGCGCCCTATTTCAACGACTGCGTCGCCCCACAGGCTGTTAGGCACCTTCTTGTCGAATGTCCCAGTCTGGGTGATCTTTGCGCACGACACCTCTCCCGGTACCGGGATGGGCGGGGTCGCTACCGCCTGTCCCTTGTACTCTTGACGAGTGCGTGCACTTTGACTGGTGGACTTGTTGACTTTTTGGGGGAGGCCGGCCTTCTCCCTTTCATTTAACCAGGTTCAATTGTTGTTGTTTTTGTTTTTGTTATTGCTTTGTTATTGTTATTTCTTTTTATGATTGTTTTCTGTTCAATTTTTTAAAGTAGCCTAGAACTAGGCTGGTTGTTTTCGGTGACTTATGCCCAAGTCGGCAGTCGCCAGATAGCCCCTTAATTAAAAAAATAAATAAATAAATCAGATAATTTCCAATACAGCATTTGCTAGACTCGGCTTTTGCATCAGCCATCCTGCACAACTCAAGTATCATTACAAGCATCCCTAACTATCAGCCCAATACTTTAGAAACCCCAAATATCAGAGGTTTCAAATAGAAACCATGTTATACAGAATTCATTATATAAAGGGACCCTGCTGTAACACTGATAGTGTCCTGAATTCAGCATTGTGAAAATGAAGTAAGGAATGATGGAACCAATAAGATATTTAGTATAGCTAGTGTATAGACCTTCCCCTTCAAGCTCAAAAATATTTGAAGGGGGTCCTCATGTTTCCAAAGAGTCTAAAAGAGGTCAAGGTCATTTTCTAAAAATCATGAAAATTGACTATATTTGAAACACTATTTCTCAGCTGCTATGTATGTTCAACTGCCAGAAAAGGTTTTAAATACAATAAAAGACATATATCATCATATCTTATCAGGTATAACTTTTAGTATTGATTCTAAGTATGAATATTTTGAATCAGAAGTTGGTTCAGATGTGACATTTGTTCAATATTTCAGTTTTTGCTAGCTTATAACTCTTTGATGGTTAGAGATAGACTAGTTTTGATTGTTTTTTTTTTAATCTATGGCCCTGATTCTGTAGGACCTGAACTTTTCAGACCTATATCTTTCAAACTGCATGTTTTATGAGGCCTCAAGGTTGGCGATTTTGAAAAATCGACTTAAGTCTCTAAAAAGCACCCAAAATTACATGGGCCATATCTCCGGAACTGTTTGAGGTACAGAGATATAATTTTGCATGTGAAGTTCTTTTATGGCATCTATCAAGATATCCAAAAAATGAAGTGTTTTTGAAATTAGCCTGATTTTGTGCAGAATGACCCCTCTCCGACAAGAAGAATTTCTGCAAAGCCTAGAAAATCAACTAGAACAACAAGTGGATCACTGTCCCACCTAGGAATCTACCCAGATTCATTCAGATGAAAATTACAGCGACAATCATGATCTTTCATGTCAGCAGCAATGAAAGTGATGTCATGCCCCTTCACTTCTTCACTGAAGGACTCAGGCTGATCACCTACGGCTACATCTGTGTCCAGATTAAGTTGGTGAAGACCTGGATCAACTCGGTAGCTGCAGGAATGCTTTATGTGTATCAGTAAGGCTCTGCACCCTGCCAGACCATCCGGAAGATCCATGCCTCTCTGTCAGAGAATTTCTTTGATCACTCAACACCTGACATTTGGCCTCCTAATTTACCTGACTGCAACCTTCTTGAATTCTTTGTGTGGGGAGCTTTGGAACAAGAGACCAACAAATTCAGCTGCAACACAGGGCCTAAAGCAGAAGATAGAGACAAAGGCCTGTGGCCAGTTCCGAAATCGTCTGACATCGAAGCCACATGCAGGTTCAAGTGAGATCAACAAAACCTGTCATGAGGACAAACTGACTCAAATTTGATGAATATTTATAAAAAAATAAGGTTTATTTTTCCTTAGAAAATCAACATGCCAACAAATACCGTCCTTACCCTGTAAAGGACTATAACATGATTAAATTCCCTACTATCTAAAACCTTTCTTCTAAAAAAAACTATCATTGATTTTCAAAAATAACTTTCTCCTCTTTCACAATTGTTAGAAAGCATTAAACTTGATCTTTCAGATGTACTAACAACAAAAATCACATTTACACCTTTAGAACGAGTAGGAAATTCACTGCATTCAATATTTATTAAAATTGGACATAATGGAACAAATAGATAGTAATTTTTTTATAATAAATTCCAATGAAAGGGTTTTAGAGAAGGTGAGAAGGGGTGGCTAGTGGCCTTACACCTAAGAATGAACCCCAAGTTTGCAAGATTTTGCAGCATTATTGTTAGGAAGGGTCATTGGGCGTGGAATGAAATGTGTAGTTTTTGATTTGATAGAGTACAAAGGGTTCAGAGGGGCAGGTAGTTTGTAGTGGCATTTTTACCCACCCAAACCCATTGATCACTTGAGGCTAGCACACAATCACACTGATTCACATTCCTAGAGTAAACACTGCACCCTAGGTGGCCCAAATGTTAAAACAAATGTAACTTCTTTTTTTTTCTTCATATTTTGAAACTTCAAATTTTTACCTCTTTCTGCAGACGCCAGTTGCTCATTGTTGGTCAGAACCAGCTCATCACCGGCGCAAATTCTGCAATGTCTGTCGCAAGCGCCTCGATGACACGTGGACAATCCGATGCGAGGGTAAGCATCACCTTAAAATGGGCAGATGCAGCAAAAACAATAGACATTTAAGAGTATCTGAACTCTTAAAAAAAAAAAAATCCCATTTCAATGGACCATTCTTAGAGTAGGACTACACGAGTGCACTGAGGAGCCTGCATGTGTGTGAAAAATGGACTGATCTACAGAATAATGTAGAAAGTCGTTACAAGAGATATCTTCTATAAACTTTGCAAAAAATCTCATTGCAATTGTCAGTTTTTAGATTAGGATTACACGGGGGTGCTCAGGAACTGCATATTTATCAAATTGACTTCCCTGCTTCAGAGAACCTACGGTCCATTACTTTGAGAGTTATAATATTGTGTTTGATGTTGAAATTTATTATTCTACTAACCTTTGGCGTTTAGGGATATCCTTGGACTAATACAACAAGGTGAAAGGTATTTTAAGTTAGAAACATACCTAACAACAAAATAAAACTATACAAAATATTGGGGAAAATGAAGAGAGAATATTTTAAAGAAAATAAGGGAAACAAACCCTCATGTGACTGGAGATAATAAAGAAGATGAATTCTACTATGTAACACAATTTTTGTTCCTGGCCAGTAAGTCTTATTTTCTAACCCCATTTATAGTAAAACAGTATAAAGTAACCATTATTTGTTTTAAACTTTGATTTTGTGGCTTGCATGATGAAATAGTTACTAAAAAAAGGCAAATTTGAATTTTTTATCCATTGTATGGCTAAAAACAAGAGTTAACTTTATAAAATCTTTTGTAACTTCCAAAAGAAATATATAAAAATGGGTAAAAAAAGTAGAAGTGAACATTTTTCATTGATTTCCATTTATAATGCAAATCACATTCTTGTACAATCCCCCAAATCTAGTCCTCTATTAGGTTTTTATTGTATACTCCTTGGTATCTATGTTCAAAGTTCAGTATATCTTGATAGAAGTGCTCCCCTTGCTCCCCTGATTATGCTTCCATTATCTATTTGAACTTGTCAAGTTGGAAATCAAGCATATGCACCTTCAGGGATGTCCTGCAGCCCATTGGGCCATAGCTTTTCATTAATTTCTCATCAGTTTCACATAATTGTCATCCTTGTGGTTGCCCAAAAGCCCTGACACACCAAAACAAAACTCTTCCAGACTTCCCTTTACTTTTTAGTAAGCTTTTCACACAATTCTGAGCACTCAATGATTTTCCTGATTTGTGGCCCGACAAAGACACCAGCTTTCATCTTTGCCTCAGTGAGTGTGGAAAAGAAAATTTGAAAGATGCAGACGCTTTCTTATCAGCTCTAACAAACTCCATCAGACCAAGTTTTGAATGTAATATTTGGGAAGAACACCTATTGAGGGCATCTCAAGTGTTAATGTTTGACATTATGCTGTCCAACAGAGAACTCAGTCCTTTGTGGCCAGTGTTTCTTTTAGTAATGTTCCTACTGTCCCAAAGACATATGACATAAACTTTGTAAAACCTCCCTGGAGGCCCATCAAAATGCTACCATTTTGAGCTCTTATCACTTCACACTCATACTCCTCATAATTCAAAGTTTGTAGCAGGAGCTTGACACTATTGTAGTCCTCCATGAGATATAATGAATGAGCTTAGGGAAGAGATGGATGCTTATTCTAATTATGGCGAGCAGTGAATGAAGAGCCTCCACTCTTCCGGATTTCATGTTATTCCAATTGCATCAATCAGACAGGATACATCGTTGCAGTAGCATAGCCCAGCTTGATAAGTAAAGAATCTTGAGAAATGTTTATGATGTCTCCTTTAGCTCGTCACTTACACATTTTCACCCAACAAATCCCACTCTTTTAATCAGTAAATCAAAAGCTCAGCATTTGACATTGACAAGCCAAAAGATCTGACAAGGTCATTGATGCCTCTTTGATGCTTTCAAATTGCTGCTTCCTTTCTGGAAGGGTAGGTACAGGAAGATCAGCACCGTTTAGTACTGATGAAATAGAGGATGGAAGATCAGAATAGGAAATAACAGGTGCATTTTTGTGACTTGGATGTTTGGAACGGAACTGTTCACCAAGAAGTGTCTGTTGCTTCAGTGGTCAGTGGATACATGCCAAATCCTGCTAATGGCAAACCTCATGGCTCTTCTTTTCCCTCTAATACCATTCTGTAGAAGTAAAAAAATTACTTTATTACCTAATGGCTTACAAATAAACATAATAACTTAAATACCTGCAATATTCAATATTTTACTCTTTACAGCAAACAAAGGGGGTTTCTCGCCCAAAACTGAGGTTCTGGACTTATCTAATCTATTGGTTCTTTCTTTGGAAGAAGAAAGGAAACTGGTATAAATAACGCGACTATATTAATCATTGAAAAACACTGTGAATAGAGAGAAACAGCCATAGCAGAGGAAAGGGAAGATAAAAGAATGAACATTAAAGGATAATAAGGGTGAATGATGTTAGGGACTTTAATAGCTCACCTCATTAACCGTAAATGCTGGGGAATGGAGAGCAAGGCCTTCAGGAACAAGTTCATACAGGAGTACAAATGCTCAAGGATACGAACAAAACCCAATTATGGGCGTCAATGTAATCTCAATTTTGGAATTGATGAAATGATACATATATATTTTCCATTTCATCCATACCTTATTTATGTTCTCTGTAATCATTATGCACTTGCATTTAATACCTATTTAAGTACTTTCTTTAATTATTTTCTACTTTATTTTAAGTTTATATGTGTACCCATTCTGTACTTTCATTTATTACTTATTTAAGTACTTTCTCTAATTTTCTACTCTATTGTACATTTATATTTTTATTCATTTTAAACTTTCATTTATTACTTATTTGAATATGTACTTTCTTTTGTACTTTTGTTAATTTTTTCTACTCTATTGTACCTTTGCTTTTACACATTTTGCACCCCAGTTTATTATTTAATTAAATCCTTTTGTACTTTAATTATGTTCTGCTCTATTTAATGTTTATATTTTTATTGATTTTGCATTCTCTTTTATTATTTATTTAAGTATTTTTGTACATATTTTCTAATCTATTGATAGTTTCTATTTTTACCCATTTTGCATTTTCATTTATTATTAATTAAAGTGCATTCTTTGATTATTTTCCAATCTCTTGTAGGTTGATAATTTTACCCATTTTGCACTTTCTTTTATTACTTAAAGTACATACTTTTGAACTCTCCATATTTATTTTGTGTTCTATTGTACATTTATATTTTTACTCATTTTACACTTCATTTATTACTTATTTAAGTATTTTTATTTTGTACTTTAATTATTTTATACTTCTTATTGTATGTTTATATTTTTACCCATTTCACACTTGCATTTATTAATTATTAAAGTATTTTGTTTTGTACTTTCTTTTTTTATTTGTTTAAGTACTCTCTGTTATTATTTTCTACTCTTATTGTATTGTATTTCTTAAGTATTTTTTACTTTCATTTATTACTTAATTCAGTAATTCATTTTTTTCTTATTTTATACTCTATTCTACATGTATATTTTTATCCATTTTGCTCATTCATTTATTACTTATTTCTACTATCTATTGTACTTATGTTTTTGCTCATTTTATATCTTTAATTATTACCTATTTAATAATTTCAATTGTCATTTCTTTTATTATTTTCTATTTCTATTGAACATTTATATTTTTACTCATTTATTACTTTTGTTTATTATATATTTAAGCACTTTGTTTTTTATCTTTCTTTATAATTATTTTATAAATATTTTAATTACTTTAAATATTTTCCTCTCTATTGTATGTTTGTATTTGTAGCCATTTTTCACTTTCATTTATTGTTTATTTACCTACCTTCTTTACTTGTTTTCTACTTTATTGTACATTTTAATATATTTTTACCAGTTTTGCATTTCTGTTTATTACTTCTTTAATTAGTTAAGCTTCAAAATATATTTATATTTTTAACATTTAGCAATTTTGTTTATTACTTATTCAACTACTTTGTTTTATACTTTATTCAATTATTTTCTACTTTATTTATTTACAAATATTTGTCCCTATTTTGCTCTTTAGTTCATTATTTATTTAATTACTCTATTGAATTATTTTTCTCTATATTGATAATTTATTTAAGTACTCCCTTTTGACTTTCTCTCATTATTTTCTACTCTATTGTAGGTTTATATTTTTATCCATTTTTACATTTGTTTTTTATATATTTAAGTACTTTCTTTTGTACTTTCATAAATGTTTTCTACTTATTTTGTGTTTATATTCTACCCATTTTAAGTATTTAAGTATTTTCCTTTATTATTTTCTACTCTATTGTACTTATATATTATATTTTTACCGATTTTGTTCTTTATTTTATTTCTTATTTACTTTTTGTACTTTCTTTAATTATTTTCTTCTACACTCTGTACAGTTATATTTTTATCGATTTTTAAATTTCGTTTATTACTTATTTAAGTACTTAGTTTTGTATTTTTATTAATTATTTTATATTGGAATTTATATTTTACACTTCATTTTTATTTATTATTTATTTATTATTTATTTAAGTACTTTTTTGTGTTATGTTTAATTTGTTTCTATTCTCTTTTACTTTCTATTTCTACCCATTTTTCACTTTCATTTATTATTTATTTAATTACTTTCTATAATTATATTCTACTCTAATGTATATTTATATTTTTTTCAATTTTGCAGTTTTCTTTATTATTTTATAGTACTTTTTTGTGTACTTGCTTTAATTTTCTCTACTCTATTTTCGGTATAGATTTGTACCAATTTAGCACTTTCATTTATTATTTATTTATGTATTTTAATTACTTATGCTCTATTCTACATATATATTATCCATTTTTCATTCATTTCTAACTTATTTTATGTAAGTTGTTTTTTTTTTGTTCTTTAATTCTTCTTTACTCTATTGTATGTTTATATTTATACCCATTTTGCACTTTCATTTAGTACATATTTTAGTATTTTCTTTAATTATTTTCAATTTAATTGTACATTTATATTTTTACCTATTTTACACTTTTATCTATTACTTATTTAACTAATTTGTTTTAATATTTTTATACCCTTCATTGTATGTTTATATTTTCAGTTTCATTTATTAATTATTTAAGTACTCTCATATATACTTTCTTTATAATTATTTTTTACTCTTTTTTCTGTATAGATTTTTACTCATTTAGCTTTTTCATTTATTATTTATCTAAAGACGTTCTTTTGCATTTGCTTGAATTATTTTTATACCCTATTGTCCGTTTAGATTTTTACTAATATTTCTCATTCCTTTATTATTTATTTAAGTACTTCCTTTTGTGCTTTAATTATTTTATACTCTATTGTCCCTTTATATTTTTACCCAATTTGCATATTTTATTACAAGTATTTCTTTTATAGTTTCTCTTTTTATTTTCTATACTCCATTGTATGTTTATACTTTTATCCATTTTAGACTTAGTTTTTACTTATTTAAGTATTTTCTTTTATACTTTATTTATTTCCTATTCTCTTATTCGTTTATATTTTTACCCATATTGCAATTTTGATTATTACTTATTTAAATACTTCCCATTTGATATTCATTAATTAATTTCTATTTTATATGTTTAATTTTTTGCCCATTTTTCATTTTTGTTAAAACTTGGTTAACTACTTTCATATATACTTACTTTCTTTTTAATTATTTTCTACTCCATTGTACATTTATATTTTTACCCATTTTGCACTTTGTTTTTGCTTATTTAAGTACTTTCATTTATACTTTAATTATTTTCTAGGCTCTTGTTCATTTATATTTGTACTCATTTTGCATTTTCCTTTATTATTTATTTAAATTTTTTATACTTTATTGTTTTCTACTCAATGTATGTTTCTATTTTTACCGATTTTGCACTTCGCTTATTATTTATTTAAGTACTTTATTTTTTCTACTCTATTGTGCGTATATATTTTTACCTATTTTGCACTTTTGTGTATTACTTAATTAAGTACCCTGTTTAATTACACTGCGTAACAAAATTTCACTTGTCTTGTCCTTGTGTTAAAAGTGTTATTTCTCAATTGTTTGTGGCTCTATTAAATAAATAAAAAAAATTTAATCCCAAAGCTTTGCTTTTGTGGCTAGGACATTGAATTGTTAAATTAGCCCATTTATGGTAAATGACATTATTTTGATGCAAATAGTAAAAATTTATAAAAGTTTCAAGAGTTATGGTGGGATTTTTTTTCAGTTTTTGTATAAACATGATACAGTGCTACCTCGTGATTCAAATGCCTTCCAATTCAAACACATTTAGTAAACAAATTTTGCCCCCAAATTCAAAAGGCGTGCAATTCAAACACAAATGCCGCTGAAGAAGCTACTTGCTCTTTGTTGTTCTTGATATTTTTTTATATTTTTGTCATATTTTCTTGAAATTAGCCCTCATTATGGCTCCCAAGAAAGTGAAAAGTGACAGTGCAAGCGGTGGTACGAAGCTTATGCCTTATAGTGTGGAACTGAAGAAGGAAATAATACAAAAACATGAGAGTGGAGTTCATGTTTCTGATCTGGCCAAGTCTACGATCTGTACATTTCCAAAGCATAAAGAGACAATAAAAGCTGCTGATTGTGGCTAAAGGGATGTTTGGTAAATCAAATCAAAGGCCTCAAATTTTAGAAAAAGTTAAATCATTACTGTTAGTTTGGATAAATGAAATACAACTAAAAGGAGACTGTGTTAGTGAGGGCAAAATATGTGGAAAGGTTAAGCAGTTGCACAGTGATTTAATAGCTAAAACACTCAGTTCAAGTGATGCTGACACTGAAGAATTCAAAGCAGGCAGAGGTTGGTTCGAGAAGTTTCACAAATGAAATGCATGGTGAGGCTGCCAGTTCTAACAAAGAAGCTACTGATAAGTTTGTGTGTGAATTTGCTGTTTCTGAAAAATGGGTTTCATCCCACAGCAAGTTTTTAACTGATGAGACTGGATTGTTTTGGAAAAAAATGCCCAAAAGAACTTACAGGGCACTCGCTGGACACAAGCCAATGAAGGACAGGTTTACTCTTTTATTGTGTGCTAATGCGAGTGGCGACTGTTGAATAAAACCACTTCTTGTCTACCATTCAGAAAATCCAAGGCTCGGGTGACTAGAATTTTTTTTGTTGAATGGTTGACAGAAGTGTTTGCACTAGCAGTGAAAAAAAATCTTGAGGAAAATTATTTGCCCCTTAGGTATCTTCTTGCCATGGATAATGCACCTGCACATCCTACAGGTTTGGAAGATGACCGAGACATTAATTATGAGTTCATCAAAGTAAAATTTTGCCACCCAACACAACTCGTCTACTGCAGCCAATGGACCAGCAAGTGATTTCCAACTTCAAGAAGTTATACACCAAGGCTCTCTTTGCAAGGTGTTTCCAAGTTACCAATGATACCGATTTAACCTTGAGAGACCTTTGGAAGGACCACTTCAATATCCTCTTCTGCATAAACCTCATTGACAAGGCATGGAATGAGGTATCTTCCCGCACACTGCAGTCAGCTTGGAAGAAACTTGGCCAAGTGGTGTCTCTGAAGGAGATTTTGATGGCTTTGGGGAGGCACCAGCAGAGACAGTAGTGGATGAGGTAGTGACCCTTGGCAAAAGTTTGGGATTGGAGGTCGATGCTGATGTAGAGGAGCTTGTGGAGGACCACAAAGAAGAACTAATCACAAGGTTTTGTTCAGCTGAGGCATGAACATGTGAAGGATATAGAGCAGGCAATGAAGAGTTCATCAGAGGACAAGGAAGAAAGGGAAGAGGTTTCAAGTACTGATATCCAAGAAATGTGGGGGTACACTGCAAATGTTTATTGAAAAGCATCATCCTGACCAAACTGTGACCAATAGAGTGGTGAACCTTATGAATGACAATGTTTTGTCTCTCTTCCAAAAACTTTTCCAGAGTAGGAGACAAATCACGGTGGATAGGTTTCTTGTGCAAAAAGAAACCAGTGAGAAACCTTGCAAGAGACCAAGATGAGAAGAAACACCAGAGAGACAAGAACAACACAGGAGAGAGAAAATACCAAAAATGGAGAAATTCTGTTCTTATAGAGGGGAACTCGCCAGTAGTCATCCTTCTCCCCTCTGCAATTCGACCTGTACCAGCAACTACTATCAACCATATAAGTTAAAATGCATTTATATGTGTTGATGATGTATAATCTAGTTGACAATATTTGTGTGATCTGGCCACAGGGCACACGCCGACCGCTCCCGTGGTGGTCGGCCGAGTGTGAGACGGCCCTCAAACAGAAGCGTTATGCCTACATGCGCTATAAGCGCCGCCCGAACGATTTCACTGTCGCTGAATTTCGTCGGGCTAGGGCTAGGTTCCGGTATATTTCGAAGCACGCCCGCCGCTCTTCTTGGCGGGCATACGTGTCTTCACTTAACGGGAAGACCCCTTTAGCTGAGGTGTGGAAGCGAGTCAAAAGGATTCGGGGCAAGTTCTCGCAGGACCCCCCTCCCGTTCTCCAGGAGAATGGGACCGCAATCTCGGACCCCGCGTCCGTGGCGGAATCCTTAGCGACCGCTTTTTCCGCATTCTCTAGCCGTGATGCTGCTCCGCCAGCATTCAATGCACGTCGTGATGTCGCGGAAGGCCGCCGGCTGGACTTTACCTCCAGAGGCGGAGAACCCTTCAACGACAAGTTTACTGTGAGTGAGTTGCGTTCCGCTCTCGCTTCGTGCGCGGACACCGCCCATGGTCCGGACGATGTCCCGTACGCCATGCTTCGACACCTGGGTGAGCGAGGCATGGCCTTTCTGTTAGATTTGTTCAACAGGATCTGGGTGGAAGGTCTTCTCCCAGACTCCTGGCGAATCGCTACTGTGCTCGCCTTTCGCAAGCCGGGGAGAGATCACTCTACTCCGACTGGTTTCCGCCCAATCTCTCTAACCTCTTGCGTTTGCAAGTTGATGGAGAAATTGGTAAATGTTAGATTAGTCTATTTCCTGGACAGCGGAGGCCATCTGTCTTCTGCACAGTGCGGCTTCCGTAAGTTCCACTCCACGTCGGATGCTCTGCTCCGACTGGAAAATGCCGTCTGCGAGGCTTTCCTTCGTAGACAGCACTACGCCACGGTGTTTTTTGATCTGGAGAAGGCCTATGATACCGCATGGCGATACGGTATCATGGAGACTCTCCACACGATGGGGGCGAGGGGACGCCTCCCAATGTTTATATCTGAATTTTTGCGAGATCGTCGATTCCGCGTACGGGTGGGGGGAGCCCTCTCCGGCCCAAAGGAGCAGGAAGAGGGTGTCCCGCAGGGAAGTGTCCTCAGTGTCACACTCTTTGCCCTGAGCATCAACGGCATCACCTCGGTGCTGCCGGAAGATGTTCTCGCTACGCTCTACGTGGACGACCTTTCGATCTCTTTTGGCGCGGCCCAGATGCCAACTCTGGAGCGTCGACTCCAACAGGCATTGAACCGCGTCTCTCGCTATGCCGAAGCGCACAGGTTTCGGTTTTCTTTGGCCAAGACTAAGGTGGTGCACTTCTGCCGCCATCCACGGCTTTACCCGACCCAGATTTGTTTCTTAATGGGGTGCGCCTGGATGTGGTTGAGTCGCACCGTTTCCTTGGTCTTGTATTCGACCGACGCCTCACCTGGGAGGCTCATATTCGCAGCCTTAGGGTCTCTTGTACCCGCGCCATGGACATTCTCCGTTCCGTCTGTTCAGCGCTTGGGGCGCTGATAGGGCTACCGCCTTACTTTTTTATCGATCCTTTGTTCGCTCGAAGCTCGACTACGGATGCGATTTTTATGCATCCGCAGCCGAGCGTTTATTGCGGAAGGTGGATTCGATCCACCACACCGGCCTTCGCCTTGCGACCGGCGCCTTCCGCACTTCCCCCATTGAGAGCCTGTTGGTCGATGCTGGGGAGATGCCACTCGCTCTGCTCCGCGTGCAGTGCATCACTCGCCTGTACGCGCGAGCCTGGCGCCTCCCTCAGTCGCCAACAGCTCTCACTACATCCGCAGCTGATCTCGATGGTGCCTATGCCGCCGAGAGACGCCAGTCATACCCTAAGCCCTTTGGGTTTAGGGCCAGGAAACTCCTTCGAGAGGTAGATATAGCTCTCGGGCCGGTGGCGCCCCTGGTTCTGCCCAGGACGCCACCCTGGAGGGTACCACATTTGGCTATTTGTCGCCACGCCTCTGCTCCCAAAGCTTGTACTGCGCCGGGAGTATTGCGTTCGACCTTTTTGGAGCACACATCGTGTCACGCTGGTACCGTGCCAGTGTATACGGATGGCTCCAAGTCCCAAGAGGGGGTCGGCTTCCACGCCGTATCCCCTCTGTTTGAAGTCAGCGGGGCTCTACCAGGCGCTGCGTCTGTCTTCACGGCCGAGCTGGTGGCAATACACCACTCGGTACGGGAGATTACGCGACGTGCCCGGTTCGGAGACCGGATTGTGATCTATAGCGACTCACAAAGCGCCCTGAGTGCTCTCGGGGCATTGGAATCTCCGCATCCCCTGGTTCGCGAAATCCGTGACGCCACGGTTTTGGCGAGCCGGGCAGATGTCGAGATTATCTTCTGCTGGGTTCCTGGACATGTAGGAATTGCGGGGAATGAGGGCGCCAAAGAGCCGTGAGGACTCTGCGACCGGACCAGCGTTTCGCTCTTCCTCACACTGACTACATGGCAGGAATACGGGCAGCTCTTCGGACTGCTTGGCAAAGAAGATGGGAGACGGTCGAGGGGAACTTAAAGTTGCGTGCCATTGCGCCGCGACTGTTCCCATGGACCTATCCCCCAATGCCGCGGCGGCTTCAGGTTGCTTTCTGTCGTCTCCGAATCGGACACACTCGTGTGACGCATCGCTATCTGATGGAGCGCTCGCCTGCGCCCTATTGCACATTCTTGTCGAATGTCCCAGTCTGGGCGATCTTCGCGCACGATACCTGTCCCAGTACCGGGATGGGCGGGGTCGCTACCGCCTGTCCCTTGTGCTCGGGACAGATTCGTGTACATTGACTTGTGGACTTGTTGACTTCTTGGGGGAGGCCGGCCTTCTCCCTATTATTTATGCAAGGTTTGTTTTTTTTTTTTGTTTTTTTTTGTATTTTTTCCTTTAGTTGCACGCTCCTGCGCCGGGGTTACCTATCCCCGACGCACCAGCTTGCTTCCTTTCTCCCTTTTGGGGTGTTTTTTTTTTTTTTCTCTTTGATTTTATTTTGAAGTAGTCTGGAACTGGGCCAGTTTTAATACAGCGACTAATGCCCGAGAAGACAGTCGCCAGATGAGCTCTTAAAAAAAAAAAAAAAAAAATCTCTAACCTCTTACGTGTGCAAGTTGATGGAGAAATTGGTAAATGTTAGATTAGCCTATTTCCTGGACAGCAGAGGCCATCTTTCTTCTGCACAGTGCGGCTTCCGTAAGTTCCACTCCACGTCGGATGCTCTGCTCCGACTGGAAAATGCCGTCTGCGAGGCTTTCCTTCGTAGACAGCACGCTCCTGCGCCGGGGTTACCTATCCCCGACGCACCAGCTTGCTTCCTTTCTCCCTTTTGGGGTGTTTTTTTTTTTTTTCTCTTTGATTTTATTTTGAAGTAGTCTGGAACTGGGCCAGTTTTAATACAGCGACTAATGCCCGAGAAGACAGTCGCCAGATGAGCTCTTAAAAAAAAAAAAAAAAAAATCTCTAACCTCTTACGTGTGCAAGTTGATGGAGAAATTGGTAAATGTTAGATTAGCCTATTTCCTGGACAGCAGAGGCCATCTTTCTTCTGCACAGTGCGGCTTCCGTAAGTTCCACTCCACGTCGGATGCTCTGCTCCGACTGGAAAATGCCGTCTGCGAGGCTTTCCTTCGTAGACAGCACTACGCCACGGTGTTTTTTGATCTGGAGAAGGCCTATGATACCGCATGGCGATACGGTATCATGGAGACTCTCCACACGATGGGGGCGAGGGGACGCCTCCCAATGTTTATATCTGAATTTTTGCGAGATCGTCGATTCCGCGTACGGGTGGGGGGAGCCTTCTCCGGCCCAAAGGAGCAGGAAGAGGGTGTCCCGCAGGGAAGTGTCCTCAGTGTCACACTCTTTGCCCTGAGCATCAACGGCATCACCTCGGTGCTGCCGGAAGATGTTCTCGCTACGCTCTACGTGGACGACCTTTCGATCTCTTTTGGCGCGGCCCAGATGCCAACTCTGGAGCGTCGACTCCAACAGGCATTGAACCGCGTCTCTCGCTATGCCGAAGCGCACAGGTTTCGGTTTTCTTTGGCCAAGACTAAGGTGATGCACTTCTGCCGCCATCCACGGCTTCACCCCGACCCAGATTTGTTTCTTAATGGGGTGCGCCTGGATGTGGTTGAGTCGCACCGTTTCCTTGGTCTTGTATTCGACCGACGCCTCACCTGGGAGGCTCATATTCGCAGCCTTAGGGTCTCTTGTACCCGCGCCATGGACATTCTCCGTTCCATGACGTTCAGCGCTTGGGGCGCTGATAGGGCTACCGCCTTACTTTTTTATCGATCCTTTGTTCGCTCGAAGCTCGACTACGGATGCGATTTTTATGCATCCGCAGCCGAGCGTTTATTGCGGAAGGTGGATTCGATCCACCACACCGGCCTTCGCCTTGCGACCGGCGCCTTCCGCACTTCCCCCATTGAGAGCCTGTTGGTCGATGCTGGGGAGATGCCACTCGCTCTGCGCCGCGTGCAGTGCATCACTCGCCTGTACGCGCGAGCCCGGCGCCTCCCTCAGTCGCCAACAGCTCTCACTGCATCCGCAGCTGATCTCGACGGTGCCTATGCCGCCGAGAGACGCCAGTCATACCCTAAGCCCTTTGGGTTTAGGGCCAGGAAACTCCTTCGAGAGGTAGATATAGCTCTCGGGCCGGTGGCGCCCCTGGTTCTGCCCAGGACGCCACCCTGGAGGGTACCACATTTGGCTATTTGTCGCCACGCCTCTGCTCCTAAAGCTTGTACTGCGCCGGGAGTATTGCGTTCGACCTTTTTGGAGCACACATCGTGTCACGCTGGTACCGTGCCAGTGTATACGGATGGCTCCAAGTCCCAAGAGGGGGTCGGCTTCCACGCCGTATCCCCTCTGTTTGAAGTCAGCGGGGCTCTACCAGGCGCTGCGTCTGTCTTCACGGCCGAGCTGGTGGCAATACACCACTCGGTACGGGAGATTACGCGACGTGCCCGGTTCGGAGACCGGATTGTGATCTATAGCGACTCACAAAGCGCCCTGAGTGCTCTCGGGGCATTGGAATCTCCGCATCCCCTGGTTCGCGAAATCCGTGACGCCACGGTTTTGGCGAGCCGGGCAGATGTCGAGATTATCTTCTGCTGGGTTCCTGGACATGTAGGAATTGCGGGGAATGAGCGCGCCAAAGAGTCCGCGAGGACTCTGCGACCGGACCAGCGTTTGGCTCTTCCTCACACTGACTACATGGCAGGAATACGGGCAGCTCTTCGGACTGCTTGGCAAAGAAGATGGGAGACGGTCGAGGGGAACTTAAAGTTGCGTGCCATTGCGCCGCGATTGTTCCCATGGACCTATCCCCCAATGCCGCGGCGGCTTCAGGTTGCTTTCTGTCGTCTTCGAATCGGACACACTCGTGTGACGCATCGCTATTTGATGGAGCGCTCGCCTGCGCCCTATTGCAACGACTGCGTAGTCCCCCAGACTGTTCGGCACATTCTTGTCGAATGTCCCAGTCTGGGTGATCTTCGCGCACGATACCTGTCCTGGTACCGGGATGGGCGGGGTCGCTACCGCCTGTCCCTTGTACTCGGGATGAGTGCGTGCACCATGACTAGTGGACTTATTGACTTTTTGGGGGACGCTGGCCTTCTCCCTTTCATTTAACCGGGTTTAATTGTTGTTGTTGTTGTTGTTGTTGTTGTTTTTGTTATTGTTTTTGTTATTGCTTTTTTATTGTTATTGTTATTTCTTTTTATTGTTTCCTGTTTAATTTTTAAAGTAGCCTAGAACTAGGCTGTTTGTTTACGGCGACTAATGCCTAATTCGGCAGTCGCCAGATAGCCCCTTAATTAAAAAAAAAAATCCGTCCGGCCCCGGCTTAGCCTCTTCTCCTTCCTTCAAAACACTTGTATTTCCTCGCTTTTCATACCTCTCCCACAACTTTCTCTGGTCAGCCTCTAATTTGACAGGGTAGATGCTGACCTCCTTTTCAAGCCAACTGTCCCAGATCGGGGCTGAGGGGAGAGGAGACAACGTTCCCTAACCCCTGAGCTCCGTTTGGGATGTTTTTTTAACAAGCTGCTTCATCCCCACCCATACCTTCCTCTCCTCTTCACAATCTATCTTTTTACGCCGTGTTTAAGGTGGAGCCGCCATGCCGATGGACTGCCAGACCACCAGGCGGGAGAGGTGGTCCCAAATGGCGGCGCCTGGTTCTGATAGGCCTGTAAGCACCTCTTGCAGTGCGGGCAACTGTGAGAGGTGATGAGCTATTGTGTCCCGCAGGAAATTTAGGGTCACCATGCCCAATGATGTAAAAAAACAAAATCTCCCCCTAATTTCCCCTTGCTCATCAACGGAGCCACCCTCGGGCAGCTCCGGAAAAATGGAGGTCTCCCCACCAGTGCTTGCGCAGGGGAACCTCCATATTTCTTTAACCGGAGAGGAGGCTTACTCCTCTCCTACGCCTATGGGTGAAGGGGACTCCCCCTCACCCCCTTCTCTGAAGGTGCTTTCGGGAACCTGCCTATTTCCAGCGGCAGTCCCTCCTTTTCTTTCTAAGGGGACTGCCAAGAAAGCCAGTAGGCAGCCCATTGCCGATCCCCCCTCGTGTAAGCGGCTCGGTAGGGCAAACCCCCTTAGGGGGGAGAGGGAAGCCAGGCCCCTTCGGTCGCTTCCCTCAAAAGACCTGGTGGCAAGAATATTAAACCTTGCCGGGGTCAAGGCCTGTGCCTCCCCACACAAGACTGGTGATGCTGCCAAGGGGACCTGCAATGTCCTGGGAGGGGATGGCCAACTTGAGGCCCCTCCTGTGATAGACAGGGTCCTTGAGGAAACCCAGCCTCAGACAGTAGGGCCTTCCATGGTGGGGGGAATCCGGGCTCGGCGCCAAGCACTGAAACCGAATCTGTCCCTATGCAAGGTCCTCCTCAAATGGCTGAGGGCTCCAAGGCAGTAGAAGGAGGGGAGGGATCTCCTCCAACGGGTGCCCCTGCGACCACCAGGACTTTCTCCATTTCGGAGAAGGACCTGCCTGAGGCTGGTCCATCTGGCCTAGGGGCTCCTATCGGCGGAGGTGACAAGCGGGTTCATTCCCCGCCCTCCTCTCCAAAAAAGAAAAAGACAAAGACTAAGAAGACTTGAGGATCCTCTCCATCCGCGGGGGCTACGGGGAGGGATAGGTCTGCTGCCACTTTGGCAAGTGACCAAGCCAAGATCGGCACATCCGGCCCCTCTGCTACCCCGGGTGCGGAGCCCCTGACTAAGACTAAAAGTGCAGAGGGTGGAGCCTCGATGACATCGGGGCCCCTGATTCAGAGGTTACCTGGCTTTTTCGAGCCTGCTGGCTTCAAACGCTTCCTCGTTATTCGCTCCACTGATGGCACCATGTTGTACAAGGTCAACATGATCCATCAGAGGAGAGGATTAGCTAGTGCAATTGGTAGACAGCCGAAGGTGACCCGTTTCTCGGACGGGAGCCTTCTGGCGAATGCGGCGAATCCCGCCGAGGCGGCCAAGATAAGTGCTCTTCGGACACTTCATGGCACCCCGGTGAGTGTGATGCCGCACTCTACCATGAACTTTGTGAAAGGAGTAGTTTATGTGAGGAAACTCGTTGACTACTCCATTGAGGACATCACCTTAGAGCTGGCCGACCATGGGGCGGTCAAGGTCGAACGTGTGATGAGAAAACAGGGAGGGGCCTCGAGACCCACCCCTACACTCTTCGTCACGTTCCACTGTGACAAGCGCCCTGAGTCGGTGCGTGCCGGTTGGTACCGCTACCGCGTGAAGGCATTCGTGCCACTGCCGCGGCGGTGCTATTACTGTCACCGCTTCGGCCATACGAATCGATCATGTAGGCGTGCAAAATCGGGGTCACCCGAAGTCTGTGTAAATTGCTCCAGGGTCGCACATGATAAGTCCAAATCGTGTGTGGCCAAGTGTGTCAATTGCGGAGAGCCGCACCCTGCTTCTTCGAAGCAATGTGGTGCATATCTCCTTGAGAAAGAAATCCTGGCCGTTCAGGCCCAGGATCGACTCTCATTCCGCGAGGCTAAGGACTTGGTCCTGGCGCGCCCGGCTCTGCCTGGGACGTCATATGCCTCAATAGTTAGGAAAGCACCCTCTGCTCCTGGCCCATCCAGGCCAACGAGCACGGTTGTTTCCGCGCCCATTCGGAGCCCTTCTGCGGGCTATACTACACCCGGGCGCTCCCCTGGTAAAGCTGGTGGCAAAAAGGGTTCACACCCAGCCCCGGCTAAAACCAGAGCTCCCCCCTCTTTCCCCAGCGTGACCGTTTCCCGTAAGGCGAAACGGCCACGGGCCTCCACAGAGTCGTTAGACTCACAGGAGGCAACACCCCTGAAGATGGCCACTAGGCCATCTTCCGGGGTTCCTAAAGCTGTTCCCTGAAAGGAGGACAGCAACAAAGGAGCTTCGGCCCCTTCGTCCACGCCCCGAGGTGGAGCGAGTGGCTCGGAGACGGTGGTTCCTCGAAAAGAGGACCCCCCGCCTCCGAAGCCGCAGCGCCCGCCTAAGGTTTCGAGGCGGAGGGAGGAAAAGACTCGCATGGCGAGCCCAACCTTCCCCAATAAGTCCTCGAAGGCGACAGCGCCTTCAGCGCTTTGTCCGGCTAACAGCGCCCGAGGTTCTGCCCCCGGGAAGCGTACGGCCATTCCCGTGAGGGTCTTCAATTCGAGGAGGGCCCCCGCGTCTCCTCCGAGCTAGGCCTGGAGGGCATATTCCTTCAATGGAATTGCCGTGGACTCCGGGCCAACTGGGAGGAGCTGCGGAGGCTCGTCTCGTCCCGTTCCCCGTTAGCTATTTTTTGTCAGGAGACCATGCTAGGCGCGTGCCCGCTGCCTGCCCTCCTGGGGTATAAGGGTCTTGCGACCCCACCACCGCGAGATGGCCGGGCTGGGGGATGCGCGGTTTACACCCGGCATGATGTCTCCGTTCTTCCTTTCTCTTTAGATACCTCCCTTCAGGCAGTGGTTGTGCAGCTGCACCTGGATAGAAGGTATACTATCATTTCTGCGTACATTCCACCGTCAGCTGACTTCGACGCGTGGGACTTCCGCTGCGTCGTGGCACGGTTGCCGAGGCCCTATCTCTTGCTTGGAGATCTGAACGGCAGGCATCCTCTCTGGGGAGATTACTCCATAAATCCCAGGGGACAAGTCCTTGCCGATCTGATCGAAGAGCTTGAGATGGGTGTCCTAAACGTGGATGAGTTTACGCATCACTGTCCGAGAACCGCTTCATTTTCTTGCCTTGACCTATCTTTGTGCTCTTCGGATGCACAGCCTGATTTTGATTGGGGGGTGGTCGATGACCACCATGGTAGTGATCACTTTCCCATTCAAATATCATTTTCAGGGCAACTGCCGCCTGAGAGACCACCTCGGTGGTGCTTGGCGCGGGCGCGGTGAATTCTCTATCTCAGTCGAGGAGTTTAGGTCGGTAGATGAGGCCGTTGAGTTCTTCTCCGGCAACCTCATCACCGCGGGCCTGACTACTATTCCTAGAACGTCTGGCCGTTTTGCACCCCGCAAAACGGCCATTCTCTAGCCGGGATGCTGCTCCGCCAGCATTCAATGCACGTCGTCATGTCGTCGAATGCCGCCGGCTGGACTTTACCTCCACAGACGGAGAACCCTTCAATGACAGGTTTACTGTGATTGAGTTGCGCTCCGCTCTTGCTTCCTGCGAGGACACCGACAAGGTCCGGACGATGTCCCGTACGCCATGCTTTGACACCTGGGTGAGCGAGGCATGGCCTTTCTGTTTGATTTGTTCAACAGGATCTGGGTGGAGGGTCTTCTCCCAGATTCTTGTGAATCGCTACTGTGCTCGCCTTTCGCAAACCGGGGAGAGATCACTCTCCTCCGACCGGTTTCCGTCCAATCTCTCTAACCTCTTGCTTGTGCAAGTTGATGGAGAAATTGGTAAATGTTAGATTAGTCCTTTTCCTGGACAGCGGAAGCCATCTGTCTGTTTGCGAGGCTTTCCTTCGTAGACAGCACTACGCCACGGTGTTTTTCGATCTGGAGAAGGCCTATGATACCGCATGGCGATACTGTATCATGGAGACTCTCCACACGATGGGGGCGAGGGGATGTCCCCCAATGTTTATATCTGAATTTTTGCCAGATCATCGATTCCGCGTACGGGTGGGGGAAGCCCTCTCCGGCCCAAAGGAGCAGGAAAAAGGTGTCCCGCAGGGAAGTGTCCTCAGTGTCACACTCTTTGCCCTGAGCATCAACGGCATCACCTCGGTGCTGCCGGAAAATGTTCTCGCTACGCTCTACGTGGACGACCTTTCGATCTCTTTTGGCGCCACCCAGATGCCAACTCTGGAGCGTCGACTCCAACAGGCATTGAACCGCGTCTATCGCTATGCCGAAGCGCACAGGTTTCGGTTTTCTTTGGCCAAGACTTAGGTGGTACACTTCTGCTGCCATCCACGGCTCCACCCCGACCCAGATTTGTTTCTTAATGGTGCGCGCCTGGAAGTGGTTTAATCGCACCGTTTCCTTGGTCTTGTATTCGACCGACGCCTCACCTGGGAGGCTCATATTCGCAGCCTTAGGGTCTCTTGTACTCGCGCCATGGATATTCTCCGCTCCATGACGTTCAGCGCTTGGGGCGCTGATAGGGCTACTGCCTTACTTTATTTATCGCATCCCCTGGTTCGCATATCCGTGACGCCACGGTTTTGGCGAGCTTGGCGGATTTCGAGATTATCTTCTTCTGGGTTCCTGGACATGCCTGATTTGCGGGAAATGAGCGCGCCGATGAGGGCGCCAAAGAGTCCGCGAGGCCTCTGCGACCGGACCAGCGTTTCGCTCTTCCTCACACTGACTACATGACAGGAATACGGGCAGCTCCCTGGAATGCTTGGCAAAGAAGATGGGAGACGGTCGAGGGGAACTTAAAGTTGCGTGCCATTGCTCCGCGACTGTTGCCATGGATCTATCTCCCAATGCCGCGACGGCTTCAGGTCGCTTTCTGTCGTTTCCGAATCGGACATACTCTTGTGACGAATCGCTATTTGATGGAGCGCTCGCCTGCACCCTATTGCGACGACTGCGTCGTCCCCCAGACTGTTCGGCACATTCTTGTCGAATGTCCCAGTCTGGGTTATCTTCCCGCCGTTACCTGTCCCGGTGCCGGGATTGGCGGGGTCGCTACCGCCTGTCCTTTGTACTCGGGACGAGTGCGTGCACATTGACTGGTGGACTTGTTGACTTTTGGGGGGGAGGCCGGCCTTCTCCTTTGTATTTAACTAGTTTTTTGTTTTTTGTTAGTTTTTTTTTTGTAGGTCACACGCTCCTGAGCCGCGGTTAAGGGGGCCCTTTTTCCGACGCCGGAGATTGCTTCCTGATTGTTGTTATCTTCCTTTTTTATCGTTTTCATATTTGTATTTTAAAGTAGCCTAGTGCTAGGCTGTCTTGATTCCGGCGACTTATGCCCAAGCAGGCAGTCGCCAGATATGCTCCTAAAAAAAAAAAAATCCCTCCTTACCCTCTGACCCTGTTACCTTTTCACCCTCTGTCCATGTTCCGCCTTCTGTTCCATCTTCTTCGCATCTGAGTTCTCGTCCCTCTCTGCTTGATCTCCTTTTCCATCGAGGCCATGAACCCTCCACATTGGGGGTTCGGTCTGGCTCTCAGCTGTCGCCTCCCGCCGTTCATGCTACCAAGTGCGTGCCGGGTGTGTCCCCGGCTCATCGCAATTTGTCGCTTGCCCCTTCTGGGCCTTCTAGTTATCGGAAACCTTCGACGGTCTCCGTCACTACAATCCCGATGTTGGTGTCAAGACGAGAGTAATGTCTGTCATCCTACAGTGGAATTGTCAAGGGGTTCTTCCCAAGTGAGAGGAACTCCAGCTCTTGCTTTCTAGCGTTCGGCCCTTGGTGGTCTGTTTACAAGAAAATAAGCTTGGGGCTCGCCCCTTCCCGGCATTTCCGGTAGTTTAATTACATCCCCCCGGTCTGGGGCGTGTCCCATGGTGGCGCTTCTCTTTTAATTTCCTCTTCGCTCTTCTCTGCACCACTTCCCCTCCATACTACCTTGCAGACTGTTCCTGTGGGTTTTTATTTCCAAACTTTTAACTGTTTATTCTGTGTACATCCCGCCAATTTTAATTTGAGTCAGTCTGACCTTTTAGAGCTCACAAGTCAGTTACCTACCCCGTTTTTATTACTTGGTGATTTTAATGCTCGCCACCCATCTTGGGGTGATACGGCCCGTAATCCACGGGGCGGAGTTGTCCTATTCCCGTTATAGGTGGAACCTGAGTGTCTCGAATAGGTTCGATCGGAACCGGCTCGTGCCATCCGCCAAAGGACCCTCCATCATGCCCACTGTGAGTCTTGGTGCCGGTACATATCTTCCATTTCTTCGTCCACACCACTGACTCGGGTTTGGAAGCAGGTCAATAAGATCCGTGGTCGCTACGCTGGTCATGTCTTCCCCACTCTGGACATGGGAGGCTTGCTTGTGTCCGATGGCCGGTTGGTCAGCGAAGCTCTGGCTGACCATTTTGCTTCGGTGAGTAGCGCTGGTAGCTATCCTCGACGGTTTCTCGATCATAAGGTTGCCATAGAGTCTCGCCTTTTAGATTTTACCACGTGCACCACCTACTCTTATAATGCTCTCTTTTCCGTCTATGAACTGCGGGATGCTTTGTCTCACTGTGGCTCCACCTCTCCCGGTGATGATTGCATCCACTACGACTTTCTCCTGCTTTGGGTCAAAGGAATCTATCCGCCCTCCTGGTGTGTGGGGGGTTGTTCTACCCTTTCTCAAGCCCGGTAGGGACGGTTTGGACCCCAGTCACTATAGCCCGATGCTCTTACGAGCTGCCTCAGTAAGTTATTCGAGAAGATGGTTCAAGTTTGCCTCACTTGGTTTTTGGAGTCCAACGAGCTCCTCTCTCCATTTCAGTGCAGTTTTCGCAGCGGTCGTAGTACTCTTGACCACCTCATTCGTTTGGAAGACTGTTTTACGGGCTTTTTCTATCAGGCATCAGGTGTTCGCGGTGTTCTTTGACATTCAGAAGGCCTACGATACCACCTGGAGATAGGGTGTTTTACGTCAGTTATATGATTGGGGTATGAGGGGCTTTTTACCGGTTTTTATTCAAGAATTTTTATCGTCCTGTAATTTTAAGGTCTGTATTGGGATGCTTTCTCAGGCTTGTGGATTCAAGAGGAGGGTGTGTTTTAAGTGTGACATGTTTCGCCATTGCCATTAATAGTCTGGTGTCCACTCTTGCGGAGGGGTTTTTGGCTTCCCTCTTTGTGGATGACTTGGCATGGTTTTGTTCATCTCGCCGCTTGCCTTCTGCTGCCTGTTGATTACAGCTGGCAGTTGATGCCGTATCGGGTCGTGATGTCTCAAAGGCTTTCCGTTTTTCGGACATCAAAACGAAGGCCATGCATTTTTATTGGGGTCCTGGTGTCCTTGACCCCCCTCCCCTCTTCTTGGATGGGATGGCCATTGAATATGTCCCTGTTTTTAAGTTCTTGGGTTTAACGCTTGATAGCAAGCTCACTTGGGTACCCCATTTGCGTCGCTTGAGGGCTTCCTGTTCGAAGGCTATGGATTTGCTTAGGGTTTGATCCCACACCACTTGTAGTCGCTTTATTTGGCACTGGTCCAATCCCGGCTGGACTATAGTTGCCAGGTGTATTCTTCAGTGTCTCCTTCAGCCTTGAAGATAATTGACTCTGTTCGTTCACTTGGGGCCCATCTTGGTAGTGGAGCCTTTCGCACCTCACCTATCCCTAACCGCTTTGTTGAGGGTGGCATGCTTCCCTTGGGATAGCACTGGCTGCAGGTGTGCCTATGATTCCTGTTTCGTGTTCAGCGATACCCTTCATCCCCAGTCCATGAGTGCCTTTTTGCCCTGTCCTCTTTGGCATCCTTTGATTGGCGGCCATCTCTGCCCAGCCTCTGGGGCTCCAGGTTGGGGACCATCTCTCCTCCCTGGGTGTTCCCTAGGTGTTGGCCCTCCCATTCCTGCCAGCTCGGTGTTGGGCGTTCGCCCTCCCATTCCTGCCAGCTCGGTGTTGGGCGTTCGCCCTCCTGAGGTTTGTACTGCTTTTTGGCATTCTGAGAAAGGGTCTACTGACCCTCATCTATTAAAGTGCCCGTTTCTTGAACATGCGTGTTCTCATGCTCACCAGCGTCCCACCTATACTGATGGTTCAAAGTCGGACCTCGGTGCTGGGGCAGCGGCGGTGTCCTCTACGGATTCTCTTCGGTGCACCCTCCCTCCTGTTGCATCCGGTTTTTTACCACAGAGTTGATGGCGATTCTTTTGACTTTTAATTTGATTTTATCCCTCAATTCTTCAGATTTTAGTGTTTTTAACGATTCCTGGCTTGCTTTGGAGGCAGTTCATCCTTTTACATCCACACACCCTTTGGTTTTATGGATTCGCTCTTGGCTGGTTAGAAATGCCTCCCATTACAGGGTGGCATTTTGTTGTGCTCTGGCTCATGTTGGGGTCCCGGACAATGAGGCGGCTGGCCCGCTCGGCTGCCCTCAAGATGCCAGATGCAGCCCCTCTGCCCTTTAGGGATTCCTACCCCATAATTAGGGCGTATGTCTTTTGTTTGTGGCAGAGAGAATGGGATTCGTTCCCCTCTTCTAAGCTGTCCCTAGCTCTCAGTGACTCTGGTCTTGGGATGTTGCGAATTGGGCACACACGACTCACCCATGGCTATTTAGTTTCGGTGGAGGCCAAGTTTCCCCCTGGTTGTCCCTTTTGTGGTGGCGAGCTGTCTGTGGCTCACATTTTAGTAGTTTGTCCCTGCCTTGCTTCTCTTCGAAATTCTTGCTTGCCTAACTTTTCTGGCATTGCCTTTCCTTCCCGACTTTGCTTTATTTTAACAGAGGACTTCCTTCCGTCGTCCTCCCTCCTTACATTTCTATCACAAAGTGGCGTTTTATCCCTTCTATAAATTCTTTCCATTTTTGTGTTTAAATTTATTTTATCTTTTATTCTGTGCCCTCCCCTGCGGTTGGCGCATGTCATTTGTTCATTGCCCCAGCCACCCTTATTTTTAGAATGCATATTGTATGCCCGTAATTTAAGTGTGCGTCTCTGTGTGTTGTAGTGTTTTTTTTCTAATCCTTTGCTTTTCCCCATTTTTATTGAGTGTCTCCCACACCTCTTCTGACTTTTTTCCTGCGACCCTCGTTTCAACAGTGCTGCTATTACGAATCCATTAGGATTGGGCAGCTGCCACCTTGTTTTCCCTTAAACTAAACTTAAACTAAGATTAAATTATCTTTCGCTAGAAGAAACTACTTCCAATATATATATATATATATATACCCTTACTTATTTTTCTATTTTTACTCTCTCACTATTTCTTCTACTTGCTTTCTTACATAATTTTTGGCCTTTGTATTCTCTCTTGTGACTACTTTTATACTTTATACCATTACTTTACTTTCATTTAAAACATTTTTATATACTTGCACTTTCTTTTCAATTTTATTTTTCAACTTTTGCCTTTTCCTTTCTTGCTTATTTTTGCATTTCTGTTATTCCTAGTTTTCCTATTTTGACAATTCCTTTTGTGCTTTCAGTGTGTGAATACTATGTTCATGTGGAATGTAGTGACTTCAGTGTGGCAAACTGCAAGGACAGTGCCATCTTCAACCCTCAACAGACCCTGGAGACTGTGGAACAGAAGCACCACTGGCGAGAAGGAAACCTCCCGCAGAACTCAAAATGTGCTGTAAGTCTCTGCCACTTTCCCTCCCATCCCCACCTCAATAGAATTTGAATACTATAACAAAGTAATTTACCCACAGAAAAATAAAAACAATTCCAAGCGCTTCTTTATTTAACAAGGTATCAGGTATGCTAGGGTGAAAAGTGCTTGCGATCACATATTTTATTTTTATCCTGGGGGTGTAATATACCCACTTACTCCCATCAGTTATTGTGAACTCTCTAAAGAATTAACGAATACAAATACAATAATATCTAGTAGGTCCACTTGAGAGTAGTCAAATGTAATAGATATTTAACATTATAAAATGGTTGTCCAAAGTGAAAGAATTTAAGGAGCTTGAATTAATAACCTCTTTGGGCAGACTATTCCTGTAGTAGAGTTTAAAGGTTTTTTTTTGTTGCATTCAGTAATTAGTTATTTCATAGGAACAAATATTTTATAAATATAAGGAGCGAAAACAAAAGACAGCATCTCTGCAGGAAAGTTTGGGAAGAGATTTGCCAAAAAATGAGGATGTTGGGAGATGAAACTGTTTGAAAGGAACATAGCCCCAGTAGAATAAGGAAAAAAAAAAAATCTGGGCATTTGAATCTGATAGAGTACGCAACTCTCCTGTACCCGTCTGTCTAACCCTGAAAAAAGCAATAAAACCTGGAAATGAACTAGTATTCAATTTTTATTTTGCATTCTCTTAAAATATTCTACTAACTATTTTATCATCATACTACTACTAACTAATTACTCCTTAGATTATTATGTTTGTTTATATGTCAGTAATAATAGTTAGAAATAATGCTTATAAGTGCTACTAAACAAAATACTTTACATTGTGATAGCACACAATTTTTTTCTTAGAAAATAACACAAATTTGGAATTTCTTATCTCGGAATGTCATTGAAATAACTACACTAAATATGTTTAAGAATTAATAAATATTTCTTTAAATATAACATATAGAAAGGTTATTAAATTAATTCTTTTTACAGATCCTTTATTTGTTTTAACTCTATTACCTCTGATTTCCACCCTTTCACTTCTCTGCTGAACTAGCCTTGAGTGGATCATAGTCTTTACAGGTTTTCAAAACTGTAATACTCTTAATATATTCATGATTCAGTATGTTTTTTGTTTTTTTGGCAATGTATAGATTTTAACAATGTATATTTGTTATGATAGCCAAAGTCCTCATAATGAGATTCAGGTTGCTAACATATCTGGAACTTACCAAGGTACAAGGGAAGGAGGGGCTCTGCCCAACCTTTATACTAAGAAATATCACTTTAAATATGTATGCAACCATGCTAGGTGTTAAAAGATTCTGTCTACTCACCAAGTACGTTTTAGTAACTAATAACAAACTGGTGTGCTCAAAAGGCAATTAAATATCGGGCAGAATTTAAAAGAATGATTTGATGTTTATGCCGTGTGTTGACACTTTTTATCTTTATCAACTTTACTGTGAATATAAGTTATTTAGCTTACAAGCCTTTAGTAATACCTTTATGAACTCAGCTTCCAGGAATCACAAGATCTCTATCTGAAATGAAGATGTTCCATCGTCTGCTGCTTAGAATTCTCAAAAATAAGTATAGAGAAAAAAAAATCATAAATAAATGTCCTCTTGAAAGATTTGTAGTTATTTAGGGGTTCTGTTCTTTTTAAAGGTGTCTTTGATAGTTTCCTTTCAAGTTTCTAGACAACCTAGACTCCTTCAAATTTGTGCTCCGGAAGTGCACTTAGTTATTTAGGGTCTTTCTTCTTTAAGTTCTCTTTGATAATTACCTCTCAAGTTTTTGATCAACTTAGACTCCTTAGAGTTAGTGCTTTGGAAGGCTTCTATTTATCACTTCACTAACTCTATAATTTAAGAAGGGGATTTTTTTGAGTATTTGAATAATAATTTCATCTTAGTTTACTTATGACTTATGTTTTTTATCGGTTATTTGTTAAAACCCAAAGAATTACAAATGGTGAAGTACCGAAAATTTATTTTTATACATCTTCTATAAAATTATTATAATTGGCGAAGTTCAGAAAATTTATAAAAATTTAACCATGGCTGCTTTTTTTAGATTTTAAATTTTAATCTTAGTAGTGAAGCACAAGCTCCCTCCCCCTAGGGGAGAGTGGCGAAGCCATTGCCTGGTTTATTTATTTTTTTGTTTTCGATAGTTATCTCAAGTTTATGGGCAAACTAGAAGAACCCTTATAGCTCAACTGATTTATTTCTCATCTACCTCACTCTTTTCAACTGCGATTTCAATAAAATGATACTCTCTCTTCCTGACACAATGGAATCTGTCTAGTGGGACAGGATAGGGGGTTTGTGTGTGTTAACGATACCTAGGACTTTCTGAGTTCAACACCCAAAGAACTCTTCAGGCCTTTCAGGCTATTTACTTTTCAATCACACATTTTTCTTTTTCATAGCTAAACCTCACCAACCTGTTTTCAAAAAGTTTCAAGCATTGATAACCCATTGGTTTTCTCTTTTTCACTGCAGGCGGACAAGAAAACATGCTGGACAGCCGAATGCTTGGCCGGGCTGCGATGTGAATGGTGTGGAACTACAGCCCATGTGGGATGTGTGGACAAGATCTCTCCACGGTGCACCTTTGGTGTTCTTGAACCAATCCTTTTGCCTCCATCTGCTGGTGAGTAGCTTCAATCCAAGATTCCTGTAAGGATTTGTTTTAACACATATTCTCTAATGAATTTAAAAATGTGTTTTTTTGTATGCAGTTATATATGTACTTTTCAGATCTTACAGTTGTTTTTCCTGGAAATGCATACTTTGAGGATGACCTTTGATAGACCCTTGTGGCTTTTGTCATCCATGAAATTATGAAATTTACCCATAATCGACTGAATTTCCATAATGGGAAAGTATGTATTTCCAGTGAAAGTGAGTTTCAGATCAGAAAAGTACACATAAAACTGCATGATAAAACACATTTTAAAATTCATTTAAAAGATCCAGAAACAGACCTAACCTAACCCTAACGATATTTTGCTTAGCTTCTTGCTGAAACAAACTTTTGCCCAGAAAACTGTTTATAAACAAAAGGCTAGCATTTAGGGAATG
Organism: Ceratothoa steindachneri; assembly: GCA_963969495.1. Classification (NCBI taxonomy): domain Eukaryota; kingdom Metazoa; phylum Arthropoda; class Malacostraca; order Isopoda; family Cymothoidae; genus Ceratothoa; species Ceratothoa steindachneri. Next base: position 120,659,915 of record OZ018323.1, on the reverse strand, counting down.
CAGACATTAGAAAGGCACATGCCCTTAAACGCATTAACTGAAAGTTTCTGTGTGGTTTTACAGCCTTTAAAACTTTTACAGTTATATTCCATAAAAAGAAATGTTAATACTTCAGTTTAGATGCGCCTGATAGGGGGCACTGTTTCTGGGCTACAATTTAGGCCTTATGACATTAGATGTTTATATAAATAACAAAGAGGATAGCACCACCAAAAATGAACATTTGTTAGTTACTTTTGAAATGTGGGGCTTTGCCCCGCATACCCTGCAACTTTAAAAAACCCTTTGTAATATTCCTAATCCGAAACGCTAACATTACCTTTGAATGCAAAGGGTAATTTCTAAATGTTGGCAGCGATATTGTTGTCTTAAATTACCTAATAATATAATCACTTCATGGCAAAAGCTAAACCATCTCCACCTTTATAATCAAGGCGTGCTTCTTTTCCACACCTGTCACAAATATTCGCTTTTAAAATGAGGCCACAATCTATAGAAAAGTATATTAAATTGACCAAGGAATTAACAAAAGTCGTATTAAAGTGGAACAAAGCGAGTTGTTAAGAATTGCACTGTTTTAACTGCTTGGTTTCAGGGGTGCTAATATTTGAAATAAGGTTGAATTAAGGTCTTGCCAGTGTGTGAAAATAATGGTTTGCTTTTCAAAAATAGATAAATGAAATATAAAAAAAGTAAACATAAAAAAAAATCAATGCATTACTAAATAATATAATTGAGTAGAAGTGCAGGCATTCACTAAATAATAAAAATAAAGGGTAAAAACTAAATAACAAACAAATACAACGCTGTGATTGCCCACATTCAAAGCTACCCACTGATGTCATTTGGCCTTAATTGTAGCCCAGAAACAATGCCCCTGAACTGAAATATTACCAAAGAAATTTCAATCTTCACTAAACTACAATTCCTGCATGTAAGCAGGGTGGGCAAATCAAAACACCCACCTCTAAAAAACCCAGGTTTTATTCCCGGTGTTTTTTTTCTTTTTCAAGTGAAATTTGAAAAAAAAAACAGGTTTGGGTTTTTTTTCAAAATTACATTTTTTTCAAGAAATAAATGCTATCATTATTTTATTCAAAATCCATATTTATGTTTATAATTTCAACAAATATGTATCAAATTAAGGTTATTTCTCTCTTTCTACAGGTTATGACTATCATGGGTACTCATAATTCTCAATCAGTGATCTGTTCTTACTTTAATATAATTATTAAACTATTTAATTATTATTATAAAAATAAAGATAGCTATTCTTTTTCTATGCTATTCTACTAATCCTTGTAGCATTTGTTTTTTGAAAAAACCCAGAATAAAACCCATTTTTTTTTTCAAAATTACACTTCTCTTTTCAAGAAATGAATGCTACTTATCATTATTTTATTCAAAATTCATATTTATGTCTAGAATTTCAACAAATTTGGATCAAATTAAAGTTCTTTCTCTGATACTGACTCATAATAATTCATCTCTACTTCAAAGGTTATGGCTATCATGGGTACCCACCCAATATTCTCAATCAGTGACCTGTTTTTACCTTAATATAATTATTAAACTAATTAATTATTATTATAAAAATAGAGATAGCTATTCTTTTTCTATGTTATTCTAGTGCTTGTAGCATTTGTTTTTTGAAAATCCCAGAATAAAACATGGGGTTTGGGGTTATTTCAAAATTACACTTTTCTTTTCAAGAAATGAATGCTACTTATAATTTTTTTTATTAAAAATTCATATTTATGTTTATAATTTCAACAAATATGAGGGGCGGTCAATAAGTTTTGCGAATCGGTAGGGCAAAACAGAGGAAGGGGGATGGCTGTTTGTGGGGTGTTAAGACAAGTTATGACAATCAGGACCTACAGCCGCACGTTCCTGCAGATTGTCAGTCACAAAGTTTTCAACAATGGAGAAGGTTTAGCACCGTGCAAAGATTAAATTTTTGACCAAGGAAGGCAAGAATACAAATGAGATCAGTGAACGCATGTTTGCAGTGTACACTGACACCACCCCTTCCTATGCAACCATTGCTCGCTGGAATAGGGAGTTCCACCATGGTTGTGAGTCCCTTGAAGATGACCCCCGTCCAGGACACCCGTGAGATGTGACTAATGAGGACAATGTGGCCCTTGTGGAGAGGATGATCCTCGAAAATCGACGGGTGAAGGTCGAAGAAATCGAGCGAGAACTTGGAATATCACATGGAAGTGTTATCAACATCATCCACGCCAATTTGGCCATGGGCAAGGTCTCTGCCCGTTGGGTCCCTAGAAACCTCATGCCCCATGATTGACTTCAATGTCGTCAAAGTTCGGAGGCCAGAGTTGCACAAGCTGCCCTGCGTGAGTGCGGATTTGAGGAGTTCAACCATTCCTCCTACAGTCCAGATCCGGCCCCTAGTGACTACTTTTTATTCTGCCAGCTCAAGGCAGCACTGTGTGGACGCCGGTTTGGGGATGATGAAGATTTCCAGCTTGCCGTCCAGGAGTGGATTGAACAGCAGTCGGGAGATTTCTGGTTGTCGGGAGTTCAAAGCCCTAGGACAAGTGGCGCAAGTGCATTGAAGTCGAGGGTAGTTATATTGAAAAATAATTAAACACTTTTCCTCATATCTCATTTCCTTATATCCGAATTACAAAACTTATTGACCGCCCCTCATATGTATCAAATTAAGGTTATTTCTCTGATACTGACTCATACTTCATCTCTCCTTCTACAGGTTATGGCTATCATTGAACATGGGTACCCCAAATTCTTGATCAGTGATCTGTTACTGTGATCTATTCTTACCATAATATAATTATTAAACTAAGTAATTATTAATATTATATAAAAATAGAGATAGCTAATTTTTTTCTATGTTATTCTAATTCTTATAGCATTTGTTTTTTGAAAAAACCCAATATTTGAAAAAAAAAACAGAATAAAACCCAGGTTTTTTTCAAAATTTTGGGTTTTTCGCCAACCTTGCATGTCTGGCATTTAATAACTCGCAGGATTATACTGTAAGCCCTCTATATTTCTAAGGCCAGAATATTGTCTTCAAAGACTTTACCTATTATTTTGTATTGTGACTTAGAACAACCACCACTCACCATTAGAACAACTAAGCTGAAGACACAGTTACCATCTGAAATGCATGAACCATCCAAAATATAAGCTAACATGCTATTGGCTAACATATTCGGGCAAAGATTAGGCCAAAAGTTGAAAGAAAGACTTCAAATGATGCAGAATGATTCAAGTTTACCAAAATAACATATTTTTGAAAAATGAATAACTAAGTTATCATTAAGTTCTGGAAGCTGAAAATAATATCAGTGAACATCATTTTAAGAATTAAGAACGTTTATGTCTTTTGAAATTAAAAAATAGTAATTGTCCTAAACTGAATTTTATCAAAGATTCCTTCTCTATTTCTCCAAGGGGGAGAGAAAATTAGATGGATCTTTATAAACAGTCATCTGTACCCAAGTTTTTATCACTAGCATCCAAGTGAAATATAAAAGTTTGTAGAGATTGGTGTATCTAGTATTTTGAATGTGAGGTTTAGGCTTATGCATTATTAGCCAACAGTAATTTAGACCTAAATTCAAGTGGGTAATAACAGCTTGTTCAGATCTATATACACAGTGATTTTGACCTAAATTTTGGATATTACTATTAAAGTGAGAGATAAATGCATAGCTAGATTTGTATAGACAGTAATTTAGTAGACCTGTGATTTGTACATTAACATCCAAGTAGGAGATAAAAGCTAAGATAAATTTAGGTGAAGATTCGTTTAAGATATATTTTCAAATGATTTTTTTTTTGGGGGGGGGAAGTTTTATGTGTACTTTTTAGATCTGACACTCACTTTCCGTAGAAATGCATACTTTTTCCATATTCAACTAAAGGTCCATAATAGGAAAAGTATGTATTTCCAGCAAAAACAAGTTTCAGATCTGAAAAGTACACACAAAACTATAAGTAAAATATATTTTCAAAATCATTTAAAAAATCCAGAACCAGACCTAACCTAATATAATCAGAGAGAAATTTTGGGAAAAACTCCTCATTTGTCTTGAAATTCATGCTGATACATGGTTAAATGCAGGCATTAAAAAGCCACATGCCCTTAAATGCTCTAATGGAAAATTTTCATGGGGTTTTACACCCTTTTGAATCCTTTGCAATTTTAACACAGTAAAATAAATTCTGATCCTGTCTAAATCTACAAATACTGCGGCATGTAGGGCATGTAACATCTTGTGGGATTACACTGTGAGCCCTATCTATTTCTAATGCTTGATAATCAGCATCAAAAACTTCTTGTATTAGTTGGTATTTCAACCTAGCACAGCCACCATACACCATTTTACCATATAAACTGAAAACATGGACATCTGTGAATCGTCTAAAATATACAAAACTATAACAAAGAATGCTATTGGTTAGTCGCCAAACTACGCATGCGCAGATATAACAAAGTCTGCTATTCACTAACTTGCCAAACCGAAACCTGAAGGAAATAGGGCAAATGGTGCAGAAAGATTAAAATTTTGCAAAGTAAAAATATATTCTTGAAAAGTGAATAACTGTTATTATTAAGTTCCGGAAGTTGAAAATGATATCAGTGAGCATCATTTTAAGAATTAAAAATGTTTGTCCAGGAAAATTAAAAATTCATAATCATAACCTCATCCTCATCGTCATCATCACTAACTATAATTTAAGAAGGGAATTTTTTTAGTATTTGAATAATAATTTCATCTTAGTTTGGTTATGACTTATGTTTTTTCATCAAAGTTATTCCTAATAATTCTTTTATAATATCAAAAAACAAAATGGTGAAGTTCAGAAATAAATATAAGTATCAAAATTTTGTGAATTTTTTAAAATCTAAAGAATTACAAATGGTGAAGTTCAGAAAATTTATTTTAATATATCTTCTTTGATAACTATATTTTAGTAATGTGATATTTTGAAAGGGGGAAAATTTAGTTTAGAGTTCCTTTTTAAAATTATTATAATCAGAAAATCTTAAAAATTTAATCATGGCTGCTTTTTTTTAGATTTTAAATTTTAATCTTAGTAATGAAGCGCAAGCTCCTCCCCCCCATGGGGGGGGGGGGTGGCGAAGCTATTGCCTGGTTGTGTTAGAACAAATCTTATCCTAGATTTGTATAAACAACAATTTGGATCTAACTTCTGGACATATTTGTTTATATAAAATGTCTTCTTTCTCCAGTGAGCATCCCAAGAACTGAAGTACCAATGGAAGCCATTATTGGACTCTCTGTAAGGCGGAAGGATGCATTGTCCCGTGAGTAATTCTGGGTTTGCTTCCTCTTCTTTCACAAAAATTGGATGTCACCAGACATCAATAATATAGAATGGGTGCAAAACCTTAAGAAATTGAAAGAATGATAAGGCATGGTGCAGCTGAAGAGTCTCCTGACTCAGTTATTAAACTCATTCATTGGCTTATTATACAAAACCTTGTGCATCATCCAATTCATGCGTGGGGTGATTTCTTTATTTTACCCTGCCCAAATAGCACTAGAATGGCACTCTGCTTACTCTACCCCAGACAAAGAACCAAATCTTTTTATGAGAACAATCCTCTTTAAAATTAATTAGAAACATTGGCTATTGACTATATTCGAGTTAACATTTGTCAATGACAGTGTATGGGGACTTTTTACTTACCTCATTGCAAGGAAATATGTATATAGAGTAGCGGGGAAGCGATGCATGTTGAATTCCTCTTTAAAGTAGCGAGGAAGCGATGCACATTAGAACTCTTCTTTAACATAGCGAGGGAACAATGGAAGTTAGAACTCTTCTTTAGAGTAGTGAGTAAGCGATGAACATTAGAACTTTTCTTTAATCAGCAGTAAGAAGCATTTCTGAGGAGTTTGGAAGTGATGATCTGAAGACGAAGGAAGCCCCGGAGGAAACGACTCCAAAAGAGAAAGGGAAGGAAAAAGAAGAAAAGGAAGAAGGTGAGATATACAAGGTGATTCAAAAGTCTCTCTACAGTAAATTAATGCAATCTAATTACAGTGTGTTGGAAATGTCAGACTTGGGCTAACACACAAAGTTTGAACCAACTCATTGGTAAAGACTTTATAGTGATTTTATTTTTTACCTTGTTTTCAATGCAACTTGTTTATTTTTCACTTATTTCAATTTAAATTTTCAACAAGAGAATTTTCTTGCTGCGGAGAGACTTTTTGCCTCACCCTATACATGGCTTAAGTTTTTGTTATTTAATGATGAAAAATGGCAAAAATCAACAAACTTATATAGAAAAGCTTCAAATAGAGTCCAAGATAAAATGAGGAAAAGGAATGAAATGATGTGCAGAGTTTGTAGGGAAGAGTACCCGGAAAGTTTACCAGCAAGTGCCATAAAGGCTAAAAGGTCCAGTAAAAATACTAATACATTGAAATTTTCAATGTTGAATCTAAATGTGGTTGTAGTGAAGTGAATCTGGGAATGAGAAGTTCTGTAATGAATTTGGCAAGTGGTTGATGGTATTGAGAATATCTATCGGGTTAATATTGTATAGATGTATAGGTATCAGGATGAGAGATGGAATAACTGGAGTTTTTGGTACACTTGGAGAGAATAAAAATGAATAATCAAGGTTATCCTTGTGTGGTGAAAGAAGTTTCTTTGTGGCAAACACTTTCAACACAAACACATACATAAGTACAGATGAGTTACTAAAGAAGAGGGAGTGAATATTGAGTATGATTGAGTTGCTACTGGCAAAAAAGGATATGCTGAGAGATGTGTCAGATGTGAAAGTTGACAGAAACTAACTGACAACATGATTGCATTGTGTAAAATTAAACTGGTTGGTATGTAGATGAGATGATGTTAAGGATGTTGAAAGGAAAGAAAAATCAAAAGTGAGAGGCTGTTGAATTAGCTAAGGGGGGAAAGTATGTTAGAATGTATGAAAACAAGAAGCAAAAAATAAGTATGGATTAAGGAATAGAACAAATATTGAACACATTTAACCAAGTGTTAGTAAGTACAGTAGTGATCAAATTATTATGGATTTCTTGAAAATTCATAATTTGGGGGGGAAAAGGTTAGGTATATAAAGTTATGTTATTGACAAGTAATCAATTTATTTTCATACATATGACAAAAATATCCTTTCTTAAATTGATTAATACTTGGTTTGACCTTGAGCCGCTTTAAGTGCTTTAGCACGCTCTGGCATGCCAGTGATTAAAGTTCTGCATAATTGCTTGATTCTATAAGAGTGAAACCAAACGTAGATAAGACATTCTATGGGCTTTGCCTTGGTTGCTATGGAAAATTCATGCATTTCATTATTTGGAATATACCATAAACTCTCAATAGGGTTCATGTCTAGGGAATTTCCAGGCCATGATAGCAGTGTGACAAGGAGTCGAGTCTTGCTCAAATATGTATGATCTGTCACTGAACCATTTCCTCATTTGAGGTACCAAATGTTTTTTAGTACTTCAATATACTTATACTGATTCATTATATACCTTCAACAATCTTGAAGCGATTTGTCCCAGTTACAGAAATTGCTCCCCACACCATGATTTTCTGTGAATGCTTGTCTTTTTAAGACATTGGCATAAACTCCTTACCTGACTGCCTCCTTACTGTCTGCTCATGGTCATCCATTACTACAACAGATGACTCGTCCGAAAACACAACCTGCAACAATATAAAACACTATAGTAGTACTGAAACCACCTGTGATGCTAATGGCAGCAGTAAATAGTCAGACAAATTATGACTTGAAATTATGTCATTCAACAGGAATGCGTAGCTAGTAGGTAAATCAGAATGTACCTACTACAATAGGTACAGTATGTTCTCTTATGCTTAATAAAGAAAATAACTGGTAAATGTACCACTCTTATCTGTTCCCATTGCTCATAAGTCCAATCAGCATGAGCATTAGCCCAGACTTGACGTGCCTGTATCATGGTTTTGGTAAGCCTGGGCTTCTTTCTTGGATGGTAGGCTCATAATTCACTGTCCTGTTATTAGAGAAAGACTAAAATGCCATCTGCTAACAGTTCACTTGCAATCTTCCTACTAGATTTGCTTTTGTCCCTAATAGCCATTTGTTTTATTTTCCTGTCTGTTTTTGGTGTTGTTTTCCTCTTGTGACCACATTTCCCAGCCCTCACTGAATCCAAATTAAGACTGTTTTCATTGGTGAGGAAGTAGGAGGCATAGTTGCAAGTGCTTCATAGTTCAGATTAACATGCTTGGAATAATGAGATGGATGCATACAAGGATATGAAAAATAAATTAAACAATTGGATGAAAAGAGCAAACTAAAAGTCACTTGTCATACTCATACTTCCAACAATGCCATTGTCATTAAAGCTCTTTCTGTAATGGTAGAATGAACCACAATAATTTTAACTCTGGATCCTCCATAGGACAAATTAAGTACCACCATATAATTCCTTTACCCTGTAATCATACTGGTCACATTTGGAATCATGTGTCCATCTTCAGTAGTTCATGAATTATCAACAAAAAGCTGATTTTCCATAATGAAAGATTTGGGAATCGTATTCATCCAGATGTGGCAGATCCAAATCTTGTATTTGTCCAGATATAACTATCTACCTTTAACAGCTAGATAAATATTCTTGAAACATAGGTCAACATTATCTCAACTACAGATTGGTAGCAGTGATATGTTTCTACCCTTCTCTATTATTGCACTGTGACTTGGTAAATAGCGCCCCTAGAAATATATATTTTAAGCTTGCCAATGTAGATCTGGATCAAGTTAAGCCTGTTGGAAAAACCTTATAATTTTAACATTTCTGAATATTTTTAACTTTAGTCCATTACTTTTTATGATATTGGCAAAAAAGTTAGGTAATGCCAAATCTCACATGTTAGAAAGGAAATAAGTGATTGAAAATCTGGATCTAGATCCACCCTCAAATCTAATCAACTCTTCCTTGGTCCACCCTTCATAATCCATCCATAAAATTTTGAGATATTTTTTACACAAAAAAAAACCCCAAGACATACATACACCGCTGATCACATAATTACCCAACTCTTTTTCTGGAGAAAATTATGCTTTTGGAAAGAAGATGAATGAGGATCCAAATGGGAACAAGAAGCTATTTTGGAAGTGAGGTAAGGTAAGAACAAAGATAAGAGTAGCATTGGTGAATATATAAATATAAATGTCAATATAATTGTGAATATCTAAATATAAATGTGAATATAATCATTAATCTAAATATAAATGTGAATATAATCATTAATCTAAATATAAATGGGTGGCTACATGCTTGCTATGAGAGTGTAACTGCATCAGAGGATGAAACGGATAAATATCCCAGAGAATGTTGGTGCCTTGAGATGCATCAAAATTCTATAGGACAGCTTCACTATAGTAGCCAAGAAGCCTCAAAAGGATTGCGTTAGGGAACGAATCTAGCATTTGTGTCATAAGGACCTTCAAAGTGGAATACTGTTGTTGTAGTACCACTATAAAGCCACAAGGGGATGTTAGATGTATCATTTGCAACCTTGCTGCGATTGACATTTGGAGGAATGTGTGCTCGCAGTTTTCCCTCCCTGTCTGTTTCAGGGAGGGGTGACTGGGAATGATAGGGGAGGATTTTCTTTCATTCAAGAGGTTTACTCTTTGCAGTGACCTGCAAGGACATAAGCCATCTTAGGGGTTTGACTAAGGGAGTTTAGAGTGGATAGGGATGTGCAAGGTCTTCTCATTGATAGCGCTGTTTGATAAAGTAAGGGATAAGACTAGGCAGGTATATTGGTGGTTTATGAATCTGGAAAAATCATATTAAGACATTGATAGGAAAGAGCTATGGCAGATTTTAATATTGTATGGCATTGGTGGTAAAATGTAGGATAATGTGAAAAGTTTTCATGTTGGAAGTAAGATGTGTTCTTGTGAACGATGGCTGGATTGAAGGATTTGATGTACTTGGGAGTGTGAAGCAAGAGTATGGGATGTTATTGTGGCTGTTTAATATCTTTGTGAATCGAGTGCAGTGTACAGTAATTGTGTGAGATTCATTAAGGATAGTAAGGGATATATGCTATGTTGGTCTGTGCTGATAATCTGGCGAGAGTGGCTGAGTGTATGGTATGCATTTCAGGGGGACTAAAAATTACAAATAATAAAGTGATGGTATTTAGGAGTGAAGATGGTCTAAGGTGTGACAATAGTATGGTGTGATATAAATGATTGTAATATGGATGAAAAAGACTGCAATAAGGATGTTTTGAATGGTAGTAAAGTCTCAGGGTTAATCAAAGTGTAAATGAAATCTAAGGCATTAACTGTTGACATGCCAAAACATTGCATGAGTGTGTCAGAGTAGCAACATTATTGTATGGTATGGGAAGAGAAGAGAGTGAGAATGAGAGCAGTAATAGGGATGGTGGGTGTGAAAGGGAGAAGATAGACTAAGGAATGAGTGGGTGAGAGGTATGGTGTGAAGCAAAGTGAAAATTAGCTTGTGTGACCTGCGGAGGTTCTGATGTGGTGCAGGAATGTTAGATGATGGGAATTGACTTGTGAAGAAGATATGGCTAGGCTGGGTTAGATTAGAGTTAGGGTGTGTTAGAAGCATTAAAGAAGTCCTGTTTCATAACAATATCTAACAATTTTTGTTCCTGGCCAGTAAGTGATATTTTCCAACTCATTTTATTGCAAAACAATACAAAATTGCAATTATTTGTTTTAAACTTTGCTTTTGTGGCTTCTATGATGGCATATTTACTAAAAATAGCCAAACTTGGGTTTTTTCATTAATTGTAAGATTAAAAACCTAAAAGTTATTTATACAACTTTATTGTAGCTCCCGAAGAAAATATATAAAAAGCAGGTAAAAAAAAGTTAAAAGTGAACAGTTTTATCAATTTCCATTTGTAATTTAAATCACTTTCCCGTACAAGCCACCAAATGTAATCTCTTATCAAGTTTTTATTGTATACTCCTTGGTATCTATGTTCAAAGTTCAGTATAACTTGATGGAAGCGCTCTCATTGCTCCCCTGATTATGCTTCCATTATCTATTTGAACTTGTCAAGTTGGAAATCAAGCATATGCACCTTCAGAGACATCCTGCAGCCCATTAGGCCATAGCTTTTCACTAAATCTCAACCACTTCAACATGATTATAAGCCTTATGGTTGCCCAAAAGCCCTGACACACCAAAATAAAACTTCTCTGCTTATTTTTCCTGATTTGTGGTCCTACATAAAAACCAACTTTTATTTTTGCCTGAGAGAGTTTGCAAAAGAAATTTTGAAGGTAATTGAAGACTGCATAATCTTTGTTAAGAGTTTAACAAACTGCTTAATGAGACCTAGTTTTAAATTCAATGGTGGGAACAACACCTTTTGAGGGTTTATCAATTGCTTATGCTTGACATTATGCCCTATAACAGAGAACTCAGTCCTGTGTGGCCAGAGCTTCTTGTGGTAAGGTGCTCTTCTATCCCTACAGTCCCAAAGACAAAGATAACATGGAAACTTGGTAAAAGCTCCCTAGATACCCATAAAAAATGTGACCACTTTGAAGTCTCCAATTGATTCCCAGCCATAGTATATGTATGTACTACTGGCCCCAAACCCTATCTGCATGCAAAATTTTTAAAAAATCTGTAGAGCTGTTTTATGAGATGGGCATGCACACACATTCGCTTTTCATCATCATCATCATCATCAGCACTAACTCAATAATTTAAGAAGGGGATTCTTTTGAGTATTTAAATAGTAATTTCATCTTAGTTTGTATGACTTATGTTTTTTTCATCAGTTATTTCTAATAATTCTTTTATAATATCAAAAAAGAAAAAGGTGAAATTCAGAAATAAATATAAGTATCAAAATTTTGTGAAATTTTTAAAACGCAAAGAATTACAAATGGTGAATTTCAGAAAAATTTATTTTTATATATCTTCTATTATATAATTGGCAAAGTTCAGAAAATTTATAAAATTTTAGCCATGGCTGCTTTTTTTTAGATTTTAAATTTTAATCTTAGTAGCGAAGCGCAAGCTCGCTCCGTAGTGGCGAAACCATTGCCTGGTACTCTTTATTTTTCTTACCTTCCAAACTTTTCTTGCAGTGTTCACAAGGAAAATGAGGGTGCCCAGGGTTTGTGTTGGTCCCCAACTGGCATGCCACATATGCTTTGGAAGCTTCACACATTCTTATAGATACTGTCACATCAAAGTTTTTTGCTCTCTTTTGATGAACTGTCCTCAGATATAACAGAATGCATCTAGAGAATGATTGCAATCTCTTGATGCCATTTCTCTTCTCATGTGTTCACTATGGTAGCTAGAGCTGAAATGAAAACAGACCTGTGAATCCATGTATAAATATTTCCAGAAAGTTCTATAAGTTTCCAGTGGTGTGTTCTGGCAAGTTCTCAAACATTCTTGAAACTTCAATTTCTATTCAATTCTAGAAATTTCTCTCTTAAATCTTGTAAAAAAGTTTTGGAAAGTTTCCTTAAAACAAATATTATTCTACAACATTCCAGCTCCTTTTCTTTAAATAATATTTCCACTTTTCTACCCATTGCTTTACTTTGAAAAAATAATGTGTACAGCCTTTTATATTTCATTTTTTTCTGAAATTAATCATACTCTAGCGTTATTTTCCAAATGATCAAATTTAGAAATTCAGTGTCCTACCTACAAAAGCAAAGTTTTGAGATCAAAATAGATTTTTTTTTCATTTACTTCTTTAGTTACAAACAACTGCAAAATAACACACTTAACCCAAGAACAAGAAAAAAGTGAAATTTTGTTACATAGTGTGATGGGTAATGTCATATTTTAATCATGTTCTGCCTATTCAAATTTTCTCATGTGCTGTCCTATACACAGGATCTAGGATAACGAGGTTTACCATTGTGACTTCTCTAGCCTTTTCATTTTTTTCTCATTCCTGTAGATATGGGGTATTTATTTTGTCTGTCTGTTCATCCCTCAGCCATTATTTTTTGTTGAGTAAATGTGCCATGGTTGGATTACACGGATTTCATTTAAAATCTACTTAAGAAAGGATAATTTCTTCCTTTTAACGCTGTGATGAACCCTTTCAGCACTCGACCTCCTACAAATAAAAAAAAATGTTCAACTCATTAGGTACTCAACCTCACCATAATAAATGCTAAACCCAGTCAGTGGTCAACCTCCTACTATAAAACAAAAATGCCCAATCCCTTTGGAGCTCAACCTCCTACCATAAAACAAATATGTCCAACCCATTTGGCAGTGAACCTCCTATCATAAGCAAATGTCCTACCTCCAGTGGTTAACATTCTATCATAAAACAAAAAAAATCCAACCCCTCATTATTTTCTAGTTGAGTGGACAATCTTATGTTTATGTTAGATCGGTTGTTGAGTTTCCCTAAAAATTCTAGGTGTACTCCTAACGCTGTGGTTGACATTTTCAGAAGTGGTGAAGGTGTTCGATGGCAACAGTTCCCTTCAGAGGCGCATGTTCCGCTTGATTAGCTTGTCTCGAAATGCTACATCCAAGGAGATCCTTCACGCGGCTGCCAGGGCATTCCATGTCCCGCAGGAAGCACATCGCTGTTACCTGACAGACGCTTACAGTGCAACTGAAGAAGAGGTGGTGGACCCCATCCCCTTGAGCAAATTGACACGCAGGGAGGGGAAACGACCCGCTGTTTTCCTGCGGTTCAGGTGAGACGCAACCAGACAAGCGGGTCATGAAAGGACTCTGGTACCAGGTGGGGTTGGGAGTAGCTGATTCTTGGGCATTCTGATCATTTGAATCCTTTTTGTACCTTTGTTTAGGAATCCAAACCTTCCTCCTACCCTCTCTCATATGCCAGTACAGGATTATCAATCCACCTCCTGTCCCTTTTATATCTTGGTTCAGAAGTTCAAGACCCGTTCCTGCTTCCTCTTGTATCTTGATCAAGAATACATACAACCTATGCTCTTACCTTTTCATATACATATTACATAATATAGTTTTGTAAACCAAGCCTTCATTCTTTCTCTTCCCTTTCAAGGGTGTTTTCTTGAACCCATCGATCAATAAAACACTAAAGTAATTTGAACTTAGCAATGAGCTGTACGGGGTTTACCATAATAAACTAAAACTTTTTACAAGGTTCCCAGTTTGTGGTAAACCCTGCCAAACCCCTTCTCACAGCATTTATCCAAGAGTAGGGGTTGTTCTATTATGTCCCTGATGAGCTGGATATTTCCACTTCTTCACCCCGTAAGGGGCGCGGCGATTTGCCATCCTGGCCGCCGTGCTGACGGGATCCAGCGCTCCGTCCGGCCCCAGCTTAGCCTCTCTTCCTTCCTTCAGATAGCCCGATTTCTCCCCTACCTCGTCGCTTTTCATACAACCTCTCCCACAACTTTCTCTGGTCAGCCTCTAATTTCACAGGGTAGAATGCTGACCTTCTTCTCAAGCCAACCACCCCGGATCGGGGCTGAGGGGGGGAGGGGACATTGTTCCCTAACCCCTCAGCTCCGGTTCGGGATGGGGTTTTTTTAACAACCTGCTTCATCCCCACCCACATCTTCCTCACATCCCCGTAAGGGGCGCGGCGATTTGCCATCCTGGCCGCCGTGCTGACGGGATCCAGCGCTCCGTCCGGCCCCAGCTTAGCCTCTCTTCCTTCCTTCAGATAGCCCGATTTCTCCCCTACCTCGTCGCTTTTCATACAACCTCTCCCACAACTTTCTCTGGTCAGCCTCTAATTTCACAGGGTAGAATGCTGACCTTCTTCTCAAGCCAACCACCCCGGATCGGGGCTGAGGGGGGGAGGGGACATTGTTCCCTAACCCCTCAGCTCCGGTTCGGGATGGGTTTTTTTTAACAACCTGCTTCATCCCCACCCACATCTTCCTCACATCCCTTTTCCTCTCCTCTTCACAACCTATATTTTTTACGCCGTGTCCAAGGTGGAGCCGCCATGCCGAAGGACTGCCAGGCCACCAGGCGGGAGGGGTGGTCCCGAATGGCGGCGCCTGGCTCTGCCGGGCTTGTAAGCACCTCTCGCAGTGCGGGCAACTGCGAGAGGTGATGAGCTATTGCGTCCCGTAATCAAAAGAGGGTCACCATGCCCATGTATGAAAAAAAACAAAAACCCCAACCCCCAACTTCCCCAAAAACATCTACGGAGCCGCCCTCGGGCAGCTCCACCGAGAAAATGGAGGTCCCCCCCCTTGTGCTTGCGCAAGGGACCCTCCATAATTCTTTAACCGGAGAGGAGGCTTACTCCTCTCCTACGCCTACGGGTGTAGGGGACTCCCCCTCACCCCCTTCTCTGGAGGTGCTTTCGGGCACCTCCCTATCTCCAGCGGCAGTCCCTCCTTTGCTTTCTAAGGGGACTGCCAAGAAAGCCAGCAGGCAGCCCATTGCCGACCGCCCCTCGTGCAAGCGGCTCGGTAGGGCAAACCCCCTTAGGGGGGAGAGGGAAGCCAGGCCCCTTCGGTCGCTTCCCTCAAAAGACCTGCTGGCAAGAATTTTGAACCTTGCTGGGGTCAAGGCCTGTGCCTCCCCACACCACCTGACTAGTGACAATACTGCCAAGGGGACCTGCGATGTCCTGGGAGGGGATGGCCAACTGGAGGCCCCTCCTGTGATAGACATGGTCCTTGAGGAGACCCAGCCCCAGACGGTAGGGCCTTCCATGGGGGGGAATTCGGGCTCGGCGCCAAGCACCGAACCCGAATCCGCCCCTATGCAAGGTCCTCCTCAAATGGCTGAGGGCTCCGAGGCAGTAGAAGGAGGGGAGGGATCTCCTCCGACAGGTGCCCCTACGACAACCAGGACCTTCTCCATTTCGGAGAGGGACCTGGCTGAGGCTGGTCCATCTGGCCTGGGGACTTCTGCCGGCGGAGGTGAAAAGCGGGTTCATTCCCCGCCCTCCTCTCCTAAAAAGAAAAAGACTAAAAAGACTCAAAAGACGAAGAAGACTCGGGGCTCCTCTCCATCCGCGGGGGCTGCGGGGACGGATGGGTCTGCTGCCACTTTGGTAGGCGACCAAGCCAAGATCGGCACATCCGGCCCCTCTACCCCCTCGTGTGCGGAGCCCATGACTACGACTAAGACCAAGAATGCACAGGGCGGAGCCTCGATGACATCGGGGCCCCTGATTCAGAGGTTACCTGGCGTTTTCGAGCCCGCTGGCTTCAAACGCTTCCTCGTTATTCGCTCCACTGATGGCACCATGTTGTCCAAGGGCAACATGATCCATCAGAGGAGAGGATTAGCTAGTGCAATTGGTAGAGAGCCGAAGGTAACCCGTTTCTCGGACGGGAGCCTTCTGGCGAATGCGGCGAATCCCGCCGAGGCGGCCAAGATAAGTGCTCTTCGGACACTTCATGGCACCCCGGTGAGTGTGACGCCGCACTCTACCATGAACTTTGTAAAAGGAGTAGTTTATGCGAGGGAACTCGTTGACTACTCCATTGAGGACATCACCCTAGAGCTGGCCGACCATGGGGCGGTCAAGGTCGAGCGTGTGATGAGAAAACAGGGAGGGGCCTCGAGACCCACCCCTACACTCTTCGTCACGTTCGACTGTGACAAGCTCCCTGAGTCGGTGCGTGCCGGTTGGTACCGCTACCGCGTGAAGGCATTCGTGCCACTGCCGCGGCGGTGCTATTACTGCCACCGCTTCGGCCATACGAATCGATCATGTAGACGTGCAAAATCGGGGTCACCCGAAGTCTGTGTAAATTGCTCCAAGGTCGCACACGATAAGTCCAAATCGTGTGTGGCCAAGTGTGTCAATTGCGGAGAGCCGCACCCTGCTTCTTCGAAGCAATGTGGTGCATATCTCCTTGAGAAAGAAATCCTGGCCGTTCAGGCCCAGGATCGACTCTCATTCCGCGAGGCAAAGGACTTGGTCCTGGCGCGCCCGGCTCTGCCTGGGACGTCATATGCCTCAATAGTTAGAAAGGCACCCTCTGCTCCTGGCCCATCCAGGCCAACGAGCACGGTTGTTTCCGCGCCCATTCGGAGCCCTTCTGTGGGCTCTACCCAACCTGGGCGCTCCCCTGGTAAAGCTGGCGGCAAAAAGGGTTCATACCCTGCCCCGGCTAAAACCAGGGCTCCCCCCTCTTCCCCCAGCGTGACCGTTTCGCGTAAAGCGAAACGGCCACGCGCCTCCACCGAGTCGTTAGACTCACAGGAGGCAACACCCCTGAAGATGGTCGCTAGGCCATCTTCCGGGGTTCCTAAAGCTGTTCCCCGAAAGGAGGACAGCAACAAAGGAGCTTCGGCCCCTTTGCCCACGCCCCGAGGTGGAGCGAGTGGCTCGGAGACGGTGGTTCCTCGAAAAGAGGGCCCCCCGCCTCCGAAGCCGCAACGCCCGCCTAAAGTTTCGAGGCGGAGGGAGGAAAAGACTCGCATGGCGAGCCCAACCTCCCCCAATAAGTCCTCGAAGGCGACAGCGCCTTCAGCGCTTTGTCCGGCCAACAGCGCCCGGGGTTCTGCCCCCGGGAAGCGTACGGCCATTCCCGTGAGGGTCTTCAATTCGAGGAGGGCCCCCGCGTCTCCTCCGAGCTAGGCCTGGAGGGCATATTCCTTCAATGGAATTGCCGTGGACTCCGGGCCAACTGGGAGGAGCTGCGGAGGCTCGCCTCATCCCGTTCCCCGTTAGCTATTTTTTTGCAGGAGACCATGCTAGGCGCGTGCCCCCTGCCTGCCCTCCCGGGGTATAAGGGTCTTGCGACCCAACCACCGCGGGACGGCCGGGCTGGGGGATGCGCGGTTTACACCCGGCATGATGTCTCCGTTCTTCCTTTCTCTTTAGATACCTCCTTTCAGGCAGTGGCTGTGCAGCTGCACCTGGATAGGAGGTATACTATCATTTCTGCGTACATTCCACCGTCAGCTGACTTCGACGCGGGGGACTTTCGCCGCGTCGTGGCACGGTTGCCGAGGCCCTATCTCTTGCTTGGAGATCTGAACGGCAGGCATCCTCTCTGGGGAGATTACACCATAAATCCCAGGGGACAAGTCCTTGCCGATCTGATCGAAGAGCTTGAGATGGGTGTCCTAAACGTGGATGAGTTTACGCATCACTGTCCGAGAACCGCTTCATTTTCTTGCCTTGACCTATCTTTGTGCTCTTCGGATGCACAGCCTGATTTTGATTGGGGGGTGGTCGATGACCTCCATGGTAGTGATCACTTTCCCATTCAAATATCATTTTCAGGGCAACTGCCGCCTGAGAGACCACCTCGGTGGTGCTTGGCGCGGGCGCGGTGGCCTGCATTTCAGGAAATGACTGAATTCTCTATCTCAGTCAAGGAGTTTAGGTCGGTAGATGAGGCCGTCGAGTTCTTCTCCGGCAACCTCATCGCCGTGGGCCTGACTACTATTCCTAGGACGTCTGGCCGTTTTGCACGCCGACCACTCCCATGGTGGTCGGCCGAGTGTGAGACGGCCCTCAAACAGAAGCGTTATGCCTACATGCGCTATAAGCGCCGCCCGAACGATTTCACCGTCGCTGAATTTCGTCGGGCTAGGGCTAGGTTCCGGTATATTTCGAAGCACGCCCGCCGCTCTTCTTGGCGGGCATACGTGTCTTCACTTAACGGGAAGACCCCTTTAGCTGAGGTGTGGAAGCGAGTCAAAAGGATTCGGGGCAAGTTCTCGCAGGACCCCCCTCCCGTTCTCCAGGAGAATGGGACCGCAATCTCGGACCCCGCGTCCGTGGCGGAATCCTTAGCGACCGCTTTTTCCGCATTCTCTAGCCGTGATGCTGCTCCGCCAGCATTCAATGCACGTCGTGATGTCGCGGAAGGCCGCCGGCTGGACTTTACCTCCAGAGGCGGAGAACCCTTCAACGACAAGTTTACTGTGAGTGAGTTGCGTTCCGCTCTCGCTTCGTGCGCGGACACCGCCCATGGTCCGGACGATGTCCCGTACGCCATGCTTCGACACCTGGGTGAGCGAGGCATGGCCTTTCTATTAGATTTGTTCAACAGGATCTGGGTGGAAGGTCTCCTCCCAGACTCCTGGCGAATCGCTACTGTGCTCGCCTTTCGCAAGCCGGGGAGAGATCACTCTACTCCGACCGGTTTCCGCCCAATCTCTCTAACCTCTTGCGTGTGCAAGTTGATGGAGAAATTGGTAAATGTTAGATTAGCCTATTTCCTGGACAGCGGAGGCCATCTGTCTTCTGCACAGTGCGGCTTCCGTAAGTTCCACTCCACGTCGGATGCTCTGCTCCGACTGGAAAATGCCGTCTGCGAGGCTTTCCTTCGTAGACAGCACTACGCCACGGTGTTTTTTGATCTGGAGAAAGCCTATGATACCGCATGGCGATACGGTATCATGGAGACTCTCCACACGATGGGGGCGAGGGGACGCCTCCCAATGTTTATATCTGAATTTTTGCGAGATCGTCGATTCCGCGTACGGGTGGGGGGAGCCCTCTCCGGCCCAAAGGAGCAGGAAGAGGGTGTCCCGCAGGGAAGTGTCCTCAGTGTCACACTCTTTGCCCTGAGCATCAACGGCATCACCTCGGTGCTGCCGGAAGATGTTCTCGCTACGCTCTACGTGGACGACCTTTCGATCTCTTTTGGCGCGGCCCAGATGCCAACTCTGGAGCGCCGACTCCAACAGGCATTGAACCGCGTCTCTTGCTATGCCAAAGCGCACAGGTTTCGGTTTTCTTTGGCCAAGACTAAGGTGGTGCACTTCTGCCGCCATCCACGGCTTCACCCCGACCCAGATTTGTTTCTTAATGGGGTGCGCCTGGATGTGGTTGAGTCGCACCGTTTCCTTGGTCTTGTATTCGACCGACGCCTCACCTGGGAGGCTCACATTCGCAGCCTTAGGGTCTCTTGTACCCGCGCCATGGACATTCTCCGTTCCGTGACGTTCAGCGCTTGGGGCGCTGATAGGGCTACCGCCTTACTTTTTTATCGATCCTTTGTTCGCTCGAAGCTCGACTACGGATGCGAGTTTTATGCATCCGCAGCCGAGCGTTTATTGCGGAAGGTGGATTCGATCCACCACACCGGCCTTCGCCTTGCGACCGGTGCCTTCCGCACTTCCCCCATTGAGAGCCTGTTGGTCGATGCTGGGGAGATGCCACTCGCTCTGCGCCGCGTGCAGTGCATCACTCGCCTGTACGCGCGAGCCCGGCGCCTCCCCCAGTCGCCAACAGCTCTCACTGCATCCGCAGCTGATCTCGATGGTGCCTATGCCGCCGAGAGACGCCAGTCATACCCTAAGCCCTTTGGGTTTAGGGCCAGGAAACTCCTTCGAGAGGTAGATATAGCTCTCGGGCCGGTGGCGCCCCTGGTTCTGCCCAGGACGCCACCCTGGAGGGTACCACATTTGGCTATTTGTCGCCACGCCTCTGCTCCCAAAGCTTGTACTGCGCCGGGAGTATTGCGTTCGATCTTTTTGGAGCACACATCGTGTCACGCTGGTACCGTGCCAGTGTATACGGATGGCTCCAAGTCCCAAGAGGGGGTCGGCTTCCACGCCGTATCCCCTCTGTTTGAAGTCAGCGGGGCTCTACCAGGCGCTGCGTCTGTCTTCACGGCCGAGCTGGTGGCAATACACCACTCGGTACGGGAGATTACGCGACGTGCCCGGTTCGGAGACCGGATTGTGATTTATAGCGACTCACAAAGCGCCCTGAGTGCTCTCGGGGCATTGGAATCTCCGCATCCCCTGGTTCGCGAAATCCGTGACGCCACGGTTTTGGCGAGCCGGGCAGATGTCGAGATTATCTTCTGCTGGGTTCCTGGACATGTAGGAATTGCGGGGAATGAGCGCGCCGATGAGGGCGCCAAAGAGTCCGCGAGGACTCTGCGACCGGACCAGCGTTTCGCTCTTCCTCACACCGACTACATGGCAGGAATACGGGCAGCTCTTCGGACTGCTTGGCAAAGAAGATGGGAGACGGTCGAGGGGAACTTAAAGTTGCGTGCCATTGCGCCGCGACTGTTCCCATGGACCTATCCCCCAATGCCGCGGCGGCTTCAGGTTGCTTTCTGTCGTCTTCGAATCGGACACACTCGTGTGACGCATCGTTACTTGGTGGAGCGCTCGCATGTGCCCTATTGCAACGACTGCGTCGTCCCCCAGACTGTTCGGCATATTCTTGTCGAATGTCCCAGTCTGGGTGATCTTCGCGCACGATACCTGTCTCGGTACCGGGATGGGCGGGGTCGCTACCGCCTGTCCCTTGTACTCGGGACGAGTGCGTGCACCATGACTGGTGGACTTATTGACTTTTTGGGGGAGGCCGGCCTTCTCCCCTTTATTTAAGGTTCCTTTTTTTGTTATTGTTTTGTTTTAGATTGCACTCTCCTGCACCGGGGTGAGGGGGACCTCCCCCCGCTGCCGGAGATTGCTTCGATTGTTAAGTTTTTCAAATTTATATTGATTGTTAAGTTTTCATATTTTAACTTTAAAGTAGCCTAATTCTAGGCTGTCGTGTTTTTCGGCGACTTATGCCCAAGTGGGTAGTTGCCAGATGGGCTATATAAAAAAAAAAAAAAAAAAAAAAAAAATCCACTTCTTCATTCGTACTATTTTCGTATGTTGCTTTATTTAGACCTATATTATATTGGCGTCATTCTCACAACTAGAATTATTAAAATAGGAATATTAGTTGGAAAATGAAGTTAGCTATTAATTTAATATATTGAGGGATACTAAACTTGGTGACATTAGGTACGAAGGGCGGTCAATAAGTTTTGCAATTCGGTTATAAGGAAACGAGATATGAGGAAAAGTGTTTTATTATTTTTCAATATAACTACCCACGACTTCAATGCACTTGCGCCACCTGTCCCTGAGGCTTCGAATTCCCGACAACCAGAAATCTCCCGACTGCTGTTCAATCCTCTCCTGGACGGCGAGCTGGACATCTTCATCGTCCCCCAAACCGGCGTCCATGCAGTGCAACCTTAAGCTGGCAGAATAAAAAGAAGTCGCTAGGGACCAGATCTGGACTGTAGTAGGGATGGTTGGGCAGCTTTTGCAACTCTGGCCTTGTGGACTTTGACGACGTTGAAGTCGATCATGGGGCGTGAGGTTTCTAGGGACCCAACGGGCAGAGACCTTGCCCATAGCCAAATTGTCGTCGATGGTGTTCATAACACTTCCATGTGATATTCCAAGTTCTCGCTCGATTTCTTCGACCTTCACCCGTCGATTTTCGAAGATCATCCTCTCCACACGGGCCACATTGTGCTCGTTGGTCACGTCTGACAGGCGTCCTGGACGGGGGTCATCTTCAAGGGACTCACGACCATAGTGGAACTCCCTATTCCAGCGAGCAATGGTTGCATAGGAAGGGGCGGTGTCGGTGTACACTGCAACCATGCGTTCATGGATCTCTTTTGCATTCTTGCCTTCCTTGGTCAAAAATTTGATCACTGCCCGGTGCTCAACCCTCTCCATTGTTGAAAAATTTGTGATTGACGATCTGCGATCAGCTACTGCTTCTTAAATAGATGAGGCAGGAGCGTGTGGCTGCAGGTCCTGACTTGTCATAACTTGTCCTAACACCCCCACAAACAGCCATCCCCCTTCCTCTGTTTTGCCCTACCGATTCTCAAAACTTATTGACTGCCTCTCGTAACTTGGTTTGGTAGCATAAAATGTGATCATCGAAATCAACATTGCAAGTGAAATGTTATTCCGGTTATAATTAAAGCCCTAAAAATTAATAGACGTGAAGTTCAAAAGCTATAGAAAATAATATGGCTATCTTAAAAGCATCAAATGTCTTAGTAGGTTTAGAAGGCACAAAAAAGAAAGTTAGGAAACCAGACATTGAAGTATTTTCTGCTATTTCATACATGCTTCTTTTGTAAACCATAAAAGAAGATCCTGAGGCTGCAGATTTATGTTTGAGGCAGATTCCTTTTCTGTTATTTTATTTTCAATTTCCTTTTTGTTAATATTACTTAACCTAACCTGTACTCCCATGACTATATTAAAGCTGGGTGGTTCCATTTAAATTGTTAGTAAATCCTATAGTGAGGTTAGGATGACATCCTTGACCTGTCTTCCATTTCAGAGAGAAGGACAATCTGGAAGGCCTTGTTAATGTGTATTTGGGCAAAGTCGGTCGGAGGATGGAGAAGGACAAGATCGAGCTGTCTGTGAAGTCTGGAACTCATGTTTCTGACATCATTAAAACCTCTCTATCTGCCTTCGGGCTGCATGATGAAAAGCCAGATGATTTTCGACTTGTTGAAGTAATCCTCGACAAAGGAGGTGAGCCTCTCATTTAAGGTCTTTTATTACCTTCCTCCTTAAAAGGCTACAAGATCCTACTTTGGTTTCTATATTTTTACTTGTTCCTGTACTTGTACGAGATAAGGATATACAACTTAGCCCAGTAGAAGGCTCGTTTCTCAGTTTGAGCGAAGTTAAGGTACAGTGAGTATAGTTACTCGCCGAGTGGGCCTCTGTATGGACTGCCATATGTTGTAAAGATCCGTGATTCAGACCATGTAACTACAGAGACATGCAAGAAGTATATAGACACCTAGTTAATTTCTGAAATACCAATATTTGTAAATTTAAAGAATAAAGTACTTTTTGAACAAAAGAGTACATTCTAAATACTTTAAGGACTTTCCTTTAGCAACTTTTAAAGCTACAACTCGCCTAGGCATAGTTTAATCAGTTCTAAGATTGCAGAAATAGGGCAAATAGAGTGCTGGGTTTCATTAAGATAAATGTCAGTTACAAAAGTAAGGAGGTTATTCTTAAACTCTATAACTCTTATGTTAGGCCACATCTAGAGTACTGTATACAGGCATGGTCCCCACATTTTAGACACGATATTAACCTTCTTGAGTCAGTGCAACGGAGGGCAACAAAGATTATTCCTTCCCTGAGGCACCTTGAATATAGAGATAGACTGTGGGTATTAAATATGTTCTCGTTCGAAAGGAGGTGTGTGAGAGGGGATATGATTGAGCTGTTTAAAAAAATTTCTGGGATAGATAAATTGGATGTTAGCAAGTTTTTTGAGTTAGATGATGGAAATCGGACTAGAGGTCACCACTTGAAAATTAAAAAGCAAGGGTGTAGGTTGGATTTAAGAAAATATTTTTTCACCAATAAAGTGGTAGACTTCTGGAACAAATTGCCGCGGAGGGTAGTAGGTAGTCCAAATTTAAATGTATTTAAGAGTAGGTTGGATGAGTTTATGGGGAGGGAAGGTTGTGATGGTTCCTAAGTTTTGTATATATTAATATTGTTTGTATATATCTATAGCTGCATGATTTAGTTCTTGACAAGCGCTGCATGATTTAGTTCTTGACAAGCCTTTATTGGTGATACCCTTGTTTGTGGATGTAATCCTCTGGATGTAGTTTTCTTGGGAGTTTGGGTGCCTTAAAAAAGAGGCCGTTTGACTCGGATGACCTTTGATGGGCCCTTGTGGCTTTTGTCATCCATGAAATTATGTTATATGTTATGTTATATAATGATCAGCAATTATGACCATATTTTTTGAGTGGATGACTTTTTCAATAGTCTTGTCTAGTATTCCCTACAAGTGTTTTTTTAGTTCATGTCAAGGGACAGACTCAGCCAAGGAAGTCATTTGATGCAGCTCTGGCCCTTCCATTCTTTTTTCATTTTTAAGTATGACAGGGAACCCCACATTCCTTAAATAAATAATTTTCACTTTCAACCAAAACATTTCAAAATCTTGGTAGAAATTCTTCTTTAAGAATATAGATGTATTTTTTCAGTTGATATTGCCAACACACAACCAAATCTGACCTTCCATCATTCCAAATTGCTCCCCACACCATATTGGCAAAAGCGTCATGCTTCACCATTAGTTGTAACATGTTTATGTTAAACTCCTCATGGGATAATCTCAAAATTCATCCCCGTCCAGTGTCTGAAAATTGAGCAAACCTTGTTTTATCAGAAAAAGTATGCTGTGCCAAAACTTCAAAGGCTTATTGCTGACTTCTTCAGTCCACTGGGTGGAGCTAAAGAGCCCCCTTTGTACTCGCCTAAGTCTTGTTCCCATAATTCTCGTTTACCTGACTGGTAGTGAAATATTCCCTGACTGTATTGTGTAAATGTGAGCCTCTCTTTTGCTTTGCTTGTTTTGTTTGTTGGAATTAAACATTTATTTTTGTTTACGTGATTCCTCTCAGTCCTTTCTTGATCATAAAGCCTTCAGTAAGCCCAGCCAAGTCGGAATATTATTTGAGTATCTTTGGAGTCAGATTAACACCACCCATCACCTCACTCACGTGACTTGAGGAACCTCTCCAAAATATGTGACATTAATTCCCTTCCCTCTATAATCTGGGTGAAAGTCAATAATAATATACATCAGTCAGTCGCACCTTCTTCCTATACAGGGCACCTACAATAAACGTAACCCCTATAAACTGATGACCCCTATGTTATGAACAGTGAAAGTATTGAAGATATGGACTCTGCAAGCAATCATCAGACAGGACAAGGTGAACGGGACTTCATGAATGCCATCAACATTAAGCCACCCATCTTCAATGAATCAGCAGTCACAGGTTGCTTTCGCATTGTGGAGGCGCAGTTTCACATTTCTGGACTAAAAAAAGGAGGAGACCAAGTTCTTTCACGTATTAGCCTCACTTCCACCTGAGACTGTTGACCGTCTTTGGGCAGCCATTTTGGCTGAGCAAAACTACCAGTTTAAAAACAGAAGTGATCAGCCTTTTTGAGAAGACCAAGCCTGAGCTATATAAAAGATAATAGCATCCTCTGCACTCACAGGCCGGCCCTCCATCAATCTAGAAGAACTGCCCTTCAGGTAGGAGTAAGCGAGGGGCGCTCATGCATCATAAATTTATACAAGCCTTGCCGCTGAACATTGCACTTATAATTGCTACACAAAAAGAATTAACCCTGGCCCAATTAGGAAAACTGCTGGTTAAGCTTACTGCATTTGACAAAGAGCAGTGCCGTAGTGTAAATTCCGGAAGATACAGTGCCGTATCTGCTTCCAGTTTGTTTTCTAATGAAGTGAGTGATAAGTGCCTAAATAATTCAGCGGGTTTTGCATGATTGGTGCCAAAGGATAACTACAGTGTGTTAATATACCAGTGGGATTGTGACCATTCCGGAGTAAACAGAAACCCATAGTTTGCGCTTGCACCTGTACTTTGGCGAGGAGGCCAAGTTTTGTAAGTCCTGGTGCAGGGGGGCCAAAAAGATGGTTAAGATGGATATTCGGTAGCGATTGGACGTGTTCTCAGCGAGCGCTCTATTCACTTTTTTTCCGGTGTAATATATTTAAGTTCGGGAAGATAGTTAACATTGAGTGTTAGACAAAATATTCAAGGAATTTTTAATTATATTTTCAATTAAATTGTGAAATAGCTCCTGTTTGTTTACATCTCAGAGCAGCCTAATTTTCTTTGCCCGTTTTTCCATACTTTTTTTATTGCTTAAAGGGTTTTGAAAAGTTTTCTCAGTATGGCTGTTGCTTTGGATGAAGTGAGTATGCCCATTGATGTAAGTAGTGTGTATGTAGTATGTGATTTTTGTGGTGTTGAAAGAAGAGCAAATGTATCTTAATACATCTTGTATACTGTGACTCATGCAAATGTGGCTTTGGTAGAGGAGGTGAGGAGATGAGTGCAAGAGATTAAGTGAGTTGGTGCATGAAGTGAAAAGGGATGGGAGTGTACACATGAAGAATATGGCTGGGATCAGGGAGGGGGGAAGATAAGCCTAGACTAGGGACTAGAGAGAGGGGAGTGACAGATGTAAGTGAAGATGAATGGTGGGTGAATATGGATAGAATGGATAGGTTAGGACAGGTTAGGTGTGTGAGTAAGAGTGATATGTAAGCTGTTAGGTTGACTAACAGATTCGATGCCCTGAGAGAGAAAGAGGTTGAAAGTGATTTTTCTGATGTGGTTGTGGCAGAAAGTGAAATAAGTGGTAGTTTGAATGGGAACAGGAGTGAGGGGAATGCTAGGCCTAGGGGGACTAGGAGGATGACTAAAGTGCTTGTGATGGGTGACTCTCAGATTAGATATTTAGATAGGAAGTTGAGTGCGAGCAAATGGAAGGGGGTGAGAGTTTGTTTGCTGGGTACTGGTGTAAATTATGTGTCTGAGAGGGATGCAGTTGTGATTTGTGGAAGTAAATGATGTAAAGTTACAAGAGAGGTACAAAAGGTTGTTGAAAGGTATTGTTTCAGGTGTGCTTCTGAGATTGGATGTGGGGATGGAATAGTTGTCTCGTGCAATTGAACTGAATGAGTATGTGAAAGACCTGTGTGAGGAGTTGCGTTTAGTGTTTGTAGATGTTTGGAATGGGTTTTATGGGAATAAGGCATTGGATGGACTCCATCTAAGACAGGCTGGTGTTGATGTGTTGTGGCAGGAGTTAGATAATGTCATTGGGTCTTTGCAGGTGGGAAACTAGTTACTGAGAGTGGTCAGGGAAATATAAGAATACAAGTTGGGGCAGAGAAAGGAAAGAGATGCAGAGGAGATAGAGCAGAAGGTATACATTCTAAAAGATGTGCTTCAGGAATAGGACGGCTGTTTTGTCTTTATACCAATGCTCGTAGTCTTAGAAATAAGAAAGATGAGTTATTTAGTTATATTATTGATGAAAATATAGATATAATATGTGTAATAGAATCATGGGTTAATGAAAATAAATTTAATGAAAATGTGAGTGATGAGTTTAAACTAGAGGGTTATGATATGTACATTAGTCAAAAGAGAGATAGGATTGGTGGTGGGTTGATTATTTATATCAGAAATAGCATTACTTCAAATCTAAACAATTCTATAAAGCAAGGAGAAATTGACTCACTGTGGATAGATATTAGGGTCAATAAAAATAAGATAATACACTTTTACAGACCACCTGGACAAGACTGATTGTATTGATGAGTTAATGATCAGGTAAATAAATAAGTAAAGGATGTGAACTAGATACAGTTATTCTTGGTGACTTTAATTTAATTTCTGTGGGCTCGGAGAATATGATAGGAAGGGATAGAGCAAGTTGTAAATTTATAGAATGCTTTGAGGCTAAATTTTTTTGACTCAATTTGTTAATAGCCAACAAGGGGTGCCAATATCTTAGATCTGGTTCTTTCAAATGATGATCACTTGGTTCAGCAATTGACTGTCTGGGAAGCATTGGGAAATAGTGATCATAAGATGGTTTGTTTTAACTTGGAAATAGTGAAAGGTAGAACATCAACAAACCACATAAACTCCAAATTTTTATAGGGGCGATTATGATAAATTATGCAACTTGCTAAATCAGACTAGGTGGGATAGAGAATTCAGGGGCAAGAATACTTATGAGATGTTGGACACTTTTAAGACTATATTAAACATAGTCTAGGAGAGGTGTATTCCAATTAAGGCTATTAGGAAGAAATGTAGGAAGCCATTGTGGTGGAATCATGAGATAGCAGGAAAGTTTCTGAGAAGAAAAGGTTATACCAGAGATTACAGAGAGAAATTATGAGGGACAGTCAATAAGTTTTGCAATTCGGATATAAGGAAACGAGATATGAGGAAAAGTGTTTTATTATTTTTCAATATAACTACCAGAAATCTCCTGACTGCTGTTCAATCCACTCCTGTACGGCAAGCTGGACATCTTCATCGTCCTCAAACCGGCGTCCACGCAGTGCAGCCTTGAGCTGGTGGAATAAAAAGTATTCGCTAGGGGTCAGATCTGGGCTGTAGGGATGAGTTTAAACAAAATCTATTTCGTGAATGAATTGCGGATAACATAACCATGAGCCAACTTCGCAACTATAAAAAAAGTAAGGGTACCGAGACCTTAATAAGTCTTATAAATATCGCGAAAATCCGCCAATTGGTTACACGTAGGATGGTTGAGCTCCTCGAATCCACACTCACGCAGGGCAGCTTGTGCAAGCCTACCCTTGTGGACTTTGACGACATTGAAGTCGTGAGGTTTCTAGGGACCCAACGGTCCCTTGGGCATGGCCAAATCGTTATGGATGATGTTAATAATACTTCCATGTGATATTCCAAGTTCTCGCTCGAATTCTTCGACCTTCACCCGTCGATTTTCGAGGATTATCCTCTCCACACGGGTCACATTGTCCTCATTGATCATGTCTGACAACCGTCCTGGATGGGGGTCATCTTCAAGGGACTCACAACCATGGCGGAACTCCCTATTCCAGTGAGCAATGGTTTCATAGGAAGGGGCGGTGTCAGTGTACACTACAACCATGCGTTCATGGATCTCTTTTGCATTCTTGGTCAAAAATTTGATCACTGCACGGTGCTCAACCTTCTCCATTGTTGAAAAATTTGTGACTGACGATCTGCGATCAGCTACTGATTCTTAATAGATGAGGCAGGAGCATGCTGTGGAAGGTCCTGACTTGTCATAACTTGTCTTAACACCCCCACAAACAGCTATCCCCCTTCCTCTGTTTTGCCCTACCAATTCACAAAACTTATTGACTGCCCCTCGTACCTTTGACAATTTAAATCATTATAGGTTGACCAGAAATTAGCTAAATAAGATTAGTAAGAAGAGCAAAAGGGTGGCAGAAATTATATTAGCTCAAAATAATAATAAAGATCCAAGGAAGTTCCTTAGCTATCATAGAATTAATAACAAATCTAATAGTGATAAAATAGGACCTATTATTGGGTTGAGGAATAAGTTCTTGCAGTTTTATCAAATTTATTCATTACCATTAACAATTTTAGAAAAACTTCATTTTTATTTGATGACAATATGCAATTTAATCAATAATGTATTCTCCGTTGTTATTTATGACTTCTTCCCAACGTTCAACTAGTTTTTCGATGCCTCTGCAATAAAAATCTCTGGATTTTGACTCGAAGACTTTGTCTAAGCAGGTTCTTAATTCCACATCAGTATTGAATGAAACGGCACGCAAATTGTTTGAGAGCGATTGGAACAGATGGAAATCCAATGGAGCCAAGTCTGGCGAATATGGAGGATGCAGCAGGATTTCCCAATTAAGCATTTGGATGGTGTCCTTTGTCATATCGGCAATGTGAGGACGAGCATTGTCGTGTTGCAGAAAGACTCCATAACATCATTGAGGTTGCTTTTTACGAATAGCTTTGGCAAGTCGATACATTTATTGAACGTGGAGTTCTGCAGAACGCAACGCATGTTTGGATCTGGATAGAGCGCATTTGCAAACCACTCAAAGCGCCATATGCTGGCCCTTTTCTAGTGGTCGAGCATGGCAGCAAGGTATTCAAGCTGGAATACCCTGATGAGAAAAGGGAACACTGTCTCAATAGACCGATTAAAACTGGCAAAATTGCCCGCCTTATGCAATGATGATGTGCTGGGTAATCAGCATCTCACAAGGATGCAGGATGGGCACATGACCAGGCACAGTTTGCTGTGTGGAAAACCTGCATCAGGAGAGGATGTGACCTCTGGCAATGCGCAAGATACCACAATGAGAACCATGGAAGAAAACGAGTAGCCATGAACAGTCATGCACTCTGGGAGAAGGGTCTCATTTGCTAGGGATAATTTATATTATTATTATTGAGCATTGCATAAACATAAATAGATCGCCACTCTTGTGTCATAAGAGGTATAAATACATATACAAGCTTGGCTGATCCATGTTATTTGTTTTACATGCCTTAGAATTTGTATGTTATAAGAGACAAAGATACATACATGCCTCTTGGGGGGGACAGTTTGTACAGCCCCTCTCTGAGCACAGTTGTATCCATGTATAACTGATGTAAAATTTCATTGTCTTGTGCGTATGTTAAAAATGTACCTGCTTGACTAGTTAGGATGTGCAATTCTCTTTCTAACTCCGTTACTGGCAGGGGAGTTATGTGGAGAACATGGCCCTAGCACTAGAATTGCACTAGCAAAGTTCCTCACAGGAATACCCCGTAAGGGGCGCCGCGATTTGCCTTCCTGGCCGCCATGCTGATGGGACTCAGCGCCCCATCTGGCCCCAGCTTAGCCTCTTCTCCTTCTTTCAGACCCTTTATTTCTCCCCCTACCTCCTCTACAACCTCTCCCACAACTTTCTTTGGTCATCCTCTATTTTCTCAGGGTAGATGCTGACTTTCTTCTCAGCCAACCGTCCTGAATCGGGGCTGAGGGGACAATGTTCCCTAACCCCTGAGCTCCGGTTCAGGGTGGTGGGTTTTTAACAACCTGCTTCATCCCCACCCATACCTTCCTCACATCCCCTTTGGGTGTAAGGGACTCCCCCTCACCCCCTTTTCTTTCCAAGGGGACTGCCAGGAAAGCCTGCTTTCAGGCACCTCCCTGTTTCCAGCTGCAGTCCCCCCTTTTTCCAAGAAGACTGCCAAGAAATCCAGCAGGCAGTCCATAGCCGACTGCTTCCCAGTGAAGCGGCTCAGTACGGCAAACGCCCTTAGGGGGGAGAGGGAAGCCAGGCCCCTTCGGTTGCTTCTCTCAAAAGACCTGCTGGCAAGAATATTGAACCTTGCCAGGGTCAAGGCCTGTGCCTCCCCACACATGACTAGTGACAATACTGCCAACAGGACTTGCGATGTCCTGGGATGGGGGGGGGGATGGCCAACTGGAAGCCCCCGCTGAGATAGACATGGTCCTAGAGACAACCCAGCCTCAGATGGTAGGGCCTTCCATGGGGGCGAATCCGGCTCGGCATCAAGCACCGAACCCGAATACGCCCCTATGCAAGGTCCTCTTCAAACAGCCCGGGTTTCCAAGGCAGTACAAGGAGGGGAGGGATCTCCTCCGACCGGTGCCCCTGCGACTACCAGGACCTTTTCCATCTTGAAGAGGGACCTGGCTGAGGCCGGTCCATCTGGCCTGGGGGCTCCTGCTGGCAGAGGGGAGAAGCGGGTTCATTCCCCGCCCTCCTGTCCTAAAAAGAAAAAAAAATAGGAAAAAGACTAAGAAGACTCGGGGCTCCTCTCCATCTGCAGAGGCTGCAGGGATGGATGGGTCTGCTGCCACTTTGGTAAGCGACCAAGCCAAGATTGGCACATCCTACCCCTCTGCCCCCCCAGGTGCGGAGCCCCTGACTATGACTAAGACCAAAAGTGCACAGGGCGGAGTCTCGATAACATCGGGGCCCCTCATTCAGAGGTTACCTGGCATTTTCGAGCCTGCTGGCTTTAAACTCTTCCTCGTTATTCGCTCCACTGATGGCAGCATGTTGGCCAAGGGCAACATGATCCATCAGAGGAGAGCATTACCTAGTGTAATTGGTAGAGAACCGAAGGTGACCCTTTTCTCAGACAGCCTTCTGGCGAATGCGGCGAATCCCTCCGAGGCGGCCAAGATAAGTGCTCTTCGGACACTTAATGGCACCCAGGTGAGTGTGACGGCGCACTCTACCATGAACTTTGTGAAAGGAGTAGTTTATGCGAGGGAACTCATTGACTACACCATAGAGGACATCGCCTAAGAGTTGGCTGACCATGTGGCGGTCAAGGTCGAACGTGTGATGAAAAAACAGGGAGGGGCCTCGAGACCCACCCCAACACTCTTCATCACGTTCGACTGTGACAAGCTTCCTGAGTCGGTGTGTGCCGGTTGGTACCGCTACCGCGTGAAGGCAGTCATGCCACTGCCGCGGAGGTGCTATTACTGTCACTGCTTCAGCCATACGAATCGTTCATGTAGATGTGCAAATTCGGGGTCACCCGAAGTATGTCTAAATTGCTCCAAGGCCGCGCACGATAAGTCCAAATCGTGTGTGGCTAAGTGTGTCAATTGCGGAGAGCTGCACCCAGCTTCTTCAAAGCAATGTGGTATGTATCTCTTTGAGAAAGAAATTCTGGCCATTCAGGCCCAGGACTGACTCTCATTCCGCATGGCTAAGGACTTGGTCCTGGTGTGCCTGACTCTGCCTGGGACGTCTTATGCCTCAATGAAAGACAGCCTCTTCTCCTGGCTTATCCAGGCCAACGAGGACGTTTTTTTCTGCGCCCATTTGGAGCCCTTCTGCGGGTTCTACTCAACTCGGGCACTCCCCTGGTAAAGCTGGCAGCACAAAGGGTTCACACCCAGCCCCGGCTAAAACCAGGGCTTTCCCTATTTCTCCAGCGTAACCGTTTCCCTTAAGGCGAAACGGCCACGCGCCTCCACCGAGTCATTAGATTCACATGAGGCAACACCCCTGAAGTGTGTCGCTAGGCCATCTTCCAGGGTTCCTAAAACTGTCCCCCGAAAGGAGGACAGCAAGAAAGGAGCTTTGGCTCCTTCACCTACGCCTAGTGGTGGCTCAGGAGTGGCTCGGAGACGGTGGATCCTCGAAAAGAGGGTCCCCCGCCTCCGAAGCCGCAACACCCGCCTAAGGTTTCGAGGCGGAGGGAGGAAAAGACTCGCATGGCGAGTCCAACCTCCCCCAACAATTCCTCGAAGGTGCCCGGGGTTCTGCCTCCGGGAAGCGTACGGCCATTCCCTTAAGGGTCTTCTGTTCGAATCCTCCGAGCTAGGCTTTGAGGGCATATTCCTTTAATGGAATTGCCGTGGACTCGGGTCAACTGGGACTAGCTGCGGAGGCTCGTTTCGTCCCATTTCCCGTTAGCCATTTTTCTGCAGGAGACCATGCTAGGCGTGTGCCCCCTGCCCACCCTCCCGGGGTATAATGGTTTTGCGACCCCACCACCACGAGATGGCCGGGCTGGGGGATGCGCGGTTTACACCCGGCATGATGTCTTCATTCTTCCTTTCACTTTAGATACCTCCTTTCAGGCAGTGGTTGTGCAGCTTCACCTGGATAAGAGGTATACTATCATTTCTGCGTACATTCCACCGTCAGCTGACTTCGACGCAGGGGACTTCCGCCGCGTCGTGGCATGGTTGCCGAGGCCCTTTCTCTTGCTTGGAGATCTGAATGGCAGACATCCTCTCTGGGGGGATTACTTAATAAACCCCAGGGCACAAGTCCTTGACTATCTGATTGGAGAGCTTGAGATGGGTGTCCTAAATGTGGACGGGTTTATACATCACTGCCCGAGAACCGCTTCATTTTCTTGCCTTGACCTATCTTTGTGCTCTTTGGATGCACAACCTGGTTTTGATTGGGGGTGGTCGGTAACCTCTGTGGTAGTGATCACTTTCTCATTCAAATATGATTTTCAGGGCAACTGCCGCCTGAGAGCCCACCTCGGTGGTGCTTGGCGCGGGCGCGGGGGCCTGCATTTCAGGAGATGCTGAATTCTATATCTGAATCGAGGAGTTTAGGTCGGTAGATGAGGCCGTTGAGTTCTTCTCCGGTAACCTCATCGCCGCGGGCCTGACTATTATTTCCAGAACGTCTGGCCGTTTTGCTCGCCAACCACTTCCGTGGTGGTCGGTCGAGTGTGAGACGGCCCTCAAACAGAAGCGTTATGCTTACATGCGCTATAATCGCTGCCTGAACGATTTCACTGTCGCTGAATTTCGTCGGGCTATGGCTAGTAGGTTCAGGTATATTTCGTAGCACGCCCGCCGCTCTTGGTGGGCATATGTGTCTTCACTTAACGGGAAGACCCCTCTAGTAGAGGTGTGGAAGCGAGTCAAAAGGATTAGGGGCAAGTTCTCGCAGGACCCTCCTCCCATTCTCCATGAGAATGGGACCGCAATTTCGGACCCCGCGTCCGTGGAGGAATCCTTCGCGACTCCGTGGAGGAATCCTTCGTGACCGCTTTCTCCGCATTCTCTAGCCGGGATGCTGCTCCGCCAGCATTCAATGCGTGTCGTGATGTCGCGGAAGGCTGCCGACTGGACTTTCCCTCGAGAGGCGGAGAACCCTTCAACGACAGGTTTACTGTGAGTGAGTTGCGTTCCGCTCTTGTTCGTGCCCGGACACCACCCATGGTCTAGACGATGTCCGGTACGCCATGCTTCGACACCTGGGTGAGCGAGGTGTGGCCTTTCTCTTAGATTTGTTCAACAGGATCTGGGTGGAGGGTCTCCCAGATTCCTGACGAATCGTTACTGTGTTCGCCTTTCGCAAACCGGGGAGAGATCACTCTACTCCCGCTAGTTTCCGCCCAATCTCTCTAACCTCTTACGTGTGCAAGTTGATGGAGAAATTGGTAAATGTTAGATTAGCCTTTTTCCTGGACAGCGGCGGCCATCCCGCTTCTGCACAGTGCGGCTTCCGCAAGTTCCACTCCACGTTGGATGCTCTGTTCCGACTGGAAATTGCAGGCCATCCGTCTTCTGCACAGTGCGGCTTCCGCAAGTTCCACTCCACGTCGGATGCTCTGCTCCGACTGGAAAATGCCGTCTGCGAGGACTTCCTTCGTAGACAGCACTACGCCACGGTGTTTTTCGATCTGGAGAAGTCTATGATACCGCATGGTGATACGGTATCATGGAGACTCTCCACACGATGGGGGCGAGGGGACGCCTACCAATGTTTATATCTGAATTTTTGCGAGATCGTCGATTCCGCGTACGGGTGGGGGGAGCCTTCTCCGGCCCAATGGAGCAGGAAGAGGGTGTTCCGCAGTGAAGTGTCCTTTAGTGTCACACTCTTTGCCCTGAGCATCAACGGCATCACCTCGGTGCTGCCGAAAGATGTTCTCGCTACGCTCTACGTGGACGACCTTTCGATCTCTTTTGGCGCGGCCCAGATGCCAACTCTGTAGCGTCGACTCCAACAGGCATTGAAACGCGTCTCTCGCTATGCCGAAGCGCACAGGTTTCGGTTTTCTTTGGCCAAGACTAAGGTGGTGCACTTCTGCCGCCATCCACGGCTTCACCCCGACCCATATTTGTTTCTTAATGGGGTGCGCCTGGATGTGGTTGAATCGCACCGTTTCCTTGGTCTTGTATTTGACTGACGCCTCACCTGAGAGGCTCATATTCGCAGCTATAGGGTCTCTTGTACCCGCGCCATGGATATTCTCCGTTCCGTGACGTTCAGCGCTTGGGGCGCTGATAGGGCTACTGCTTTACTTTTTTATCGATCCTTTGTTCGTTCGAAGCTCGACTACGGATGCGAGTTTTATGCATCTAGCCGAGCCTTTATTGCGGAAGGTGGACTCGATCCACCACACCGGCCTCCGCCTTGCGACCGGTGCCTTCTGCACTTCCCCCATTGAGAGCCTACTAGTCGATGCTGGGGAGATGCCGCTCGCTCTACGCCGTGTGCAGTGCATCATTCGCCTGTACGCACGAGCCTGGCGCCTCCCTCAGTCGCCAACAGCTCTCTTCATCCGCAGCTGATTTTGACGCTGCCTGTGCCACCGAGATACGCCAGTCATACCCTAAGCCCTTTGGGTTTAGGGCCAGGAAACTCCCTCGAGAGCTAGGTATAGCTCTCGGGCCGGTGGCGCCCCTGGTTCTGCCCAGGTGCCACCCTGGAAGGTACCACATTTGGCTATTTGTCGCCACGCCTCTGCTCCCAAAGCTTGTACAGCGCCTGGAGTATTGCGTTCGACCTTTTTGGAGCACACATCTTGTCACGCTGGAACCGTGCCAGTGTATACGGATGGCTCCAAGTCCCAAGAGGGGGTCGGCTTCCACGCCGTATCCCCTCTGTTTGAAGTCAGCGGGGCTCTACCAGGCGCTGCGTCTGTCTTCACGGCCGAGCTGGTGGCAATACACCACTCGGTACGGGAGATTACGTGACGTGCCCGGTTCGGAGACTGGATTGTGATCTATAGCAACTCACAAAGCGCCCTGAGTGCTCTCAGAGCATTGGAATCTCCGCATCCCCTGGTTCGTGATATCCGTGACGCCACGGTTTTGGCGAGCCGGACGGATGTCGAGATTATCTTCTGCTGGGTTCCTGGACATTTAGGAATTGCGGAGAATGAGGGCGCCAAAGAGTCACTAGGACCTGGCGACCCGACCAGTGTTTCGCTCTTCCTCACACCGACTACATGGCAGTAATACGGGCAGCTCTTCGGGCTGCTTGGCAAAGAAGATGGGAGACTGTCGAAGGGAACTTAAAGTTGCGTGCCATTGCGCCCCGCCTGTTTCCATGGACCTACCCCCCAATGCCGCGAAGGCTTTAGGTTGCTTTCTGTCGTCTCCGAATTGGGCATACTCGCGGGACGCGCCGCCATTTGATGGAGCGCTCGTCAGCGCCCTACTGTGATGACTGCGTTGTCCCCCAGATTGCTCGGCACATTCTTGTTGAATGTCCCAGTCTGGGCGATCTTGGTGCGCGTTCCCTTTTCCGGTACCGGGATGGGCGGGGCCTGTCCCTTGTACTCGGGACGAGTGGGTGCTCTTTGACTGGTGGACTGGTAGACTTTTGGGGTGAGGCCGGCCTTCTCCCTTTTATTTAACTAGGTTGTGTTGTTGTTTTTTGTTATTTTTGTTTTCTTTGTAGGTCGCACACTCCTGCGCCGGTGGAGGGGGACCTCCCCCGACGCCGGAGATTGCTTCCTAATTGTTTTGATCTTCCCTTTTTATTGTTGTTGTGTTCTCATTTTAAAGTAGCCAAGTGTTGGGCTGTCATGATTCCGGCGACTTATGCCCAAGTGGGCAGTCGCCAGCTAGGCTCTTAGAAAAAAAAAAATCCTCACAGGATTAGGAAGAATTGTAACAAATGCAGATGCATATATACATATAGTGGCTGCAAAAAATATATATACAGTGGTACCTCTACTTACGAAATTAATTCGTTCTGGGAATCGTTTCGTAACGTGAAAATTTCGTAAGTAGAAACGCTTTTTACCCTATAAATGCCCTAATCGGTTCCAAGCCCCTTAAAAATCGGACATAATTTTTTTATAAATTACAAAAATGCATCAAAACTTGTAACAAATACATGTTAGAATTAAATTACTGCACAATAAACATAAAAATGAGAGTTGTACATAATGTAAAGAATAAAGTTTTTTTCTTCTTTTTTACTTCAATGGTTCTCTTGTTTAACTGCTATCGTTGTCACCTTTCGCCTTCTTCGGTTAAGGTTCACTCTCAGCAGTGGTTTTTGCCTGACGTTTTGTAAAGATCCGATCCAAGGTCGTTTGCTTTTGTCAGCTTTTAACAATCTTTCGAAAATGTGCAAGGCAAACATCATCATAGTGAGCGATAGCCCGATTAGTGAACACTTTTTTGGGGTGATTCTGTTCAACAAAGTCCGAAACTTCATAGAATTTTTGTAAAATGTCTTTTATTCAGGCTGCCTCTTCTCCATCACTTTCTTGGGGCCCATAGTGAATAAAAGTTAATACACACACATAAAGTTGCAATAAACACTAACAAAAGCTGACGAAAAACTGTCCGAACACTTCGTGCTTTACTGAATTTCACTAGCGTGAGACTGAGGCTTCGCTGATCCTCGTTGGCCGACGGGAACACGAAGGGGATTCTGGGTATACGCACATACACACAGAGGTCCATCCTAGCCAATGGGATGCCAGGAAGATGCTGGGCAATAGCCAATGGCAGAGCAGCTCGGACGTGCCACTTTCAAACCAAGATACAGGATGCTACAAGTATGTTTACTTTCGGTGGACTCTGGGAGCTGTGAGTAGCAGCGCGTATTTTGAAATTTTCGCCTTTCGTATCCTGAAATTTCTTTCGTAACAAGAGGCAATATTTTTCTGAAGAAGTGTTTCGTAACCTGCAAATTTCGTATGTAGAGCCTTTCGTAAGTAGAGGTACCACTGTACAATGTTTGCATAATATAAAAGTACCCATGCATGAATATGGGTACATTATAATTGTGTCTTTACATTATAAAAAGTGGGAGGAGTGTGTGTTGGCATACATTGCTGCCATTTTTCCCACACTCCAAGTTCTGAAGTCCCCAAAGATATCAGTGCTAATGCAGAGCTTGTAGCGATAGGTTAATTATATGCACCATCCGTAACGCTCCTTCTTACTTTCTTATGAACTTTGGACCCTTGTATCTGCTTCTATTAGTGATAATGGTGGTGCTGTAATCTTTCAATGAAAGAGAAGAGCTGTGCCCTTGCCCTCTTAGACCAAGGAATGTCTTTGATACGTGTTGCTGCAGATATTAAGGTCACGCATTGGGTAATTTATAAGCTCAAGAACTCTCAAGCCTCACTGCCACCGGGTACCATTCCACCAAGGAAACCTGCCTTTGGTGCCCCTAGAAAGACTTCTGAGCGGACAGACAGGATCCTGGAGCGAGAAGTGGTATCGAATCCTGCTCTGACTGCATCTGAACTTAAACAAAACACCTGGCATTGCTGAAAGATTTTGCTGTCCACACAATTCAGCATAGCTTGCAGAAGTACTTAAAAACACCTAGTTAACGCGCTGCCAAGAAGCCCATGTTGACGAATGCAATGAAGAAGAAATGACTAACATTTTGCAAGCAATACCGGGGCTGGACATCGGAGCAGTAGAAGAAGGTAATGTTTATCAATGAAAGCTCCTTCATACTCATCAGGGGCGTCTCCAGAAATGTACAGCATCCATGTTGTGTGCCATGGTATTACCCTAAAAAGACCGTCAAGCACCCTGATTCTGTTATGGTTTGGGAGGCTTTTAGTTATGCTATGGGTAGGGGGGGAGGGGACTGTACTCTCTCTCCAAGAATGAAACAATGAGGGGAAGTAATTATGTTATTGTGCTACATGACCATTTGCTTCCTTTCTGTTCCCTCGACAAGTGTGACTTTTTCATGCATGATGGTGCTTCTGCACACAGGACCAAAACTGTGAAAAACTTTCTAACAGAGAATAATATTAGTGTGTTGGACTGGCCGAGCAACTTCCCAGGCCTGAACTCGATTGAAAATGCCTGGAATATATTAAAAAATACAATTGCAAAGGAACGGCCGTCTAACATCAACAACCTGAAGGATGCCCTGAAGAAGCTGTGTGTGACCATGGATGCCTCCTATTTCATCAGCCTGGCCACATCCATGCCCAAAAGGATCAAGATGGTCATTAAGTACAAGGGTAACATGACAAAATACTGAAAGAAAGTCTGTAAATCTCAAAATAAAAGAATGTAAGTTATATTTTGTCGCTTTTTTAACCAAAATTCTTAATGTATACATTTTTTTTTGCTTCTACTGTATATATATATTTGCAAACTGGTCAAGGAATTAAGTGGGAAGGTGAGAATTCCGATAGCAGTAAAATTTGGTGACTTTGTAATAAAAACAAACATTCTGCATCTGGGAATGGAATTAGGCCGAGACAGCTGTCTGTATTTCAGAAATGAAAAAATTATATCAAAAAAGTGAAAAGTTATAAGCACCATAAATTCATTAGCTTCACAGACCATGGGATGAGAAAATCCTGCCCAGTTGGCGGAGCTCAAAACATTTTGGTCCCAGAGGCGAAAAGAGGCCACACCTCCTGTACTATTTATAGAAGAAAAATGAAAAACTTGACACTTAGGTAGTCAGTAAAGTCAAACAGACAAAGAGACACCATAAGATCGATAGTAAAGAACTAATTATGGTTCTTTTAGCGTTGTGAAGCCCCCATTGTATTCGCCTAAGTCTTGTTCCCGTAACACTCATTTTCCTGACCAGTAGTGAAATATTCCCTGACCGTATTGTGTAAATGCTAGCCTCCCTTTTGCTTTGCTTGTTTTGTTTGTTGGGATTAAACATTTATTTTTGTTTACGTGATTCCTCTCTTTCCTTTCTCGATCATAAAGCCTTTGGTAAGCCCAGCCAAGTCAGAATATTATTTGAGTATCTTTGGAGTCAGATTAGCACCACCCATCACCTCACTCGCCGGACTTGAGGGACCTCTCCAAAATATGTGTGACATTAATTCCTTTCTCTCTATAATCTGGGGGACAGTCAATAATGATATACATTAGCCAGTTGCACCTTCCCCCTATAAACAGGGCACCTACAACAAATGTAACCCCCATAGATCTACAAACAGCATGAAAACCATCTTTCTGAAAGCACATGAGGAGTATAAGTGTCTATTTCTCTCTTGTGTCTCTCTGTCAGTCCCTACTAAAATCTGCAGAAGCTCCAATGATAACCAAGACCCAAACATGCATTAACTGCCAAATCTCTTCCAATTTTTGCCAAGTTTGTGAGCGGATCATGGAGATCAATGAACAACCTTGGGAACGCCTGAAAACAGTAGCCAGAGACAGCATCCGGCAAATGGAAATGACCCGCTTCTATCTGCAGCAAAAGAAAGATCCCCATGGAACCTCCATCGCACTCTTCGTCGGTAATCTTCCCCCTAATCTCTCACAGCGGCAGTACGAAACGATCCTAACAGACATTCTGGGAAAAGGTAAGATTCCCTGGTTGGTTGTCAGGTATTTTGACCCCTCCCCCCAAGAAAAAATGAATGTCAAATTAAAATGTAAGAATAATATATATATATATATATATATATATATATATATATATATATATATATATATATATATATATATATATATATATATATATATATATATATATATATATATATATATATATATATAAATATAAATATAAATATATATATTGCATTACACGCCTAGTTTCACTATCTACTACATCTTCAACTGTACAAGAGATGACTGGACACACAAATGCTTTATATATATATATATATATATATATATATATATATATATATATATATATATATATATATATATATATATATATATATATATATATATATATATATATATATATATATATATATATATATAAGGGGATTGGGGAAAGATCACAATGGAAGGGAAGAGGATCAAACAGAGGAGCTTCTAAGCCTCGTCTCATCCAGTTACCTATTAACTATTTTTCTGCTAGAGTCCATACTGGGTGTGTCTCCCTTGCCCACCCTTCTGGGGTATAAGGGTTTTGTAGCTCGACCTTCACCAGATGGTGGGTGGGCAGGAGGATGAACAATTTACACCAGGCATGATGGTTCTGTTCTTCTAGTTGCTATAACTACCTTCTTTTAGGCAGTGGGGACGCAGCTACTCCTGGATAGGAAGTATAAGGTAATTTCTGTGTATATTCTACTATCAGCCAACTTCGATGAGGGAATTTCAAGAGGCCCTTACTCTCACTCTTTGACTTGAATGATAGATACAGTCGACCTCCCATATTCACGGGCGATAGGGAACACGAACCCTCGCGAATATTGATAAACTAAAGTTCTAAAGGACGCGCAAAGACACTCTGTAATTCCCACTGCAAAAAGTAATAATATCAAAAAGCAATTGCAAAAGATTAGTGAGGTTGAACAACGCGTAACATCTGTAATCTCAGTTACAGCTAAAGAATTATCATGCAAAATAGCAGCCGTAGATACAAAAGCGAAACAAGCGCACATATCAAATGATATTAAAATTAGTAACCTTAAGGATGATGTAGATATATTGAGACCCAAGATTAATTTAAACAATCGGTTTGTGAATGTTAAAGGGGGTGCTCGACCTAAAGTTTCCCATAAGAACTCTTTCTCAGCTTTAAATGAGTTTGGAATGTGATTAAAAATGCAAAACAATTTT
Organism: Ceratothoa steindachneri; assembly: GCA_963969495.1. Taxonomy (NCBI): domain Eukaryota; kingdom Metazoa; phylum Arthropoda; class Malacostraca; order Isopoda; family Cymothoidae; genus Ceratothoa; species Ceratothoa steindachneri. The sequence continues at coordinate 120,617,466 of OZ018323.1, read as the reverse complement.
GGTTGGTGATTCATTAATTAGACACATGGATAAAGAATTTGCTTGTCCAAGTGGTGTGAAAAGCAAATGCAAACAAATTTGTGTGCTGGGAGGAAAAATTGGAAACATAACTAACGAGGTAGAAAAATTAGACGTCCGCGAAAATAAACCATTGGTCATAACTTTAGTAGGAGGAAATGACATTGACAATTGCGCATGCCTTCGAAAAGAGGAAACTCCGGAAATTTTGAAGAGGTACAGAAATTTGATGAAAGAAATGAAAAACAAATCAAATAAATGCGTTTTAGTTGGTATAATGCCAAGAAAATCATGGCCATTGCGTAAGGCGTCTAAGGCAATATTCATTAATATGAGACGATGTTTTATGTAGACAGGAGGGGATAGAGTTTGTAAACTATTGGGCGTATATGGATCATGATGGGCTCTATGCGAGAGATGGGGTTCATTCTGGTTTTCATGGCATAGGTCGGATAGGGCACCTACCCGACACCACAGCTAGGAAATATGAAATAAAAGACCAAAACAGCAGAGAAACTCGCAAGTCTTGAATCTAGCGGAAAAAAACTAAATATAGCAAATATTAAAGGACATAAATCCCTTAAAGTTTTGTATACAAACGCTCGTAGTGTCAGAAATAAAATAGCGGAGTTTAAAGCCTTAGTTTCACTAGAAAGATTAGATATTATAGCAATCTCAGAATCATGGCTAAACCCTGAGAGGGACTTTTGGGGGGAGTATCAGATAGTAGGATACAAACTATTTAACAAAGACCGATAAATTAAAACCTATTTTAAAACATGTTGAAGATAATGAATTTTTTTGACTTTGTAAGCGTCGATATTAAGTCAAAAAGCTTACATTTGAGAACCGCTTTAGTTTACAGACCACCTTCCTGTAGCGAAGAGAACAATCTAACCTTGTACAATTCTTTAAGTAACTTCATACACCATAAACAAAGCATCATAATGGGTGATTTCAATAATGGGAATGTAAACTATGAGACGTTGTATTGTGATGTAATAACTCTATATTGTAGGGCAATATTTTGGAGAAAAACTGTTCAGAGTCACTATGATATCTTGAATCAATTCACCCAGTAAGGTTGATAATTTTTTATTAACAATTGCCCAGTCTTTGTGCGCTCTTTAATACTTTTAAATTTACATCATGGAAATTAAAACTTATTTCATATGGTAAATATAATGAATCAACTATCTACAAAGTAAATACTGGCCAGTGTACAAATGGAATTTAAACTGATAAACTTTCTTAGCCCAAGTATTCTAAGAGTAACAGAACAATTTTTCCTTCTTTAAGTAAATAGCACTCACCAACAGGATAAATGTTACACATAATGCCAGAACCCCGTTCTCACAATACAATACGCTATACAGTAGCTCTTCAACACAGGACTGATCAACCTGTTGTGTGACAAGTTAATACCAGAACCCAGTACTCATAGGATAAGTTATACAGCAGCTCCTAAACATGGTACGTATCAACGAGATACGTTTACATTGAAGTAGCTATTAGCTGGGAACCTAAATGGTGTGTTCGCTTGTTTAAGGAGCTGCAGTGACCAGGTTGACTGGTTGATCACAGTTGATGCACTGGTATGGTTGAAGAGCCCGGCTACGGTTGCTCCTACAGAAATAGGATAGTCAATCAGCTAATTAGCTGATCTCAAATTTACCAATTACATGATACAAGCAAAATAATCAAAATTGGACAAATTTGGGGCCGTCTACCAAGATCTACTTATTGAGTGATTGGTACTCACCAATTACGAGACTGGAGCAAACTGACTAGACATACTACTAGTGAGTGAGAACACTGGTGCATATCATTAAGGCGTTAGATACACAGAGTCCCAACTTTCAGAGAGGAGAGTAGATCTAATTTGGCAGTTCAGTGGTTGTTTTATATTTAGTATTAAATAATATTTTAATGAGCTTTGCTTAATCTAATCATTCTAACTATTAGGAATTGGGGATGCGTAATGGTAGAGTATTGGATCTAGTGATGGCGAATAATGAAATTCTAATTTCAAAATGTGAGGTTGGGGAAAATTTAGGGACTTCTGATCATTATATCATACATTTTCAAATAAGCGCGGACCCCAAGACTCAGGATAACTGTATGCAAATTCCAGATTATAGATGAGTGGATTTTAACTCAATGCGAAGAGAAATCACGAGTAGAAATTTCCTGTAAAGTTTTGAGGGGTTTTCGGGGATGGAAGCGTACAAACTTTTAGCAAGCAAAATAAAAACTATAGGAAGAGAGCATGTTCCATTTAAAATGAAACACGAAAACACTGAGAATAAACCTCAGTGGTTTAATAATAATATAGCCATTAAATTAGGGGATAGAAACATTACCTATAAACGCTGGAAAAGTAATAGAACAAAAGCTAATTATAATGCATACATCAACCTCAGGAGAGAGGTTAAGAGACTAGTTAGAAGTTTCCTTCAGAACACTTGTGTTTCCCCCCTGTGTCCTCACTTTTCATACAACACCTCCCACGACTTTCTCTGGTCAGCCTCTAATTTCACAGGGTAGATGCTGACCTTCTTCTCAGCCAACTATCCTGGATCGGGGCTGAGGGGGGAGGGGACAATGATCCCTCACCCCTGAGCTCCATTTTTGGGATGGTGAGTTTTTGAATAACCTGCTTTATTCCCACCCACATCTTCCTCACCTCTTCTTCCTTTCTATTATCAAACACTATCCATTTTACGCCGCATCCAAGGTGGATCCGCCATGCCAGGCCACCAGGTGGGAGGTGTGGTCTAAAATAGCGGCACCTGGCTCTGCCAGGCCTGTACTCACCCTTCACAGAGCGGGCCACTGTGGGGCGTGATTAGCATTTGCATCCTGTAGAAAAAAGGGTCACCATGCTCAATGATGATAACTTACAAAAAACAAAATCTTGCCCCATTTCCACTTTAAGAATGATGGAGCCACCCTCAGGCAGCTCCATAGAAAAAATGGAGGTCCCCCACCCTATGGTTTCCCAGGGGACCCTCCATAACTCTTCAACCGGAGAGGAGGCTTACTCCTCTCCAGTGCCTACGGGTGCAGGAAGCTCCCCTTCACCCCTTTCCTTGGAGTCACCATGTGACTCCAGCTCAAATCTGGTAGACGAGGCCATTACCATCCTTGAATGCTCCAAGCCAAGATCGGCACGTCCGGCCCCGGTGCTCGCCTGTGTGGGGAATCCCAAAATAAGACCAAAAGTACGCTGAGCGGAGCCTCGATTACGTCGGGGCCCCTCATTCAGAGATTACCTGGTGTTTACGACCCCGCTGGCTTCAAACGCTTCTTAGTTATTCGTTCCACTGATGGCAGCATGTTGGCAAAGGGCAACATGATCCATCAGAGGAGAGGTTTAGCTGGTATAATTGGTAGAGAGCTGAAGGTGACCCGTTTCTCGGATGGGAGCCTTCTGGCGAATGCGGCGGATCCCTCCGAGGCAGCCAAGATAAGTGCTCTTCAGACACTTCATGGCACCCCGGTGAGTGTGACGGCGCACTCTACCATGAACTTTGTGAAAGGAGTAGTTTATGCGAGGGAATGGTGGACTACTCCATAGAAGATATCACTCTACAGCTGACCGACCACGGGGCGGTCAAGGTCGAGCGTGTGATGAGAAAACAGGGAGGGGCCTCGAGAACCACCCCTACACTCTTCATCATGTTCGACTGTGACAAGCTCCCTGAGTCGGCGCATGCCTGTTGGTACTGCTACCGCGTGAAGGCATTCATGCCACTGCTGCGGAGGTGCTATTACTGTCACCGCTTCAACCATACGAATCGCTCATGTAGATGTGCAAAGTCGGGGTCACCCGAAGTCTGTGTAAATTGCTCCAAGGCCGCACACGATTAGTCCAAATCGTGTGTGGCCAAGTGTGTAAATTACAGAGAGCCGCACCCCGCTTCTTTGAAGCAATGTGGTGCATATCTGCTTGAGAAAGAAATCGTGGCCGTTCAGGCCCAGGATCGTCTCTCATTCCGCGAGGCTAAGGACTTAGTCCTGGCGCGTGTGGCTCTGCCTGGGACGTCTTACACCTCAATGCTAAGAAAGCTACCCTCTGCTCCTGGCCCAGCCAGTTCAATGAGCACGGTTGTTTCCGCGCACATTCGGAGCCCTTGTGCGGTTTCTACTTAACCTGGGCGCTTCCCTGGTAAAGCTTGCGGCACAAAAGGTTCACACCCAGCCCTGCCTAAAACCAGGACTCTCCCCCCCCCACCCCACCTTCCCCCAGCGTGACCGTTTCCCGTTACGCGAAACGGCTACGCGCCTCCACCGAGTCGTTAGACTCACAGGAGGCAACACCCTTGAAGTTGGTTGGTTGCCAGGCCATCTTCCTAAAGCTGGTCCCCGAAAGGCGAAAGGAGGAGAGCAACAAAGAAGCTTCGGCTCCTTCGCCCACGCCTAGTGGTGGGCTGGGTGGCTCGGAGACGGTGGATCCTCGAAAAGAGGGCCTTCGCTTCCGAAGCCGCAACGCCCGCCTAAGGTTTCGAGGTGGAGGGAGGAAAAGACTTGCATAGCGAACCCAACCTCCCCTAATAAGTCCTCGAAGGCAACAGCGAATTTTCCGGCCAACAGCGCCCGGTGTTCTGCCTCCGGGAAGCGTACGGCCTTTTTCGTGAGGGTCTTCTCTTCGAAGAGGGCCCCCGCGTCTCCTCCGAGCTAGGCCTGGAAGGCATATTCCTTCAATGGAATTTCCGCGGACTCCGGGCCAACTGGGAGGAGCTGCAGAGGCTCGTCTCGTCCCGTTCCCCGTTAGCTATTTTTCTGCAGGAGACCATGCTAGGTGCGTGCCCCCTGCCTACCCTCCCGGGGTATAAGGGTTTTGCGACCCCACCACCACGGGATGGGGGCCGGGCTGGGGGATACGCGGTTTACACCCGGCATGATGTCTCAGTTCTTTTCACTTTAGATATCTCCTTTCAGGCAGTGGGTGTGCAGCTTCACTTGGATAGGAGGTATACTGTTATTTCTGCGTTCATTCCACCGTCAGCTCCGCCGCGTCGTGGTACAGTTGCCGAGGCCCTTTCTCTTGCTCTGAGATCTAAATGGCAGACATCCTCTCTGGGGAGGCTACTCAATAAATCCCAGGGGACAAGTCCTTGCCGATCTGATCGAATTGCTTGAGATAGGTGTCCTAAATGTGGATGAGTTTACGCATCACTGCCCGAGAACCGCTTCATTTTCTTGCCTTGATCTATCTCTGTGCTCTCTGGATGCACAGCCTGATTTTTATTGGGGGATAGTCGATGACCTCCATGGTAGTGATCACTTTCCCATTCAAATATCATTTTCAGGGCAACTGCCGCCTGATAGCCCACCTCGCTGGTGCTTGGCGCGGGCGCGGTGGCCTGCATTTCAGGAAATGACTGAATTCTCTCTCAGTCGAGGAGTTTAGGTCGGTAGATGAGGCCGTTGAGTTCTCCGGCAACCTCATCGTCGTGGGCCTAACTACTATTCCCAGAACGTCTGGCCGTTTTGCTCACCGACCACTTCCGTGGTGGTCAGCCGTGTGAGACGGCCCTCAAACAGAAGCGTTATGCTTACATGCGCTATAAACGCTGCCTGAACGATTTCACTTTCGCTGAATTTCGTCGGGGTAGGACTAGGTTCCGGTATATTTCGAAGAACGCCCGCCCGCCGCTCTTCTTGCCGGGCATACGTATCTTCACTTAACGGGAAGACCCCTCTAGCAGAGGTGTGGAAGCGAGTCCAAAGGATTCGGGGCAAGTTCTCGCAGGGCCCCCCTCCCGTTCTCCAGGAGAATGGGACTGCAATCTCGAAACCCGCGTCCTTGGCGGAATCCTTCACGACCGCTTTCTCTGCATTCTCTAGCCGGGATGCTGCTCTGCCAGCATTCAGTGCACGTCGTGATGTCGCGGAAGGCCGCCGGCTGGACTTTACCTCGAGGGGCGGAGAACTCTTCAATGACAGGTTTACTCTGACTGAGTTGCGTTCCGCTCTTGCTTCGTGCGCGGGCGGACACCGCCTATGGTCCGGACGATGTCCAGTACGCCATACTTCGACACCTGGGTGAGTGAGGCGTGTCCTTTCTGTTAGATTTGTTCAACAGGATCTGGGTAGAGGGTAATCTCCCAGACTCCTTGCGAATCGCTACTGTGCTAGCTTTTCGCAAACTGGGGAGAGATCATTCTACCCCGGCCGGTTTCCGCCCAATTTCTCTAACCTCCTGTGTGTGCAAGTTGATGGAGAAATTGGTAAATGTTAGATTAGCCTTTTTTCTGGACAGCAGTGTGGATTCCGCAAGTTCCATTCCACGTCGGATGCTCTGCTTCGATCTGGAGAAGGCTTATGATACCGCATGGCGATACTGTATCATGAAGACCCTCCACACGATGGGGGCGAGGGGACGCCTCCCGGTCATTATATCTGAATTTTTGCGAGATCGCCGATTCCTCGTACGGGTGGGGTGAGCCCTCTCCGGCCTAATGGGTCAGGAAGAGGGTGTCCCGCAGGCAAGTGTCCTCAGCGTTACACTCTTTGCCTTGAGCATCAACGGCATTATCTCGGTGCTGCCAGAAGATTTTCTTGCTACCCTCTACGTTAACGACCTTTCGATCTCTTTTGGCGCGGCCCAGATGCCAACTCTGGAGCGTCGACTCCAACAGGCATTGAACCGCGTCTCTCGCTAGGCCGAAGCGCACAGGTTTCGGTTTTCTTTGGCCAACACTAAGGTGGTGCACTTTTGCCCCCATCCACGGCTCTACCCCGACCCAGATTTGTTTCTTAATGGGGTGCGCCTGGAAGTGGTTGAATCACACCGTTTCCTTGGTCTTGTATTTGACAGACGCCTCACCTGAGAGGCTCATATTCGCCGCCTTAAAGTCTCTTGTACCCGCGCCATGGATATTCTTTGTTTCGTGACGTTCAGCGCCTGTTGTGCTGAATGGGCTACTGCCTTTCTTTTTTATCGATCCTTTTTCCGTTCGAAGCTCGACTACGATGTGAGTTTTATGCATCCGCAGCCGAACGTCTATTGCGGAAGGTGGGACTCGATCTACCACACTGGCCTTCGCTTGGCGACCGGTTCCTTCCACACTTTCCCTATTGAGAGCCTGCTTGTCGATGCAGGAGAGATGCCATTATCTATGCGTCGTGCACAGTGCACTATTCGCCTGTACGCACGAGTGCAGCGTGTCCCTTTGTCGCCAACTGCTCTCAAAGCATCCGCTGCTGATCTCGACGGTGCCTATGCCGCCGAGAGACGCAAGTCATACCCTAAGGCCTTTGGGTTTAGGGCTAGGGTTCTCCTTCCAGCTAGATATAGTTCTCGCGCCATTGGCGCCCCTGGTTCTGCCCAGAACGCCACCCTGGAGGGTACCACCTTTGGCTATTTGTCGCCACGCCTCTGCTCCCAAAGCTTGTACTGCGCCGGGAGTATTGCGTTCGTCCTTTTTGGAGTACATCTCGTGTCATGCTGGAACCGTGCCAGTGTATATGGATGGCTCCAAGTCCCGAGTGGGGTTCGGTTTCCACGCCGTATCCCCTCTGTTTGAAGTCAGCGGGGCTCTATCGGACACTGCGTGTCTTCACTGCTGAGTTGGTGGCAATACACCTCTCGGTACGGGAGATTACGCGACGTGCCTGGTTCGGAGACCGGATCGTGATTTATAGCGACTCACAGAGCCCCCTGAGTGCTCTCCGGGCTTTGGAATCTCCGCACCCTCTGGTTCGCTATATCCATGATGCAACGGTTTTAGTGAGATGGGTGGATGTCGAGATTTTTTTCTGCTGGGTTCCTGGACATGTAGGAATTGCGGGGAATTAGCCCACTGACGAGGGCTCCAAAGAGTCCACGAGGACCAGGCGACTGGACCAGCCATTTGCTATTCCACATACAGACTACATGGCAAGAATACGGGCAGCTCTTCGGATTGCTTGGCAAAGAATTCTAGAGACGGTCCAGGGGAACTTAAAGTAGCGTGCCATTGCGCCGCGACTGTTGCCATGGACCTATCCTCCCAATGCCGCGACGGCTTCAGGTCGCTTTCTGTCGTCTCCGAATCGGGCACACTCGTGCGACGCATCGCCATTTAATGGAGCGCTCGCCTGCGCCCTATTGTGACGACTGCGTCGTCCCCCGGACTGTTCGTCACATTCTTGTCGAATGTCCCAGTCTGGTTGATCTTCGCGCACGTTACCTTTCCTGGTACCTGGATGCGCCTGGTCGCTACCGCCTGTCCCTTGTACTCAGGACGACTGCGTGCACATTGGTGAACTTATAGACTTTTGGGGGAAGGCCGGCCTTCTCTTTTTTATTTAACTAGTTTTTTTGTTCTTGTTTTCTTTGTAGGTTGCACGTTCCTGCACCGGGGGGACCTCCTCCCCGACGCAGGAGCTTGGTTCCTCCTTGTTACGATTTTCTTTTATTATTGTTGTTATGGTTTTTCATTCTTATTTTAAAGTAGCCTAGTGCTAGGCTGTCGTGAGTGCGGCGACTTGTGCCCAAGTGGGTAGTCGCCATATAGGCTCTCATAAAAAAAAAAGTTCAAAAAGAAATTTTGAAATTAAATTCACAAATCAATGTAAGGGAGATCCCAAATCCTTTTTCCAGTATGTAAGTAATAGGAATCCTGTAAAGAGCATGGTAGGTCCACTGTTAAATGAAAATGGGGTTAATTGGTGAATCAAATGAGAAGGTGACTATTTTAAATAATTTTTTTTCAACCATTTTCTCATTCAAGAGAGATGGTCCAATTCCAGATTTGGATAATCCACTTTTTAGGGAGGCAGATCATATCGTACTTAATGATATCAAATTTCAGTTGAAGAAGTAAGGAATTACATAGAGAAACTTATAATTAGAAAAGCTCCAGGTCCAGATGGTTTTAGTACGAGACTACTGAAACAATTGAAAGATGTAATATCGGATGTTGAGATGTTGTTTCAAGGAGGGGGGGGGGTTCATCCCGTGCGACTTTAAATTGGCAAACGTCACACCAATCTTCAAGAAAGGTGACAGAAGCAGGGCCGGGAACTATTGACCGGTTAGTCTGACGTCGGTAATTGGTAAACGGATGGAAAAAATTGTGCGAGACAGAATTGTTGAACATCTGGAGAACAATGGCCTCATTAAGGACACGCAGCAAGGGTTCTGAAAGGCAAGATCTTGCCTAACGAATCTTATAGATTTTTTTTCATAATGTAGTAAACATGTATGATAATAATAGAGCTGTGGATGTAGTATATTTGGACTTTAGGAAGGCGTTCGACAAAGTCCCCCATGCGCGGTTGATAAAGAAATGTCACGCACACGGCCTGCGTGGCAATGTATTGCGCTGGTTAGAAGATTGGCTTAATAATAGAGATTAAAGAGTGGTAATAAACAGTGAGCAGTCAGATTGGAAACCGGTTACGAGTGGCGTCCCCCAGGGGTCGGTCCTGGGTCCAGTTTTGTTTCTTATTTTCATTGATAACCTTGCTGAAGGGTTAAAAAGTAGGTTGATTAAATTCGCGGACTATACAAAGCTCATGGGAAGCGCACTTACAGATGAGGATAGGGCATCCTTACAGGAAGACTTAGAAAAGCTTATTCAATGTATAAAGAAATGGCAGATGGATTTTAATGTTGAAAAGTGTAAAGTTGTGCACATGGGTTATTTTAATAAAAAAATTCAGTATAATATGAGCAGTAGAAATCTTGATTCTGTGGAGGAGGAGCAGGACTTGGGTGTCCTTATAACCAAAGATCTCAAGCCCTCTGAGATGTGTATGCAGGCATCAAAGAGAGCGAATAGGGTTCTGGATTTCATCTTGCGTAATTTTGATTATAAATCTTGTGACGTAATAGTCCCATTTTATATTTCCTTGGTTCAACCCCATCTCAAATATGTCGTTCAATTTGGTCACCCCTTTACGTCAGGGATATTGACAGGATGGAGAGGGTGCAGAGAAGAGCAACTAAATTGGTTCCAGAGCTCCGCGGTTTGGAGTATGAAGAAAGATTGAAACAGCTGAAATTACCATCTCTTAAAAAGCGTAGACTAAGGGGAGATTTGATTGAAGTTTTTAAAATACTGAAAGGTTACGATAAGCTAGATTTTGGGTGCGCCTTACCTTCAGTGAAGTGAACAATACCCGCGGAAATAACAGTTTCAAGCTCGAGGGTCATAGGTTCGAGACTGTTACAGCAAAGAATTTCTTCACGTATAGAGTCATAGACAAGTGGAACAGATTGCCAGCTGAAGTGGTGGGTAGTTAATCATTGAATATATTTAAAAATCGTTTAGACAAGTATTTCGAAAATTTTGGGGTAATATAGGAGAATAAACAATTTTCATCATGACTCATAAATATTCGCAAAACTTAGGGCTGCTTCGAGTGGGTTGGTTGTCCCTTGCACGCTTGTATCTCAATAAACTCAATAAACTTGTGCACTAAGAGCTTACAGGGGGTCACTGTATGTGCCCACCCCCATCTTCCTTGATGGATGCTGGTTTGCTGACATTAGGTAAAAAAAGGTACCTCAAATAGTATCTGTGATGCCTCAGGGGGGGTGGGGATGGCCACATGGAGGCCGCCCTGAGATGGACATGGTCTCTGAGGTAACCCTGCCTCAGACGGTAGGATCTTTCATGGGGTCGAACCTGTGTCCGCCCCTATGCAAGCTCCTCCTCAGATGGCTTATGTCCCCGAGGCCTCACAAGAAGAGGAAGGATCTTGCCGAGGCCGGCCCATCTGCCCTGGGGGCTCCTGCCAGCAGAGGAGAGATGCGGGTTCATTCTCCGCTCTCCTCTCTAAAAAAGAAAGAGACAAGGGTGCTCTTCTCCCTCCGCGGGGCGGACGGGTCTGCTGCCGTTTCGGTAAGCGACCAAGCCAAGATCGGCACGTCCTGCCACGTTGTCTCCCCGAGTGGGGAGTCCCAGACGAAGATCAGAACTGCGCAGAGCGGAGCCTCTATTATGTCAGGGCCCCTCATTTAGAGGCTACCTGGTGTTTTCGAACACGTTGGCTTCAAACACTTCCTTGTTATTCACTCCACTGATGGCAGCATGTTGGCCAAGGGCAACATCATCCATCAGAAGAGAGCTCTAGCTAGTGTGATGGTAGAGAGCCGAAGGTGACCCTTTCTCGGACGGGAGCTTTTTGATTTATGCGTCAAATCCCTCCGAGGCGGCCTGTGAGTGTGACGCCACACTACCATGAACTTCGTGAAAGGAGTAATTTATTCGAGGGAACTCGAGGACTTACTCCATAGATAACATCGCCTTAGAGCTGGCCTACCATGGGGCTGTCAAGGTCGAATGTGTGATGAGAAAACAGGCAGTAGCTTCGAGACACATCCTTACACTGTTCGTCACGTTCTACTGTGACAAGATTCCTGAGTCGGTACATGCTGCTTAGTATCGGTACCGCGTGAAGGCATTCGTGCCACTGCCGCGGAGGTGCTACTACTGTCGCTTCTTCGGCCATACGAATCGCGAATCGATGTGTAAAGTCGGGGTTACCTAAAGTCTGTGTAAGTTGTTCCAAGGCCGCACACGATAAGTCCAAATCGTGTGTGGCCAAGTGTGTCAATTGCGGGGAGCCGCACCCCGCTTCTTCGAAGCAATGTGGTGGTATCTCCTTGAGAAGGAAATCCTGGCCATTCAGGCTCAAGATAGTCTCTCATTTTGCGAGGCTAAGGACTTAGTCCTGGCGCTCCGGCACTGACTTGGACCTCCTGTGCCTCAATGTTGAAAAAGACGCCCTCTGCTCATGGCCCCTCTAGGCCCACAAACACGGTCGTTTCTGCGGGTTCTATCCACCCTGGGCGCTGCCCTAGTAGAGCTGATGGCACAAAGGGTTCAGACACAGCCCCAGCTGAAATCAGGTCTCCCCTCCCTTTCCCCAGCGTGACGGTTTTGCGTAACGACGCGTGCCTCCACCGAGTCGTTAGACTTGCAGGAGGCAATACCCTGAAGAGGGTCGTGGGGCCATCTTCCTGGGTTCCTAAAGCTGCGCCCCGAAATGAGGACAGCACTAAAGAAGCTTCGACTCCTTCGCCCACACTCAGTGGTAGGCTGGGTGGCTCAGATAGGGTGGATCCTCTAAAAGAGGGCGCCCCGCCTAGGAAGCCACCCCACTTGCCTAAGGTTTCAAAGCGGAGGGAGGAAAAGACTTGCATGGCGATCCCAACCTCCCCCGATAAGTCCTCGAAGGCGACACCGCCTTCAGCGTATTGTCCGACTAATAGCGCCCGTAGTTCTGCCTTCGGGGGGCGGTTCTTCTCTTCGAAGATGGCCCCTGCATCTCCTCCGAGTTAGGTCTGGAGGGCATATTACTTTAATGGAATTGCCGCGGACTCTAGGCCAATTGAGAGGAGATACGGAGGCTCGTCTTCCCGTTCCCCGTTAACTATCTTTTTGGATGGGAAAATACTGAACGTGTGCCCCTGCCCACTATCCCAGGGTATAAGGGTTTTGCGACCCCACCACCACGGGATGGCGGCCGGGCGGGAGGATGCGCGATTTACACCCGGTATAATGTCACCGTTCTTCCCTTTGCCTTAGATACCTCCTTTCAGGCAGTAGCTGTGCAGCTGAACCTGGATGGTAGGTATACTGTTATTTCTGCGTACCCACATTCCACCGTTAGCCGACTTCGACCGCTTCGTGGCACGATTGCCGAGGCCCTTTCTCTTGCTCTGAGATCTGAACGGTAGACATCCCCTCTAGGGAGACTACTCGATTGATCCCAGGGGTCAAGTCCTTGCCGACCTGAACGACGAGCTGGAGATGGGTGTCCTAAATGTGGATGAGTTTACGCATCACTGCCCGCGAACGATTCATTTTTCTGTCTCGATCTTCTTTGTACTCTCCAGATGCACAGCCTGATTTTTTTTGTGGGGAGGGTCGATGACCGCCCTGGTAGTGATCACTTTCCCATTCAAATATCATTTTCTGGGCCGCTGCCGCCCGACAGCCTGCCCCGGTGGTGCTTAGCGCGGGCACGGTGGTCTGCATTTCAGGAAATGACTGAATTCTCAGTCGAGGAGTTTAGGTCGGTAGATGAGGCCATTGAGTTCTCCGGCAGCCTCATCGCCGTGGGCTTAATTATTCTTCCTAGAACGTCTAGCCGTTTTGAGGGCCAACCACTTACGTGGTGGTCAGCCGAGTGTGAGTAGGCACTCGAACAGAAGCGTTATGCCTATATGCGCTGCTCGAACGATTTCACTGTCGCAGAATTTCATTGAGCTAGTGCTAGGTTCCGGTATATTTCGAAGCACACCCGCCGCTCTTCTTGGTGGGCATACGTGTCTTCACTTAAAGCGAAGACCCCGCTAGCAGAGGTGTGGAAGCGAGTTAAAGGGATTCGGGGCAAGTTCTCTCAGCACCCCTTTCTCGTTTTCCAGGAGAATGGGACCGCAATCTCGGACCCCGCGTCCGTGGTGGAATCCTTCATGACCGTTTTCTCTGCATTCTCTAGCCGGGATGCTGCTCTGCCAGCATTCAGTGTGCGTCGTGATGTTGCGGAAGGCCGCCGACTGGACTTTACCTCCAGAGGCGGAGAACCCTTCAACGAGAGGTTTACTCTGAGTGAGTTGCGTTCCGCTCTCGCTTCGTGCGCGGACACCCCCCGTGGTCCGGACCATGTCCCGTACGCCATGCTTTGACATCTGGGTGAGCGAGTCATGTCCTTTCTGTTAGATTTGTTCAACAATATCTGGATAGAGTGTACCAAGGCTGGTTTCCGCCTAATCTCTCTAACTTCCTGTGTGTGCAAGTTGATGGAGAAATTGGTAAATGTTAGATTAGCCGTTTTTCTGGACAGCAGAGGCCATCTGTCTTCTCCACAGTATGACTTGCGCAAGTTCTACTCCACGTCGGATGCTCTCCTCCAACTGGAAAATGCCATCTGCTAGGCCTTCCTTCGTAGACAGCACTACGCCACTGTGTTTTTCGATCTGGAGAAAGCCTATGATACCGTATGGCGATACGGTATCAAGGAGACTCTCCACACTATGGGGGCGAGGGGACGCCTCCCAATCTTTATATCTGAATTTTTGCGAGATCGTCGATTCCGTGTACGGTAGACGGTGTCGTGCAAAGAAGTGTCCTCACTATCACACTTTGCCCTGAGCATCAACGGCATCACCTCGGTGCTACCGGAAGATGTTCTCGCTACACTCTACACGTGGACGACTTTTCGATCTCTTTTGCCGCGGCCCAGATGTCAACTCTGGAGCATCGACTCCAACAGGCATTGAACTGCGTCTCTTGCTATGCCGAAGCACATAGGCTTCGGTTTTCCTTGGCCAAGACTAAGGTGGTGCACTTCTGCTACCATCCATGGCTCCACCCTGACCCAGACTTGTTTCTAAATGGGGTGCGCATGGTAGGGGTGTACTCGGTCAAATATGTATTTGGCCGACGCCTCACCTGGGAGGCTCATATTCGCAGCCTTAGGGTCTCTTGTACCCGCGCCATGGATATTCTTTGCCAAGTGATGTTCAGCGCGTTGGGCACTGATAGGGCTACTGCCTTACTTTTTTATCGATCCTTTGTTCATTCAAAGCTCGGCTAGGGAGGCAAGTTTTATGCATCCGCAGCCGAGAGTGTATTGAAGAAGGTGACTCGATCCACCAGACTGGCCTTGCCTAGCGACCAATGCCTTCCGCACTTCCCCATTGAGCTGGTTGCAATACGCCGCTGGGTAGGGGAGATTATGGGAAGTTCCTGGTTTGGAGACCGGATTGTGATTTATAGCGACTCACAAAGCGCCCTGAGTGTTCTCGGGGCATTGGAATCTCCGCATCCCATAGTTCACGATATCTGTGACTCCACGGTTTGGGCGAGCCAGGCGGATGTTGAGATTATCTTCTGATGAGATCTTGGACATGTATGAATTGGAGAGAATGAGGACGCCAAAGAGTCCGCGAGGACTGGGCAACCAGACCAGCGTTTCGCTCTTCTTCACACCGATTACATGGCAGGAATATGGGCTGATTGGCAAAGAAGATGGGAGACGGTCCAGGGGAACCTAAAGTTGCGTGCCATTGCGCCGCGACTGTTCCCATGGACCTACCCCCAAATCCACGTCTGCTTCCAGTTGCTTTCTGTCGTCTCTGAATCGGACACACTCGCGGGACGCACCACTATTTGATGGAGCGCTTGCCTGCGCCTTATTGTGATGACTGTATTTTCCCCCAGACTGTACGGCACATTCTTGTTGAATGTCCCAGTCTGGGTGATTTACTTGCACGCTACTTGTCCCGGTACCGGGATGAGCGTGGTCGCTACCTCTTGTCCCTTGTACTCAGGATGGGTTCGTGCACACTGACTTGTGGACTTTATGACTTTTTGGAGTAGCCTGGCCTCCTCCACTTTATTTAACTGTTTTGTTTTGTTGTTTCTTTGTAGGTCGCACATTCCTGTGCTGGGGTGAGGCCGGCCTTCCCTTGATGCCCGAGCGTGCTTGTTGCCCCTTTTCCTTTTTATAATTGTTGTTGTTTTTTGTTTTTTTTATTCTATATATTGTTATTGTAATGTAGCCTAGTTCTAGACTGTCGTTAGTACGGCGACTTATGACCATGTAGGCAGTCACCAGATGGGCTCCTAAAAAAAGAAATTCCCCTATGTTCACCACCTGGCATGGGAAGCTGTTGCTTATGTCCACTATTGTGAAGAAAAGTTGTTCTATATGTTCATGTCTCTAGCGGGTTGAAGGTTGTTTCCTATGCTCACCTTTATTGCTTTAAATTTGTCCCATTGTTTACCACCAGATTTGGAAATCTGTTAACTGCTTTTTTCCCCCCGGGTTGGAGATTTATTTCCTATGTTCACCACCTCGCAGGAGAAGCTGCAGTCTATGTTCACTATTGGGAATGAAAAACTGCTCTGTATCTTCACTAATGGTGCTGGATAGTGGTTCCTACATCCACACCTGGGATCTTGAGAATTCTGTTGTTTCCCCACTTTGAATCAAAAGTTGTTGCGTGTGTTCACCATTGGGGTAGGAGAGTTGTTCCTTACATCCACCAGTGGACTTGGAATGCCTTACCAATGCTCCTTATTCTACCTCTGAAGAGATGTCTCTGGTTGTTGACTTCTGGTTAAGAGCTGCAAACTAGTTTGGAAACTTGTGCCCGAGTTGTGGTCTCCTTCAGTCCTCACTTTGGCATCAGAGCTTCTTCCTAGGACCTTTTGGAAGCTGGTTGGTATCCATTCTAAGACTCCAGCAACCCAGATGGTTTTATGTTTACCACGTAAATTCTAATATTTCAATTAACATTTTTGGCTATTTTACTGTAAGCTTTGCCTCTTTAGATCAGATTGTCAAATTTTCTTTTGTAGTGAATTTTGTAGTCTTAAATGAGGTTTTGTCCCCAAAATGCTGTTTGAAATATTGACATTTTAAGTTAAAAGATCATAAGAAAGCATCTATCTACCTATGAGTCGCATCTGTTATAACAGTAAGTCTGTAGGTTTCTATCATAACATCTCTTACTAGTACTCATAATAGTATCTTTTGGCTCAGCTTTCTGAGATAGTTTTCATAGCATATAGTTTGGGTTAACTACCATTGTATACTTTGCCAAACAATTATTGGAGAGAATGCTATTCCAAAAGTACCGAATCCATGCACTGGATTGATTTATTGGGCCATGAATTTGCCTTCTCCAGGTAAGACTATAAGGCTAATATTTCTTGGGTGATTGTTCTTATTAACAGACAAAATTCCAAGAATTTGTTTCCCTTGTAATTTGAACTTGTCTATTCCTAGGTAACTAGGTTTTGCCCAAAGGACAGCTTCCAACTAGGTTTATTTCATCTTTCAGGCTACAAGTTCAATTCAATCGGTCCTATCTATTACGAGTATGGTTCTATGGTACTCACCTATGAAGACACGGATACAGGCATTCGGTCATTCTACACCTTGAGAGAATCATCATATGAAGAGAAGGCTCTTTTGGGTAAGAGACCTTCATAGTCGCAGGTGGTGGACGTGGTTGCTATGGCAATAATTAGATATCTTTATACTGCATCATACATGCCTGGAGGACACTACTTATCAAGTGTAAAACTTGCTTACCATAGCAACCGCATAACACAGCTGCGTACATTGCATCTTAACAGCTCGCAGTGGAATTTTTGTATCATTTCATCCAGATGTGAAGTTGATGAATGTCTGGTATTACAGTGATGCTGCTTCCCAACGTTTTCCCTGAGATGGTGGCAGAAGGCGTTCAACCACTGCTGGTATTTGTGAATGTTAAGTCTGGTGGATGCCAAGGACTTGAACTGGTCTCTTCCTTTAGGAAACTCCTGAACCCTTATCAAGTCTTTGACCTCGAGAATGGTGGACCTCTTCCCGGGTAAGGAAGTGAAATGTGTGGCAGAGTTAAAGGAGACAATGATGGCTTTGAGTATTGATTTATTTTATTCTAGGATGCAACCAAATGAAATCACTTCATCCAGGAAGTTTTCCAAAAGTGGTGAAGTTGGGGGTAAGTTAAAAGGTGTGAAATATACATAGCCCAAGCTGCCAGAGGAATATACTACTTAGAGCATTATAGAGGGGGTAAGGGGGAGAACACCAGAATCATTACACCAAATGCAGGCCTGCTTGTGGGTGACTAATATGTCAGTGGAAGTGGAAATGTGTGGAAGATACATAGACTGTCTGAAGGAGAGCTTGTAAAGTAACCGTGACCCTATTTAATCAGGCTCGATGAAGTCTTTATTCATCACCTTCCATATATATGCATCTCTCCCAACTTCACCACTTTCTTCATTTGTGACCCCCCATATATATTCATGTATCTCAACTTCACCACTTTCTTCATAAACTTTGTTGGTGTTCTCCTCCTCCTTTGTTTTTAACTAAATATTTTTGTCCTTTTTTAGCCTCTATGTGTTCCGTAACATGAAGGATTACAAGATCCTGGTGTGTGGTGGGGATGGAACAATTGGTTGGGTCCTGCAGTGCCTTGACAACGTAGGACAGGACTCAGAGTGCTCATCTCCCCCATGTGCCATTGTCCCGCTTGGCACCGGGAATGACTTGGCAAGAGTGCTGCGGTGGGGACCAGGTTACACTGGGGGAGAGGACCCCCTTAATCTCCTGAAGGATGTGATAGAAGCAGAGGAGATAAGGTTGGATCGTTGGACCGTGGTGTTCCGTATGGAAGACAAGGCGGAGGAGAAAGTGGTTTTGTCCAATTCAACAGGTATTTTTTTATGATTTGCTGGTTGTAGTTACACTCGTTTTACAGCAAGGTTGGAATTAATTGATGCAAATTTCCGCCACACTTCATTTGAGTGCTTCTGAGCTTCTCGCACCAGAGTTAATTTATTTTCACTTTTTTTTGTTTATTTTGATTTTTCCAGTCATTAGTGTTAACACCTGCTTTGTTATAGTACTCTGTCCTCCACCTGCTTCTTTCCTCTTCCATGCAAATGAGTATTAATTTTTAGTTTTTTAGGCCACTGTACTCTTTAGTTTCCCTATTCTTTTTGTGCTTCATCTTTGACTCATTTTTATCTTTGTCTATTTTCGCTAAGCTGCTCAATCTCTGCCCTCGCTTCAGTGACTGCGTTTTATTGTCCTTACATTGTTTTGACTTGGTTAAAAAGTTAAAAATCATTTATCTCCTCACCAGCTCCTTTGTATGTCCCTAACATTCTCTTGAAATTGCACTTCTCCATCATGGGTATTTTGAACCCTCTGGTATGGTTAATAACACATCATACTTCGCATAAATAATCTGTGAAACTCTGCTCCACTTCTTGTAACAAAATCAAGTCTCTAAGCTTATTAAAATGTTCATTAGAATTTGTAGGGGCTTCTCTCTCGCACTACGCTAACACAGTCTTTTCCGGGAGGTCACACAATACAAATCTTATTTCTTTCCTACTCTGTTCCTTTTCTGCAGGCTTTCAAAATTGGAGCACTATGTTTATAAACAGGACTGATTGTATTTATAACTACTTTTTTTAAGAAATTAACTCTCTTCAGTGTGGAAGAGACCTGGGTTTTTTATCACTAACGCTATTTCACTCTCACTTCCCCTGAAAGATTACTCACTCCTCCAAGCTCTGAGAGCTTCAAGACAGGATGGTGGCATTGGCTTAATCAGACTGATTCTTTGATGACTGAGTGAATTTCTAAACCAGTCATCATCTACCTCAACTTTGCTTAGCGTTACTAACTTCAACATCCCTCGCCATACTCAGATGTCAGACTTGTAGACATCGAACCATCATCCACTGGTTCCGCTCTTACCTAACATTACACATTCAATCTGGTAATATCAGGAGTGATATATCTAAGATGGTGTAGCTGCATTTTTTGTTTTTTTGTTCCACAAGGCTCGGTTCTTGATCCATTCCTCCTTTAAATCTATTCTATCCCCATTGGCGTTCTTATGCGTTGTTTCATTCTCTCATTTCATTTTTATGTCAATGAAAGTTGTCTCTAATTCTCTCCTTTTCCCGCCATAATCTTAGCCACACACTCTTTCACTTAGTTACTTCCTGTTTGAATACTAAAACACCATTCTCGCAAGTCTACTTATCTTTCACCCATGCATAGTTTAGTGATACTATTGTAAATCTTCTATCACCATACGCTATCATTACGGAATGGCTATCAAACAATTTTCTGAAACACAATCATGACCAAATGAGACGCTATGGGCCATTACCTTAGATGTTTCTCACTGTCAAAATATTGCTCCCTTTATTAACCTTGATGGCTCATATGTTCCCTTTTCTGGTACTACTAAATATCTCTGCATCACTTTAGTCAACAATCAAATGTCATGTCTCCAATTCTTCTCTAAGTTTCCTCTATAATCTTACCCACATCCGCATTCACATTGCCTAAAATAGTTTCGAGATCGCCACCCCCGATTTAATTACCTCCTGCTTTAATAATAATACACCCCCTTGCTGTATCCCATGCTTATGTTCTTCAACCCCCCACAGCTTGCTAAAAATTTAGTCTAACTTGTTCAAAAAGCAATCCTCGCAGTATCAACTGCTTCCCTTATTTGATCCCTTCAACTTGTTCAAAATTTGTTCAACCTCCCTTCTAGTTATAGCACACGCTTCCTGTGCCCCCCCCCCCCCTGTATCCATTCTCACATCACCTTCAAGCTCCTCACCTACAAGATCTTAAATGTAACGCTCCCCTCTCATCGTTCTTCTTTGACCCTATCCCAGTCTTAGATACCCTTACTTTCGTGCCCTGCCTGTTGACGTACACCCCCACGCCCTTAGTGTCATCAAGTGTTGCTTGAAGACCTGCCTCTTCTGTTTATCCATTTCTTAGTTCGTAGTCAAGTACTCTGTGAAGGTTTATAACCTTGAAGAGTAATATATAATTGCTTAAACTTATTATTAACCCATTTCCTACAAAGTGTGTTGTGTGAATCAATGCCACCCAGCATGACTGGTCAGTGCACACAACATCCCGTTCATTATCATGGTTGCGCAAAACGGGAACAAACCTTTCGGGTGCGCAGTTTTCAACCTGGCTGCCTCTCTCCGGTTTTAATCGCTTTTTATGACATGGGCTGGAAAATGGTATAGGTACTCTCCCCTCACATTTGCACGCATACTACTACTAATGATTATTATAATTATAATTATTAGGGATGCACCGGAACCAAAATTTTCAGTCACTAGCCGGAACTGGTACTAGTCAGAATTTAAATAAAGAACCGACCGGAACTATGTTCCGGCCATAAACATCTATTTCTGGATTGATATTATCTACATTTCATGTACAAAAATATAATAGTGCATAAACTTTTGAATTCATTACTTTTCTTTTCTTTTTTCAGAATTTTGCTCTAGCAATTTAGTTATTTTACTTATTTAGTAATTTTCTGCTCAGATCAACTCAGATTATATATTTAAAATTTGTTGAATCAATTAGTTGGAAATAATTCGTAGAAACCACTATGTCTAAATCACGAATCTGGGAATATTTTCGTATTGAAGATCAATCAGAAGACGTTGCTGAATGTAAACTCTGTTTGAAGGGTATAAGAAGGGACAGCAAAGGTACTTAACCAAAATATTTTAGTACACTGCCACTGCACAAATATATGAAAAGCATGCACAAACTACAATATTCCAACTTAATGCAAAATGATGATAGTAAAAGTCAAAAAACTGATGGTCAGAAGAGAGTTACTGCTGAAAAATATAAAGCAGATCTCAATGTTGACCCTTCTCCTAAACAGAGGAAACTTGACATTATTGCTGAGAGGCAAATGACCATTATTGGTGTTTTTGAGAAGAAGATTTAGGACATAAATGATAAAAGCTCTGTTGATATTCATGAAAAAAGTCTTGCTATGATGGCAATAGATAACCAACCTTTTCTTTTAGCTGAGTCAGAAGGATTCATTGACCTGATGGGCCATATAGAACCAAGGTACCTTATTCCTAGTAGGAGATGATATTCAGACATGATGCTGCCTAAAGTATATTAGAATACAATGCAAAATATATGACAAGTTTACACAAGGATTCCTCAAAAATTTCTTTCACATTAGATATATGAACCAGCCAGTACTCTATTCAGTGTTTTGTATCATTAACAGCGCATTGGATTACTGATGATTTCCAAAGAAAAGATGTTGTACTCACAGCAAGGCACTTTCCTGAAATACATACAGGTAAAATAATTGAACATATGATTTAAAAACATGATGACAGAATGGGAAATACCGGAAGAGAGGCAGCATATATTTGTCTGTGACGGTGCTTTGAATATGTGCCTTAGTGTTAAATTAGCAAAAATAGAAAGTGTTCATTGTTTTCTCCATATTCTTGATTTAGTAATGAGAGAAAGTATTTTATCAGCTGTAGTAGGCCTAAGTGTAAATACATCTGTAGAAAAAAAGACAGGTGAGTTATTACGTTCTGGCCACCTAAAAGTATAAGTTCCAGCAAATCTCACTTCCGGTTGGTTACTGGGTTCCAGTGCACCCCTAATAATTATGCACTCTTGTCCAAAAGTATAAAGCACCTTATGGAATCATTCATATAATATATTAGGTTGAAAACAAAGTTCCTTCATGGCCTTTTTTAAAAAGTATTTATTTTAAAATTTATACAGGGTGTAACTAGTTAATCCCCCCGCACTACATAGGTTAATTTTTTTTTATTATTAAAAATTTGTATTTGCTTATTAAGCCAAATATGCCCCAAATGAAGGGAGAAACACTAATAGTAATTTGCCTTTCCTCATTCATGTAGGACGTTTTGAGCATCAACTCCCCTCCTCAAGTTTTCTATATTCATTTGTGTCTTGTATCTCTTCTCTCATAGCCCTGACGCCTCCTAATTGCTTCCTTTTCCGATCACCAAATACAGCTACGAGCGAAGAGAACACGCAGATATTTGTGATGAATAATTATTTCGGGATTGGGATCGAAGCTGAATTATGTCTCGATTTCCATAATGCGAGAGAAGAAAATCCAAATAAATTTAATAGTCGGTAAGAAGTGAGGACCCCGTTGTTTACTGGTCACAAAAAGAGGGTTGTACAGTTGTGGATTCCTGATGCTCAGCCCATTGTGGGCAAACTGTGACTGGGAAAGCTCAATTTCCAGGTGGCACATCTAGTCTCTATAATAGCTAATATGGAAAAATATGGTGTCCTGGTTAGGAAAGTCATACAACTACTAATTTATAGGAGTTCAAGCTTTCTGCCTGTCTTGCACTACTGTAATGTTCTAAATATCTCCTTATTGATATACTTAAATATTTAGAATAAAATGTTAGGAAAGCCATTTATTTAGAGGGACACTTCTCTTCAAAGAATAAGGTTTAATAGGCATTTTAAAACACATTGCACTATGGTGGTTATGAAACCAGATGGGTAAAACTATGTGATAGTTGTTTCAAATAATGGTTTGACATAGTGGTAGTTGACCTTTTATAAGCATTCTCTTTAGGGGTTAGAGAAGAATTATTATTTTATTAATTTAAAAACTATTTTGTAGGTTGCACAACAAAGGGGTATATGTTAAAATGGGCTTGAGGAAGATGGTGTCAAGAAAATTGTGCAAAGACCTTCACAAAGAGATACGCTTAGAGGTACTGTTTAAAATTCAAGTTTTCTTTTTTGAAAAAATGCACTTTTATTAAAATTAAATTAAGGATAATATAAACATAGATGTTCAGGTTGCAAAATTTGTCTTCAAAATGGTGAGTTGTCACCGTGAAGTTTTATCTTAGTGCCTTTGAGTTTCTCAACTCTTAGAGGATGATTTTAACCAAACACAATTTCACTTCACAATTTAAGGTTGTGAAGGTGTACCATTATAAATCTGGTTTCATTGATTGTTTACCTTATGAGAATTAGTTTGTTTGTTTTTTCTCCTGCATGTTTTCCTTCCTTCATCCACTGTAATCCAAACCAGCAATTATTTCTCCAAGATGAATCAACTGGTCACCAATAACTCCTCGAATGTATCGTTTGCAGGTCGATGGAAAATTGGTTGAACTCCCACCATTAGAGGGGATTGTGATACTCAATATCCTGTCATGGGGATCAGGAGCTAATCCTTGGGGGCTAGAAAAGGATGATCATTTTAGCAAACCAAACCACTGGGATGGAATGCTGGAAGTTGTAGGTGTGACAGGGGTTGTCCACCTAGGCCAGATTCAGAGTGGGTTGCGATCAGCCATGAGGATTGCTCAAGGAGGTAGGTTGTGGAGATTACTACCATGTAACCACTGTAGCGTTACTGCATTTATATATTTAAAATTTTATAGCTCTTTATTTTTAACCTTCATTTATTTTAAGTTTCCCTTTCAATTCCATTTTCTTGTATAGATTTAGCTTTTGGGGAGGAATAAAAACAAAGTCATTTACCAGGTGAAAAACATTAATTTTATTCAATCTTATCCCCCCAATACACTAAATGTCTAATTTTCATTTAATTATAGGCTTTTATTCTAAAACCTTTTATCATTATTTATAGCTGTATTGAATGAATTTATTTTCCTCAGGAAAAATATACTTCCATTAATTCTAGTTCATGCCCTTCTTCTTCTGTGCCACCTATTGTATCAGGGTTTGGCTCATGTTTTGCTCAGGCTTTGGTCATCTACCATGTTCTTTCAGTTAATATAGTTTTTTTTCTGTTATAACGATACATATATTCATTCATGCTTTAGTTATGCTACCCTCCACCTTGCTAACTTTATCTACCACCTTCATATTTATCTATGTAGATCTATCATCATACTCTACACCATCACCACTACTATGCCAATGTTATTCTTCTTCCCTCTCTTTGCTAATAAGGGTAGTTTGTACCTTTTTCTTCCATATATCACAGAGGAAATTTATTTTCACAACATCATTCCTGCTTTCCTGATTTGAATCCCTGGAGCGGTGGTAGACCTTCATATTCTCTCACTGTCAATTCTTCCAACTTATCTATGCCTTGTAGTCTCATCAATTCATTTACCATCATCTTTCCCTCTTACATTGATTGCATGATTCTCCTGCATTTTCTCTAAATAGGTTTCAAAGATCGTTCACTATTTTTGAAATCCCTGTCTTCCATTCTGTTCTCCCCTCCATTCTGTATACCCATTCTGTCCAAGTCATGCTAATTAGTCCTAGGTATTTTCATTTTTGCAACCCTTTCAATGTATCTTCTCAATCCATATCTCTCTTCCCTTAATGCTTCTATCCCTACTAGGACATTTGCACCCACTCATAACCTAGCCACCTTGTTTTCTTATCTTTTCCATCCTATCAATTTCACTTTTTTTTACCTTGTATACTTCATAACCATACAGTTTTTGTGGCACTCCCACTCTCTTCCATAGTTCTCTGACTACTCTATATCCCTTAACCCTTTTAACTTTCCCAACATTTTTAGCATCTCTATCTCATTTTATGCCTGCAAAATGCTTCTACTTTGGGAAGGTCACTCCTAGATACCTATATTCTTACACTACTTAAAAAAAAAGAAAGAAAAAGGAAAAAATCTGCTATTTTCAATACTAAATTGCATAGAATCCATCCATTATCATCGCCAAAAATCATTACATTTGCTTCAACTAAATTTTATCTTGCAATTCCTACCATCTCTTGCAGATCTGGGCCATTCTTCGTTATTATCACTATATCATCTGCAAAGCCTAAACAGTTTAACTTCCGTACACCCATCCATATTCCCTCTCTCGGTCATTTCAGCTTTTTTAATAGTTCCTCTATGAATAAACTGACCAAGCAGCCTTACAGATAGTAAGGAAACTGCATTGGATACATTCATTTGCTTGGCATGGATGAGGGGCATTTCCCAGGTATGCTGGATACAGTTTGAAGGTGTCTACTCTGTTATACTAACCGCAGCCTTACAGATGTCATTTTGAGTCCTTCCATTTGAGCGTTATTAATGAGGGCACAATATTAAATTCAGGGGTTCCGTTTGGGAGTGAGGCTTCTCGTAAGGGAGAGTTGTATAACTTCTTCACTCTCAAGACCTCCCATCCCCACCAGTAATCCATTGTGGTTACACAAGCTGCGACCTCCCGCACATTTTCTCTTCCATATTTTTCCTATGCTAGAAAGATGTTCAAAGTAATCCCTTCTATTTGCAGTGTCTATCCTACACATAGCGTTATATATTCAATAAATCAATGGAATATCTGTTGTCATAGATACCTCCTAATTAAAAGAATATTAACAGCTGTTCCATCTCCACTTGTTCACCGAACAAAGCTTTGTATACAATCCTACATAAAATTACAATTCTGTATATATTTAACATCTTTGAGTTTAATATATTTTCTAGATTTTGCATCGAGTTTGCAAAAGGTCTCTTGAAAGTTCAGTTTCTTTAGCTCTTGATAAAAACATACAAGATGCTTTAAAAATACATTTATTCATGGTGCACTAATGTTTGGCAATTTACACCAATCAAATCTTCAGAGTGGGGCAGAATAAGGTTAACTTAGATTTATCTAAGTTGCACAGAAGATCACCCTTGAAAGGGTTGAAAGACTTCTTGGCTAATAAAGAACCACTTGCCAGCATTTTTCCTCACCTTTCACTTTTTGAAAAGTCTGAAAGGGTTAAAAAGTTGCAGTGCAAGCTCAACCAAGCGGCAATCACTATTAACTTCAACAAATCATATTTTATCTCTCTCTCTCTCTCTCTCTATATATATATATATATATATATATATATATATATATATATATATATATATATATATATATATATATATATTAAAAATTAAACAACTTATGGCTATGGAAAATATTTAGTCATTAACTTAACCCATTGCTTCATGAACCTTTCCAACCCTTTTCTCTCGGTATAGGATAGTTGTATGTGTACAATAAATTGTTCTGTGAGTTCTCTAGAATTTGCAGTGATAAGAGCTAACTCTTTGAAATCAAGTTCCTTTGGATGACCTCTTAGTTCATTTTTTAGTCTGAAATCCCCACGTTGTAACTGAGAAAAACACCCTGCAACATCTTCCATTTAATGCATCCTCCTTCTAAGTGATGTCAATGGATTTTGCCGCTGTACTTGCATTACATCCTTATGAAACTCAAGAGCAAAACATGTCTAATGTTATCTTTAGATGGAAGGAACATAGCAGTGAATACTGAAGATTACGAACCATATTTTTATAATCTGAAAGAAAAAGGTATATATTACTCTTTATAGTATTCTTAAATGATAACAAGAGGTACTACTTGTTATTTTCAGCCTTGTGACAAGATGCACTATCATACTAAAAAATACCTTTCCCCAACAATTCAGGATCAATTTGGGAATGATGATTGTATTTTTCAGCACAATGGTGTTCCTTATCACAAAGCAAAAGCATTAACAAAATTCTTGGTTCAAAATAATATGTAACTTTTGTGACCTTGGCCCAAGAATTTGTGGGTGATAATTATTAAACTGGCAGTTGATAAGACATCAGCCATCCAATTGTGAGCAGTTGCAGGTATTTATTGAACAAAAATGGCACAATATCAGTTGAAGATATCACCATAAATTTGGTCTCCACCATGCCAACACGAATTGAAGCAGTCCTGAAGAACATGTGACATCATTCTAAATATTGGCTGTATTTATTAATAAAATGAGTTTAAGCTCTCTTTTCTATATACCTTAAAATTCTGTTGCAAACATACTAAAACAAAGTACAATGTTTGATTAGTTCTATTAATTTTCTTATAGGAAAAATATAGTAGTCTCAAAACTTTTAGCCATGACTATATATATATATATATATATATATATATATATATATATATATATATCAGAGAAAATGGAATTATTTTTCTTCGGAAATAGTTATTTCTTACTTCAAAAAAATCTGAGCTTGGGTGGGATTCGAACCATGCACATTGAGGCGTTGACAACCGGTTTGATCTCAATTAAACCGCCGAGTGTTCTAAAGGGCGGTTTAATTGAGATCAAGCGGGTTGCTCGCTGCTTCAATGTGCACGGTTCGAATACCACCCCTGCTCAGATTTTTTTGAAGTAAGAATTGACTATTTCCGAAGAAAAATTATTCTGTTTTCTCTTTCCTGCAGTGAAGTTGGATATATATATATATATATACAGTATATTTAATGTAGGTGATGACATCATCAAATGAGTTTTAAGAGTTTAGACCATTTATTACCGGTAGCTGCCCTAAACTGTTAAAAATCTTCAATTTGATAATAAAATCAAAATCCTTCCCAAACACCTGGTATCGGAGTATGTGAGTGCCATAGGGTGGATAATGGAAATTAGATATAAATGTGAGGAGTATCTCTGATCTTGGGAAGGAGGAGAATGGCAGTTAATGCCTTTAAAACACGGTGGAATGCAGATGCTTTCTATATGTGGGATAAACTAAGAAGGAAATAAAGATTTAGTGTGGGATGAAGTGAATAGTGTGTGTTCAAGTGTAAATCAGGGTGTTAGTAATAAAAAGGATATGCCATTGCTTTTGGATGATGAGTGGTATGATGTAATTGTTGGATATGAATATGAATGTGTGAGCTTGAGTATTTTCTGGTTGAATTTCAGATTTTCAAAGGTGAAACTGTGCGTGGTTGCAGTAAGTGAATATCAGGGTGTGAGAAGCATTGGGAGACCACATAAAGAAAGGGTGGGTTGGTTATGTGAATGAGTGGTTGAGAGGGTTGACAGAGGAAGAAGTGCATGGTAGGTCTGCTAGGGGCTTTCTTCCCAGTGATCAACTATGACAGGATGAGATGCTACAAAACATTACACTCCATCACTATGAAGGAGCCATGGATAAATGGTGGGTGTCTTTGCACTTAATAGAGCATATAGGGGTGGTGGTAGTTTTTAGTGGCATTAGTGTGCCAACCCTACATTGTGTAAGTAATTGAATTTGAGGTCTTCATCATCATTGTCATTTAACGTCCATGTTTTCCCATTATGGGGTTGGACGGGCGATGACTATCCTCCACATCTGTCGATCTTGTGCCATATAATCCTCTTGAAGATGTAAAATTTGAAGAAAAATTAGCAAGGGAAATAGGCCCCCTCCAACTGTTGTTTATACCCTCTTAGATAAAAAATAAATTAAGAATTTTTTTTTTAGGCCACATTCGCATTAAGTTGAATTCAGAGATACCAATCCAGGTTGATGGGGAACCTTGGATCCAAGCGCCAGGGGAAGTTGTGGTATTAAAGTCTGCCCTAAAGGTAGGTTTGGTTCCTGTCATTTGCACCACTAGTGCCTAATCTATTTTAATGAGAATAATGAATTCTTAAATATCGAATGCACAGGATGAATTGACTATTATTAGGGGTGGGGGTTTTATTTTACTCTAATGCAGTACCAACCCATTGGAAAATGGCTATTTTGTTTTGAATTATTTGCTTAATTCGATGGCATGACACAAATATTCTATTAAGATGAAATCTTGGCTCAAAATTTTGGGTCTTTCATCTGCATTGTTTTTTTTTATATTCTCATATGTGATTAATGAGACCTGAAATTTTAGAATAGATGTCTCTTTCTAGATGTTAGTTTCTTCTCGAGTGTCTTCATAGTTCCCCTCCACTTTTGCACTACAATGGTTCTAGTTTTTCTTATTGGGATCCAATATGTGGTGATTTGAAAGGTATCTTCTAAAGGGTTGAGTTGGTAGCGTTTAATTTAATATCTTGTGGCATTGGTGATTACCAATTGAGCATAGCCACATCCTGTATTATTGTTGATTACCTTTTATCTATATTTCTTCTTTTACTACATCATCCTATTAAGCATAGTCACAAAGAGTGTGATAGTTGTGCAAGTTTTGTCTATCCAACCATTACCTTCCTTCTCAAGTGTTCATTTTCTTTATTCTGCTGTAGCAATTGTTTGTTTTTATTTGTGAGCTTGCCCACTAAATAGAAAGATGAAGCTAGATAAACATTGTTTCTGATGTAAAGAAAATGGACACAAAGATAATTAAAACCGAATGTAAGGAAAGAAGACAAATTTGGGTCAAAGAATTGGTTAACCACAAAATTGGTGTCTCGAAGAACTAATTTGGAGAATTAACCAGTTTAGGGGTAAAATTGTATTAAATCTTGGTACTGAGTGGATTTTAGCCGCTTAAAACATACAAATAGATATTAAATTTTCCCCAAAGATCCACAAAGTTGCCCTCTTTCCAATGCCTATGGTTTGAGGCCTTCTGTGATTCGGCATATTTAGGATTAGTTAACCCTATTGTTTAGCACAATGTACAATTTTTTGCGTTTGTGCATGTCCATTTAATCTTCTGCAATATTGTGCTATGTAATTGGCAGTTTTGTAGTTTCTCACCATAAACTAGTCATATATATGCACTCGTTCTGAAATTGAACATGGAATGTTTTTCAGTACTTTCTAGGGAATATGTAGGCCAAGCAAACACAGAAATTGAGCTAAAATCCTTGTTTCTTGAGTTAAACCAATTTTTCACTATATTTAGGCGTTTTAAAGCCACTGACTAGCTTGGCATTATTTTGGAATAGAAATAAAAAAATAAACAAGGAATAAAACTTGTAGAAGCACTTTCACTAAAATCTTTGCAGCTCTCCAGACATTTAAAAAAAAAACCTACTCAGGGAGGTGCAAAGTTTAAAGCCAGATATCGTTTTTTTTTTCAATTGCACAATTCTTGCCGAGTTAAAATTTTTTATATAGTTACATCCAAGGTTTAATGAAGACTCAAGATATTTGATAAAATCATTCTTCTCAATGGTTCTTCTTTAGTTTAATAATGTGAAAAAGATATACTGGGTTGTGCATACCCTTTTTCTAGGTGTGCAGGATGTTTTAGGAAAGGCCCAAAATATAATACCTTGAAGAAATGAAAGATTTACTCATGTTGAACAACAAATACAAGTACTATTCGACTTAAGACCTGCTCGACATACGACCACTCGCACTTACGACCGTACGTCTGGCAGCGGGGTTGGGCGAGCTGATTCATACCGCCTTACAACAGTTGACCACTGCTTGCGGCAACGCACCATCTCGGGAGAGTTCCCACATCACTCAGGCAGCATCACTTTGAGTTACCCTGCCTCTATCAGCATCATCATACAGTATATACCTGAACAGTATATTTCACCAGGGCCCCTAAGAGGAAGTCTGAATCTTACACTGGAGCTTGTATCAAGAAGGTGGAAAAAGGGTCAATAGCATTTCTCGTGATCTTCAGCTCTCTCATTCCACTGTGTCGACAATACTTAAAGACAAAGAGTGCATCAAAGATGTAAATTTTACAATACAGGTCACTACCATGTACAGTATACATAATATATAGTACATAGATGATTAAAATATATCAACAAAAGTACATTATGGTAAAAAGAAAGAAACGATGATTGTACATTACATTACAGAACTATGTAGGTTGTTGGCAATTTTCTAAGGTTCATCTTACGTCCATTTCGACTTAAGACTGGTTGGTCGGAACTAAGTTCGGTCATAAGCTGTAAAATTAATTTTAACCAAATTTAATAGTTATTTTTGTTACCCCATAAGGGGCACGGCGATTTGCTCTCCTGGCCGCCGTGCTGACGGGACTCAGCGCCCCGTCCGGCCCCAGCTTGGCATTCTTTTTCTTCTTCTGCTAACCCCTACCTCGTCTTATGTACCAATTCATTTTCACCCTACATCGTCCTTCCATCTACGTTTGTTCGGCGATCTCGGTGTATCAGAGCTGTCTGTCAGAGGGCGCGACCCCATGACTGGGTCCTGCCTGTGTTGGTTGGTGGGTGCCTGAGCCGGAGTGGCGCTCTTGAGGGTCTTTGCTTTCCCAACCGGTAAATTTCCGAGTCTGGCCGGCCATTTTTAAAACGATGGTTGGGTCAGGGGTCGACGGGCTTACCCTCGTGGTTGGGTCGGCGCTCCGAATAGGTGTCTCAACGGTAGACAGTAAATGCGCTGCGCGAGTTTGCACCCCCTTTTATACTCTACTTTATATGGTTAATAATAAAAAAAATTATTTCCCAGAAATCACTTCTGGTTCTCGTACTACGCTTGTAAATAAGTTCTCTTTTCCGTGCTTGTTAGATCCCTTTGCAGAAGAGATAGATCCTGATTTGGATTATCCTAATTTTCTGGTGTTGAATTCCAGTTCCGTGTCTCCGCTTTCTAAATTGGACGTGTTGATTTGAATGAGGAAGTTGAGTCCCGCTGTATGTGGGCTCGTGGTATTGGCGATTTAGTGATTGAGGTATCTTCGCGAGAGCAGTGTGGCGCCGTGTGGGATTTGTCCTTTTCGGATGTCCTGGTTTTGGTTATGCCCCACCCTCGGCTTATTTTTGTTAAGGGAGTGATTATCTCCAACGAATTATTGCAATATGATGTTTCGAGACTAAAGGATAAGCTTTCGTCCCAGAGGGCTACGGGCGTTTATAGGGTTTCTAAGTCTGTTGGTCCCGCTAAGGTTCTTACGAGTACGCTCATCGTCACCTTTGAGCGTCAGGACTCTTCCCCAGTTTGGCCATTTGAGCAGCAATTGTAGGCAGGCTCGTCGCTGTGTGGTCTGTGCGTTGGCGTATCATGGCTCCTCTTGTGGGAATCATGAATGTTGCGCCAATTGCGGAGGTTCCCATAGCGCGGCTTCGCGTTCTTGTCACGTATTCCTTTTAGAGAAGGAGGTCCTGGCTCTTCTGGACTTCCATGAGGCCCTTCGTAAGGTGCGGGGGCAGCTCGCCCCCTCTGGCCGTCTCTTTAACGTTCTTTGGGAAGCGGGTCAATAAGATCGGTAGTCGCTACGCTGGTCATGCCAACGCCACTTTGGACATCGGAGGCTCGCTTGTTGTAGCTATCCTCAACGGTTTCTCGATCATAAGGTCGCCATAGAATCTCGCCTTTTAGATTTTACCACGTGCGCCACCTACTCTTATAATGCTCTATTTTCCATCTATGAGCTGCGGGATGCTTTGTCCCACTGGCTCCACCTCTCCCGGTGATGATTGCATTCACTACGACTTTCAACGTCGTCTCCATCCCCACTCCGAGTTATTTTTGGTTGACCTTTACAACCTGCTTTGGGTCAAAGGGATCCATCTATCCATCCTCCTGGCGTGTGGGGGTTTTTCTACCCTTTCTCAAGCCCGATAGGGACGGTTTGGACCCCAGTCACTCTCGCCCGATTGCTCTTACGAGCTGCCTCAGTAAGTAATTCGAGAGGGGATGGTTCAAGCTCGCCTCACTTGGTTTTTGGAGTCCAACTCGCTCCTCTCTGCATTTCAGTGCGGTTTTCGCTGTGTTTTACGCCAGTTATATGATTGGGGTATGAGGGGCTTTTTACGGGTTTTTATTCAAGAATTTTTTATCGTTCCCTAATTTTAAGGTCTATTGGGGATGCTTTTTCAGGCTTGCAGATTCAGGAGGAGGGTGTTTCCTAGGGGTGTGTTTTAAGTGTGAGATGTTTCGCCGTTGCCATTAATAGTCCGGTGTCCACTCTTCCGGAGGAGTTTTTGGCTTCCCTCTTCCTGGATGACTTGGCGTTGTTTTGTTCATCTTCCCACTTGCCTTCTGCTGCCCGTCGATTACAGCTGGCAGTTGATGCCGTGTCGGGTTGTGCTGTCTCCAAGAGTTTCCGTTTTTCGGTCACTAAAACGAAGGCCATGCATTTTTAGCGGGGTCGGCGTGTCCTTGGTCCCCCTCCTCTCTTCTTGGATGGCACAGCGATTGAGTATGTCCCCGTTTTTAAGTTCTTGGGTTTAACGCTTGATAGCAAGCTCACTTGGGTGCCCTATTTGCGTCGCTTGAGGGCTTCCTGTTCGAAGGCTATGGATTTGCTTAGGGTTTTATCCCACACCACTTGGGGTAGTGATAGGCACACCATGTGGTCGCTTTATTCGGCACTGGTTCAATCCCGGCTGTACTACGGTTTCCAGGTGTACTCTTCAGCCTCTCCTTCGGCCTTGAAGTTACTTGACTCTGTTCGTTCGCTTGGGGCCCGTCTTAGTAGTGGAGCTTTTCGCACCTCCCCTATCCCCACCCTCCTTGTGGAGGGTGGCGTGCTTCTCTTGCGATATCACCGGCTGCAGGTGTGCTTACGATCCTTGTTTCGTGTTCAGCAGTACCCTTCATCTCCAGTCCATGATTGCCTTTTTGCCCCGTCCTCTTCGGCATCTTTTGATCGGCGGCCATCTCTACGCCGGCCTCTGGGGCTCCGGGTCGGGGAACATCTCGCCACCCTTGGTGTTCCCGGGGTTCTTGGCCCTCCCATTCCCTCTCTCTGCGTGTTGGAGCGTTCGCCCTGGTGAGGTCTATACTGCTTTTTGACATTTCGAGAAAGGGTCTACTGACCCTCGTCTATTAAAGTGCCTGTTTCTTGAACATGCGTGTTCTCATGCGCACCAGCGTTACATCTATCCTAACGGCCCGAAGTCGGACCTCGGTGTCCTCTACGGAGTCCCTTCGGTACGCTCCTCTAGCATCCGTTTTTACCGCAGAGTTGACGGCTATTCTTTGGCTTTTAATTTGATTTTATCCCTTAATTCTTCTCCTTCCTTCAGTCAGCCTGTGTTTCTTCCCTACTTCCTCACTTCTCTTACAACCTCTCTCACAACTTTCCCTGGTTGGCCTGTATTTTCACAGGGTAGATGCTGACCTTCTCAGCCAACTATCCCGGGTCGGGGCTGAGGGAAGAGGGAACAATGTTCCTTAACCTCTGAGCTCCGGTTTGGGATGGTGGGTTTTAAAAAAACCTGCATCATCCCCACCCATACCTTGCTCACATCCCTTTTCCTTCTCACTTCACCATCTATCCTTGATTTTACGTCGGGCCTAAGGTGGAGCCACCATGCTGAAGGGCTGCCAGGTCACCAGGCGAGAGGGGTGGCCTTAAATGGCGGCACCTGGCTCTGCCAGGCCCGTAAGCACCCCTTGCAGAGCGGGCTACTGCGAGGGGTGATGTGCTATTGCATCCCATAATAAAAAGAGGGTCACCATGCCCAATGATGAGTAAAAAAAAAAAAACAACCTTTAATCACCCCTGTACCATCGACGGAGCCACCCTCGGGCAGCTCCACCGAAAAAAATGGAGCCATCCCCCCCCCCACCTGTGCTTGAAAAGGGGACCCTCCATATATCTCTAACCGGAGAGGAGGCTTACTCCTATCCTACGACTACTGGTGTAGGGGACTCCCCCTCACCCCCTTCTCTGGAGGTGCTTTCGGGCACCTCCCTATTTCCAGCGCAGTCCCTCCTTTTCTTTCTAAGGGGACTGCAAAGAAAGCCAGCAGGCAGCCCATTGCCGACCGCCCCTCATTAAAGCGGCTCGGTAGGGCAAACCCCCTTAGGGGGGAGAGGGAAGCCAGGCCCCTTTCGTCGCTTCCTTCAAAAGACCTACTGGCAAGAATATTGAACCTTGCCAGGGTGAAGGCCTGTGCCTCTCCACACCAGCTGACTAATGACAATACTGCCAACGGGACCTGCGATGTCTTTGAGGGGGATGGCCAACTGGAGGCGCCCCCTGAGGTAGACATGGTCCTTGAGGCAACCCAGCCTCAGACGGTAGGGCCTTCCAGGGGGAGAAATCCGTGCTCGGCGCCAAGCACCGAACACGAATCCGCCCCTATGCAAGGTCCTCCTCAAACGGTTGGGGTCTCCGAGACAGTACAAGGAGGGGAGGGATCTCCTCCACCCGGTGTCCCTGCAACCAGCAGGACCTTCTCCAATGAAGAGAAAGACCTGGCTGAGGCCGGTCCATCTGGCCTGGGGGCTCTTACCGGCCGAGGTGAGAAGCGGGTTTATTCCCCGTCCTCCTCTCCGAAAAAAAAAAGACTAAGAAGACTCGGGGCTCCACTCCATCCGCGGGGGCTGCGGGGATGGATGGGTCTGCTGCCACTTTGGCAAGCGACCAAGCCAAGATCGGCACATCCGGCTCCTCTACCCCCCTGACTATAACTAAGACCAAAAGTGCACAGGGCAGAGCCTCGATGACATCAGGGTCCCTGATTCAGAGGTTACTTGGCGTTTTCGAGCCCGCTGGCTTCAAACGCTTCCTCGTTATTCGCTCTACTGATGGTACCATGTTGGCCAAGGGCAACATGATCCATCAGAGGAGAGGAATAGCTAGTGCAATTGGTAGAGAGCCGAAGGTGACCCGTTTCTCGGACGGGAGCCTTCTGGCGAATCTCGCCGAGGCGGCCAAGATAAGTGCTCTTCGGACACTTCATGGCACCCCGGTGAGTGTTACGCCACACTCTACCATGAACTTTGTGAAAGGAGTAGTTTATGCGAGGGAACTCGTTGACTACTCCATTGAGGACATCACCCTAGAGCTGGCCGACCATGGGGCGGTCAAGGTCGAATGTGTGATGAGAAAACAGGGAGGGGCCTCGAGACCCACCCCTACACTCTTCGTCACGTTCGACTGTGACAATCTCCCTGAGTCGGTGCGTGCCGGTTGGTACCGCTACCGCGTGAGGGCATTCGTGCCACTGCCGCGGCGGTGCTATTACTGTCACCGCTTCGGCCATACGAATTGTTCTTGTAGACGTGCAAATTCGGGGTCACCCGAAGTTTGTGTAAATTGCTCCAAGGCCGCACACGATAAGTCCAAATCGTGTGTGGCCAAGTGTGTCAATTGCGGAGAGCCGCACCCCGCTTCTTCGAAGCAATGTGGTTCATATCTCCTTGAGAAAGAAATCCTGGCCGTTCAGGACCAGGATCGATTCTCATTCCGCGAGGCTAAGGACTTGGTCCTGGCGCGCCCAACTCTGCCTGGGACATCATATGCCTCAATAGTTAGAAAGGCACCCTCTGCTCCTGGCCCATCCAGGCCAACGAGCACGGTTGTTTCCGCGCCCATTCGGAGCCCTTCTGCGGGCTCTACTCAACCCGGGCGCTCCCCTGGTAAAGCTGGCGGCAAAAAGGGTTCACACCCAGCACCGGCTAAAACCCGGGCTCCCCCCTCTTTCCCCAGCGTAACCGTTTCCTGTAAGGCGAAACGGCCACGCGCCTCCACCGAGTCGTTAGACTCACAGGAGGCAACACCCCTGAAGATGGCCGCTAGGCCATCTTCCGGGGTTCCTAAAGCTGTCCCCCGAAAGGAGGACAGCAACAAAGGAGCTTCGGCTCCTTCTCCCACGCCCCGAGGTGGAGCGAGTGGCTCGGAGACGGTGGTTCCTCGAAAAGAGGGCCCCCCGCCTCCGAAGCCGCAACACCCGCCTAAGGTTTCGAGGCGGAGGGAAGAAAAGACTCGCATGGCGAGCCCAACCTCCCCCAATAAGTCCTCGAAGGCGACAGCGCCTTCAGCGCTTAGTCCGGCCAACAGCGCCCGGGGTTCTGCCCCCGGGAAGCGTATAGCCATTCCCTTGAGGGTCTTCTGTTCGAGGAGGGTCCCCGCGTCTCCGAGCTGGGCCTGGAGGGCATATTCCTTCAATGGAATTGCCGTGGACTCCGGGCCAACTGGGAGGGTCTGCAGGGGCTCGTCTCGTCCCGTTCCCCGTTAGCTATCTTCTTGCAGGAGACCATGCTAGGCGCTCGCCCCCTGCCCGCCCTCCCGAGGTATAAGGGTCTTGCGACCCCACCACCGCGGTTTACACCCGGCATGATGTCTCCGTTCTTGCTTTCTCTTTAGATACCTCCTTTCAGGCAGTGGCTGTGCAGCTGCACCTGGATAGGAGGTACTCTATCATTTCTGCGTACATTCCACCGTCAGCTGACATCGACGCGGGGGACTTCCGCCGCGTCGTGGCACGGTTGCCGAGCCTCTATCTCTTGCTTGGGGATCTGAACTGCAGGCATCCTCTCTGGGGAGATTACTCCATAAATCCCAGGGGACAAGTCCTTGCCGATCTGATCGAAGAGCTTGAGATGGGTGTCCTAAACGTGGTACGAGTTTACGCATCACTGTCCGAGAACCGCTTCATTTTCTTGCCTTGACCTATCTTTGTGCTCTTCGGATGCACAGCCTGATTTTGATTAGGGAGTGGTTGATGACCTCCATGGTAGTGATCACTTTCCCATTCAAATATTATTTTCAGGGCAACTGCTGCCTGAGAGCCCACCTCGGTGGTGCTTGGCGCGGGCGCGGTGGCCTGCATTTCAGGAAATGACTGAATTTTCTATCTCAGTCGAGGAGTTTAGGTCGGTAGATGAGGCCGTTGAGTTCTTCTCCGGCAACCTCATCGCCGTTGCCCTGACTACTATTCCCAGGACGTCTGGCCGTTTTGCACGCCGACCACTCCCATGGTGGTCGGCCGAGTGTGAGATGGCCCTTAAACAGAAGCGTTATGCCTACATGCGATATAAGCGCCGCCCGAACGATTTCACTGTCGCTGAATTTCGTCGGGCTAGGGCTAGGTTCCGGTATATTTCGAAGCACGCCCGCCGCTCTTCTTGGCGGGCATACGTGTTTTCACTTAACGGGAAGATCCCTTTAGCAGAGGTATGGAGGCGAGTCAAATGGATTCGGGGCAAGTTCTCGCAGGACCCCCCTTCCGTTCTCCAGGAGAATGGGACTGCATTCTCTAGCCCGGTTGCTGGGAGCGAGTTTCGCTTTGTGCGCGGACACCGCCCATGGTCCGGACGATGTCTCGTACGCCATGCTTCGACACCTGGGTGAGCGAGGCATGGCCTTTCTGTTAGATTTGTTCAACAGGATCTGGGTGGAGGGTCTTCTCCCAGATTCCTGGCGAATTGCTACTGTGCTCGCCTTTCGCAAACCGGGGAGAGATCACTCTACTCCGACCGGTTTCCGCCCAATCTCTCTAACCTCTTGCGTATTCAAGTTGATGGAGAAATTGGTAAATGTTAGACTAGCCTTTGTCCTCGACAGCGGAGGCCATCTGTCTTCTGCACAGTGCGGCTTCCGCAAGTTCTACTCCACGTCGGATGCTCTGCTCTGACTGGAAAACGCTGTCTGCGAGGCTTTCCTTCGTAGACAGCACTACTCCCGGGTGTTTTTCGATCTGGAGAAGGCCTATGATACCGCATGGCGATACGGTATCATGGAGACTCTCCACACAATGGGGGCGAGGGGATGCCTCCCAGTTTTTAAATCTGAATTTTTGCGAGATCGTCGATTCCGCGTACGGGTGGGGGGAGCGCTCTCCGGCCCAAAGGATCAGGAAGAGGGTGTCCCGCAGGGAAGTGTCCTCAGTGTCACACTCTTTGCCCTGAGCATCAACGGCATCACCTCGGTGCTGCCGGAAGATGTTCTCGCTACGCTCTAGGTGGACGACATTTCGATCTCTTTTGGCGCCGCCCAGATGCCAACTCTGGAGCGTCGACTCCAACAGGCATTGAACCGCGTCTCTCGCTATGCCGAAGCGCACAGGTTTTGGTTTTCTTTGGCCAAGACTAAGGTGGTGCATTTCTGCCGCCATATATGGCTCCACCCCGACCCAGATTTGTTTCTTAATGGGGTGCGCCTGGATGTGGTTGAGTCGCACCGTTTCCTTGGTCTTGTATTCGACCGATGCCTCACCTAGCAGGCTCATATTCGCAGCCTTAGGGTCTCTTGTACCGGCGCCATGGATATTCTCCGTTCCGTGACGTTCAGCGCTTGGGGCGCTGATAGGGCAACTGCCCTACTTTTTTATCGATCCTTTGTTCGTTCGAAGCTCGACTATGGATGCGAGTTTTATGCATCCGCAGCCGAGCGTTTATGGCGGAAGGTGGATTCGATCCACCACACCGGCCTCCGCCTTGCGACCGGTGCGTTCCGCACTTTCCCGATTAAGAGCCTGTTGGTCGATGCTGGGGAGATGCCACTTGCTCTGCGCCGCGTGCAGTGCATCACTCGCCTGTACACGCGATCCCGGCGTCTCCCTCAGTCGCCAACAGCTCTTACTGCATCCGCAGGTGATCTCGACGGTGCCTATGCCGCCGAGAGACGCCAGTCATACCCAAAGCCCTTTGGTTTAGGGCTAGGAAACTCCTTCGAGAGCTAGATATAGCTCTCGGGCCGGTGGCGCCCCTGGTTCTGCCCAGGACGCCACCCTGGAAGTTCCCAAAATTGGCTATTTGTCGCCACGCCTCTGCTCCCAAAGCTTGTACGGCGCCGGGAGTATTGCGTTCGACCTTTTTGGAGCACACCTCGTGTCATGTATGGCTCCAAGTCCCAAGAGGGGGTCGGCTTTCACGCTGTATCCTCTCTGGCTGAAGTACAATTTTCCTGACATCAAGTATGTCTTTAGCACCCCATCAACAGAAATGTCGTTAGAAGAGTTAATATCAGTCACTGCACCTCTCCTCCATTGTGAAGTACAGCTCACCATTGTAGATTTCACCCAAACCTCCTCCCAAATCACAACCTCCTGAGAGTTCGCCTCCATGCCACAACAGGCTCCACTGTTGAGTGTCTCCACTCATACCTGTATACTGATTTATGGGGAACAGTACTTTCATCCTGTCCTGTTTGTGAGGCCATATTATACCAAAAGACCGCCTCTTGAGGTGTGATGTTCGCTCTCTCTGCAATGGATTTTATAGTTCGATGATTGTGCTCCACTATGTCATTTCTCCCTGGCCTATAAGCTGCTCGATAAAATTTCATTATATTCCACTTTCCACACAATTGTTCAAATTCCTTTGATTTAAATGCGGTAGCATTATCCATTAATATTTCTTCAACCAGTCCTCTTCTATAAAGATTTCATTTAAAATAGTTGCAATATGCTCAGCAGTTTCTAATTTTTCTAATTTTAGTTTCCTCCACAACACAAACCATCCTGGACCACAATCAACCATAGATAAATAAGACTTGTGTCTAAAATGAGTTACATCAATAGCTAATCTTTTCCAATTTTCACTTACACAAATTTCAGTTACTTTGTGAGTTGCTGGTGCTGGATCAATTTTCTTAGCTAGGTACAATGATTGTTCAATGCCAAAATGATGCATATCATGAGCTTCTTTCATGCTAATACCAGTAGCACAGGGATGATAAACATCACTATTTAATTGCTACTTCTTTGGCACTTTGGTCAAAATATCTGTTTTATTCTTTGACATGGATACCAGCTCAAGTTAACTTCACTCCAAATTCCTCCAAAATTGCCTTCAGTGTTCCCAGTCTGTGTTTTATAAGAAGCTCTGCTGCCCCCTTAGTCCTTATCCTATTCTCTTC
Organism: Ceratothoa steindachneri; assembly: GCA_963969495.1. NCBI lineage: Eukaryota > Metazoa > Arthropoda > Malacostraca > Isopoda > Cymothoidae > Ceratothoa > Ceratothoa steindachneri. The sequence continues at coordinate 120,576,871 of OZ018323.1, read as the reverse complement.
ACTCATAATACAAGTCAGCCAATTGTAGACAGTTGCTGAATCAGTAGCCAATGCAACATTCTCAAAGCCCCAATTCAGAGCAAGGTTTATACCCTTCAAAATTGCATCCAACTCTGCTACATTAATATGCTCATAATCATCCTTTTCCCTCAACCACGTAGCATCCTCAACACAAACTCCATTTACCTCAAGTAATGCACCAATTGCAATACTGCTTGCATTGCACCATACCATCGGCTTTCCGTCGTTTGGCACATACCACTGTCCTTTCATAGGATCATTTATCTTCACCTTATCTATTACCTCTTTAATCATATTTAGAGCCCTATCACCAATATAGTCCTCCTACCTAGCACCATCTGCACTTCTTTTAATGAAACTACGAGCAACTCTCAACCAGCTAGAAACTGTATAGTGCCCCACCAAATTTCTGCTTATGGAAAACAATTCTTTTCTAGTACAGTTTTCAGGAACATTTGGACTTCATTTCCATGAGGGAAGTTCATGTTCCCATGTGGACCAGATTTAGCCTCAACTCAAGGACTGCTGCACCATCTGACTTTTTGGGTGGTTTGGTAATAAAACCAAAGTTATTCAAATGCTCCTGGAGCTTAAATGTAGATAAATCTGACATCTTTACCAGTATATCATCAATATATAAACTGGTAGCTCTTTTCACTTTCTCAGATTTTGATAAATAAAACACATTTCAAAATTTTGGACGTAACTCGTGGGGCACAATTTAATCCAAATCCAAGTCTTGTGAGACAATAAGTTGCTCCCTTGTACTTCACAAGCTGATATTTTCACAATTTTTCCTCTACCTTAATTTGAAGATATGCTGACTTTAAATGCATAAGAGCAAGCTCTCCATCTACCTGTTGCCATTCTCGGCCTTTCATTACACACATCAATGACATCATCACCCATATATGGCACATAATGTATTTATTTAACTCTCTATAGTCTATAACGGGTCTTATCTTTTTCTTTGTTAGCTGTTCCACTGCCATGAGAGGTAAGATGCCACTTTCCACTTCTTCTTTCCATGGGACTAAGATGCCTTCTGTACTCCAACCGTCTATTTCTTTTTCAAACTCTTCCTTTTTTCTACCTGGAAAATCTTTGCCATAACAAGAAGGTTTATTTTTTAATACAGGCTCTTCATTTTTTCTGAAAAACCATTTAACCGTCCAATGGGTGCCATCAAAATGTGCCTTAAAATCCTTATCCAGGATGGTCTCTTCTGAATATGCTTAATTTTTTATTCTGATAGTACAATTTTAACACTTTCAGCACAATGCAGTGTGCCAAATGTCACCTTATCTCCTACATGAACAACACCAATTTGATTTATTATGTCCATTCCTAATATTACATAAAGTCCATTTACAATAGTGTCACTCTCAATTGCCTGCACCTCTATTTCAACACTGTTCAATGTCAACTGAATGACACAACACCCTCTACACTTCACTGCATGCCCATCAAAAACAATTAAATTTTCTTCTCCAGAACAATGATTAACTAACCTATTACAAATACAGTTTTTGTGCAACCCGTATCCACTAATGCTTTCACAGTGCAGCCTCCAATCTCGATATCAATTACAGGCATATGTGATGCCATCGCCTTTACACTATGTGGAGGGCAACTGCCGGCACAACAGTCACCCTCTACTCGTTTCCCTGACTAGTGCATTGAGTTGAAATATGTCCGGATTTCCTGCATCTGAAACAAATTACCTTATTTCTACTTGTACAAGAGCAAGCAATATGCAGTCCCTTGCAAATGAAACATTTACCTTTGAACCCTTTGTTATTTGATTTACTTTCTAATTTACCATTTTCAACTGAAGATTCTTGATCCCCAGGCATGCTTGATACACCAGAATTACGAAAGGTCCTTACAACAGAGGCAATGTTTTTAGTGCTACTTATATTAGAGGTCATAATTCTAGTTCTAGCAATTATCTCAGTCAATGACATATTAGCAATACCATCAACTTGTTGTAGCTCAATGGCTATACATTCTGACAGTCCATTAACAAAAGTCAGTTTAACAATATGCTCCAGTTCAGCTAACTCAAAACCAGCCAGCCCTGCTAGCTTCCTAATATCATTGGCATAAGTATCTATTTGTTCTCCACACCACCGTTTGTGAACCAATTTACCATATGCCACAAACACTCCATCCGTATATTTTCTGCAACTTTGCAACTAGTCTTACTTTTTTCACCTATACTAGAACATCACCTTCACTATTGAATGGTTTGATCATATCTGCTGAAATCTTCACTGCCATTTTAAAGCCTAGATAGCTTGTAGTTAAATAGAAATAAATGAATCTTTTTTGACTCACCTCTTCTCACAGGATCTTATCAGCAAAATGCACAGAATATGAAAGAAAGCTAAACCAAAAACAATGAAGGGCAAAATCAACTTAACAACCATCAGTTCACAACCTAAAATAAGCAGCCAGCTGATATTGACAAACTGTGACACGGCAACAATAGACCACTACTGACAGCCCTGAGGGAAATCATAACAAACTGGTCTCTCTACCAAGCCTGATGTGACGATGCCAGAACAGTTGATCTCTGGCTGCCATTACACAAACCACTCAAATTTTATGAACAAGATGCATAAAATCATCTCCAGTCCAGAGATGCAGGAAATGGACAAAAATCATTCAATTTCCAAACCTCATTGGTGATACCATAGGCTTTGAGATGAGATAGTGATTTTAAGCTAGACTTTTCTCAATATCTTTGAATTTGTAGAATGGTGAATTGTCTTGCCTCATCTCTCTAAAATGACTCTAGCAACTTCAGGCTCCTTCCCACTGCTCTCATAAAGAGGAGGAGGAAGAAGAATAGTAGGAGGACAAGGAGCTTTAAAAGTCTTCCCTAACCAAAATTTGTAAAACCAGATTTGTATCCTTTTCTTCCTATTGATTACCAATTTTTCACTCCAATGAAGTTTTGATTAATCTATTTTCGATTGATAAATGTTACACTTGCCTCTAACTTTTCACTATACGCATTTGCTCTCATTCTCTCTACTACACTCTTTATTATCATTCACAAGGGTTTAGATTAAAAAAAAACAACAACCTGAGACAGAAAAGAATGATCTATTTAAACATCTATAATATATTTGTATTAAAATCTTAGCAAAAGGTAATGCACAACCCTCCAGATTTAGTCCTTATTTTTCCTTTCATAACGCTTTCAAAGTAATTTATTTCTCATCAAAGAGCTGGATTACCTATGTACAAGTCTTGCTTGTTGATAAGTCATCTTGTATATAAATTGAACCAACATTTCCTATAGAGTTTACTAGTTCACTGCATTAGTTATGTGGAATCTTTGAGTAACCAAGTTTTATTGTAAGGTTAACCAAATTTAGCTAGTTTTTATCCTATGGCAAACATCTGTCTGAGAGAGATGGCTGGTATTATTATGATTGCCATCCTATATTATTAATGTTTGAGCCAAAATGACAGATTTCCCTCTTATTTGTCCCAAAACTTAGGAACGAAAGCATTCAAAGCTTGGAATGATAAGTTTCTCATTGGTCCTTTACTAGCAGGTAACATTCAGTTTGGAAGGAGCTCCCTTCCAACTGTTTGGAGTTTCTGGAAGATCCCTTGTTAGGAGCAGAAAAGGGAAGAATTTTCACGAGTCCTGTGTTGTAACCATGGTGAAGTATCGGGGCACACTCTGTCTTTGGTTGCTTGTCATCTAAGGGAACTGGAGCACTAGCAAGTTTGCCCAAGAAGACCACCATAACCTCAAAATTGTACCTGAACGTGCTTCATCAGCACCTTTTCCCAACAGTTCAGGACCAATTTAAGGATGATAACTGTATTTTTCACCATGGTGGCATACCTTGTCGCAGAGCCAAAAGCAATACCAGTGTTATTGGTTGAAAATAACATTGAACTTTTGGGACCTTGGTCCTGGAATCTGCCAGATTTAAACACAATAGAGAATTTGTAGGCAATAGATAAACAGAGGCCATCCAGTCGCAGCATTTGCGTATGCTTAGTGAACACAAAATGGCCTGATAACAGCCAACATATCATAATTAAATTGGTCTCCAGCCTGCCCAAATGAATTGAAGCAGTCTTGAAGAACTAGGGGCATCATTGTAAATATTGACTGTGTGCATCAATGTAGTGTTTATTAGTAAAATGAGTTTGAACTCTAGATTTTTGTATTTTTCACATTCAGATTGATGCAAACATACAAAAATAAAATGTAATGTTTGATTAGTTCTATTAATTTTGTTATATGAAAAAATATAGTAGTCTCATCAAAACTTTTGTCCATGACTGTAGAGACTAAAAATAAAGTAGAGTATTAGGTTTTATCAAGAGAAATGTTAGTAATAATTCCTATGTCAGGTCACCTTTGAAATATTGTTTTAGACATGGCCTCAAATTACAGGGAGGATATCCACATTCTGCAAGAAGTAATGAGAAGAGCAATAAATATGATACCTTCTTTGAGACACCTTGATTATATGGATAGGCTGATGGCACTTAACATGTTTCTATTTAAACAGATGTGCTTAAGGAGTGACATGATCCAGGCTTTTAAAATTTTATGGGGGTGGATAAAATTAGAAATGAGAAATTTATCGAGCTGTAGGCTAATAATAGGGCAAAAAGTGTGCAGAAAATTAAGAAATCAAGGGGTAGGCTATAGATTAACAAGGTCTGCTGACCAAAGTCATGTGCTCTCACTTATTCTGATTTATGTCCTTACAACCTTCAAAACTTTCAATAATTCCTGGACTAATCTTGGAAGGACCTTGGCAATTATATCATTCAAAAGAGAATGTAAAACAACATAAGAATTTCAAATTTCATTAGAATCAGCCTAATAGTTATGATATTATTGCCAAATAATTCCAGGACTAACCTCGGGAGGACTTTGGCAATTATATCATTTGAAAGAGAATATAAAACAACACAAGGGTTTCAAATTTCATTAGAATTGGTCAAATAATTATGATGTTATTGCCAAAACAAAATAATTCCTGGGCTAACCTTGGGAGGACTTTGGCAATTTACATCATTCAAAGAGGATGTAAATGAACATAAGGGTTTAAAATTTTGTTAGAATCAGACAAACAGTTATGATGTTATTGCCAAAACAAAATAATTCTGGGAGGACTTTAGCAATTATATCATTCAAAAGAGAATGTCAAACAACGTAAGGTTTCAAATTTCATTAAAATGGCCGAATAGTTATGTTATTATTGCCAAAGCAAAATAATTCCCTGGCTAATCTTGAGAGGACGTTGGCAATTATATCATTTGAAAGAGAATGTAAAACAACATAAGGTTTCAAATTTTGTTAGAATTGTCTGAATAGTTATGACATTATTGCCAAAACAAAATAATTCCTGGGCTAACCTTGGGAAAGAGAATGTAAAACAAAATAAGGGTTTCAAATTTTGTTAGAATCAGCCGAATAGTTATGATGTTATTGCCAAAACCAAATAATTCCCGGGCTAATCTTGGGAGGACTTTGTCAATTATATCATTTGAAAGAAAATTTTGTTAGCATCGGTCAAATAGTTACAATGTTATTACAAAAACAAAAAAACAAAATGGGGACTGACTGAGATGGTGAGATGTAGAGTCCCCCTGCAACTAAAAGTGGGAGGATAAATTTGAAGAAATGCATTACTTGGGGATGTTGTAAATAGTTCTAGTTTGAGTTCGTTTAAAAGAAAGCTGGAAAATATATATGTAACTGATTTTTTAGATTTAAATGGATTATTACTATGTGCTTGTTTTTGAGTTGGGGAAATTTCAAATATGACCAACCTTAATGGATTAAAATTACTTGATGAGGCAGCCCTATAGATGCAGTTTATGCATAATAGTGGGTTTGTGGGTATTAGATACTGGACTTAGATAACCCTTGATAGTTTAGAGTTTTTGTCCTTTTCAAATTATTTTAATATATATTTATATAATAATTTAAGGTAATTTAAGTTTTGTTGTCTTTTATTCCTCTTGTATTTCTTTTTAAATTTCTAGAGCGAATCAAATGGTTATAAATCTCTTTATATAAATATACATTTATTAGTAACTTAAAAAGTGGATAATTCGCTAATCTAATATTACAGAGCCACCTTTTAAAAGTTTCTGCTCTGTGGCACTTTAGGGAAAGAAAGCTCAAGTAAATTCTTATTGAGGATTCAAATGCAGTAGCAGTTTCGTCACAGGAAATGAAAAGGGTAGATTAGCTAATTTATATCAGTGGAACTGAAGTTGGCATAACATTGATGTGGTTTCGTACTCAGTGTTTGGTAGAGTGCATTTATTCTGCCCCACTTCTCTACCCTTTTCATTCTCTCTAGGGATCTACCATTAGCTAGACGATGTTCTTAGCGGTCTTTCTTTACTATCGATCATTGCTCTTTTCTAGGCGACAATGCTTAAGAAGAGCAAAGTGCGAAGACGAAATACCGAGCCTTCGATTGCTGCTAACGGGGATAAAGACCTTGAGACTTAAGATTTTCACCATCTCGAAATCCCTTAATGTACCCTATCCACCATCCTTCCATAACCCTGCCTTTATTCTATGTCTTAACTGTTAATCTTTTAGTTGTTTTTATCTAAGTTGTAGCAAACAAGCTTTATTTTAATGCTGCAAATCATTGCTCTTCCGGTTTAATCATTTCTTCTCTCCGAGACCTGTTTTTTACGTCCATGTGTTCTGAATCATTACCTCCCTTCTCTAGAGCTGAAGGTACCCCTGGGGTCACAGTGATTCTGTGTAACTCAAAGGTACTTTCTTTCTTTCTCTCTACTGTTAACGTCTTATAAAAGGTATTTCCTTTACAATTTATGCATCAAGAATGTGTTCTTGTGCTGAATAATTTACAACTACTGTGGTATTGAAATACTTAAATATTTGTCTTCCGTTGAGACAAGTTAGGTTATTTATCAAAAGTTACGATACATGTGTCTATTTAAAATGCCTTTATTAAGTCCTAAGGAATACAATTTTACGTATTACAAATGTTAGGTTAGAAAGCATGGTCTGATGGTTTTGTTTTGAATGTTAAGTTGGCTGCTTTTTTCTTATTTTTACTTTTGGCTTATTTAAAAACTCTCGGTGCATTGCTCAACTGAGCATTAATTGAAGCTTTAATTTTGCTTTATTCGATAGTACTAAGAAGATATTTTGCAGAATTCTTCCCTCTCAGTGTTATTAGAGATGTCTGTAAAACATCCTGAGATTTTCCTCTCTTTTTCTAAACTAGTTTGGCATCAATCTTTTTTACAGACTAGAGCTTTGAACTTCACCTTAAAAAAAATATTTGTTCTTATCTACATTCTCTTATCATTTCAACCTCTCTGCTCTTGTTTCTTTCCTACCTTATATTTCCCTGTGACCTTAATATTCCTATAACCTTTGATGTCCCCTCACCTTTACCCTCAGGCTACCATGCTGAAGAAAATGACTCGTTCCCGCTTACATCGTCGCAACACGGAACCTTTTGCTACCAAACCGGCACCCATCATCAAAGAAAAGAACCAAACCTAAGTTGGCAGTGTGTTCCTCTCCAATCAGAGGTGCAAATCTATAATGGTGGCTGTTTAATCAGAGACCCACCAAAGCCTTGTTCAATGGCAACCCTTCTCTTTGGTTTCCACCATGAGAAAAAAAAGTTCTTTTTGAAACTGTATCATTACAAGTCAACAATCATATCGGATATATTACTATACAAAATTTTGATGTTAATTAAAAGAATCTAAATGAATTTGGTAGTTAATTAAAAGAATTTAAATGAATTTGGTAGTTAATTAAAAGAATCTAAATGAATTTGGTAGTCATACCTATTTGAAATTGTCATCCGTTGATAGATAATGTGCCAAAATACTTGGTTAGCTACAGGCCAGTTACGTATATATGTTAATATAAATTATAACCAGTGCAATTTTCCATTTTAAGTTTTTAGCTAGAAGCTTCCAGCTATATTGTGCCAAGCTTGGACATAGATTATTTTTAGTCTCAATTATTGATTTTTATTTTTTTTTTATTGCATTTTTGTAGTTATTTGATATTTTTTTACAAATCTTATTTAATAGAGAAACATAAGAGTTGTATTTGCTACTCGATATATATATATATATATATATATATATATATATATATATATATATATATCTCGATATATCAAAGTACCCAGTAATTTGCTGAGTTTTTCAAATTATAAATATACATATACTTCCCATCGCACACAATTTAAATATTTTAAAGTTTCTTGATATTTGTTGATATTATTGCCACAGTAAAAATAGTGGCGCGTTTCTTTGAGTTTGTTTGGCTTGCACACGTTGTAACCCATCCTAACGTCTCACTTGTCCCCCATTCCTCAATACCACCTAATCCCACGAGCGATCCGTACTGACGGTAACTTGTGATGGTTCTTCGGACGGTCACTCTGAACCGGTTACCTTTAATGGTCGCTTTGTGTCGGTTACTTATAACGATCAATCCGATCAATTGCGTCAAGTGTGACGCCATGACGCGTTCTGAGGTTTCGCTGACTCTGGTACCGTACTTCACATTGAGGATTTTTACGAGAAACCTCGGCGCGGTCTCCCCCTCCCTTTAAGATCGGATTCTTCCCCCGTTCCTAATGACGAGAGAAGGGTCATGTCCCATTTCCATGAGGCTTCCTTCTTCAGTTTAAAGGGCAAATGGGAATAAATGGCTATAGGCCACCCATATTGCAGTAGATTCGCCGTCAGCGACGAACTGTTACGACCGCTTGAACAGCTAAACTAATATATTCAAAGTTCACAAAAGCAAAGAACGTACATTGTGGATCATTGGGTTCTCCCTCGTGAAGAGTTGTTTTTAAAAGAATTGGCATCAGCACTCATTTAACCATACTGTAGAATCACTTTACTTCGCGAATTATGCGTATCAAACGATCCAGGAATTGAGCTTATAACGGCCCTCGCATCTTCAACAGCAGCGAGAAAAAAACGGATAAATTTCGCCGATTCCCTTAGAAATTGTTATCGATTTAGGATGGCTTAAGATTTTATGTTCCTCGAGGTGGGTGTGTGGAGACAGACATGCACCCATTACAGAGTAAAAGAACATGATTTTCACCTCTCATGAGTGTAAATCCCAACTACTTTTGAGATAATTTGGATCTGATACCATGAAATTAGTCATATTAAAACACCTCATCTCCGATAATGTAAATTCAATACCCATATTTACAGAAACATTATCTTTGCAATTTGAGTGTAGTATTCTTGTTAGAAATATATAAAAAATAAAATATAAATCCATATTATATTAGATCTTGCATAGATTTTGTTGATTTTAGCTTCTTAAAAAGCATTTTCCACACAATCATTTGAGAGTGTAAATCATTTTTTTCAATCGAAACCTTTGAACACACAATAGGGTGTTCATGAGTATATCTATTAATCCGTTTTGGAATTTATCTGCTGAGGATAACTGCATGCATGGTTTCTAACAACCCTTCAGCTTCAAACCAACAAAAGCAGCTAAAAAGAAATAGTCGCTTCTTATATGATAAACGAAGCTAAGAATGACAGGTTACTGCATTTTGTTTTTAAGTTTTATCCTCATTTTTAGATATATTGAGTAGGTTATGTTAATCTTTCAAACGTTATTATTACCCTATAGTCACCAAACCCGGATTTTTTTATGTATATATTTCTATAGTATTCTGATATCGGACATTTATTAATTTCGTTCCGCGGATTCAATGCTTTGAGAAAGGTAAAAATCATTTAACCTTTCCAATAATACAAGGTGCCCCCCCAAAAATGGGGTGCCAACTTTCGGTAGGCTTAATTTTTTAATTTGACAAAACATTAAGAAATAAAGCCTATCGAAAGTTGGGCACCGTTTTATTGGGTCACCCTGTATCAATATTGATGGATTTTTAGCTGCAGGCTATCGCTTCTGAGCAGTTAATCCTGCCATTACTGAAGTAAGGTGTTTGAAGCTCTATTTGCTTCCAGAGAAGCGAAATTTAACCAAAGACTTAAAATAGATCATTCCACATTCGATGTCAGAACTTAAACGTTTTTAATTAATACGATATCTTTCCTTACCCTAATAACAAGTGATAATAATACAGAAAAGGAGAATATTCATAATTAACTTGCCCTTGATTAGTGTGCGGAATTTTTCTATTTCATTTTACTTAATTTTCGTTGGTATGCTGTAGAGAGACCTTATTCACTAAATTTACCTAGCAACAACCCTCGTTCCTATGCGATACAATTCTTTGATCAGTTGTTCTCAATATTATAGCTTCCTTGTCTATTTTTCATGCTTTCCAAATAGTATTCACGTGTAATATCTGAATTTTCTTGTTTTTTAACCTAAAAAGGATTCTGTCAGCCTTTTTACATCCTATTTTTTATCATTATTATATATACATACACCAATGTATATATAATATAAATATATACATAATCGATCAAGCTTTGGCTTGTAGTTATTATTGTTAAACCGTGAAAATTTAACTTAAGTTCATTTGACGCCGATGGGCGATTTCGTTTCCGCTTGGTCGAAGGCATCAGAAGCTATCGTTCTCGAAGGGGTACAACAGGCTACTCTCACTCTACGAGGGTCGACATTTACCCGGGTATTCCCGCGCACCCCAACCCCCTAAAAATCCAGGGTTTCGGAACGGTTTGGTCCGGAGACCGGGCGGACATAGAACAAGAAAGCGGGCGGCCCGTAACTGTCTGCGATGGTGAAAGTGAAGCTTTTGCTTCAGCCGTTCCCATCATATCCTTGTTTGGTCCACTGCATATCCGCCTCATGGGTCCGTCGCGTGGCGGACCCATGGGGCTGTTTAGTAGCCGGAGACTTGCCTTCTCCTCATGTTCGGGGAGTCGACAGTCAAAGGCTACCTCCCCCCACCTGCCACCCGGGGCTCAGTTGTTCTGTGGAACAATTGGGTGGCGGGCGGGGGGGACAATCGTCCCTGTTGTTTTCGCTGTGGCTAATATCAGGGAAGGAGTTCAGCCGTGTGGACCTCCCCAATGCCTCTCCTTTTCCCTCCCTCTTGTATATATAGCGGAGGATGAAGGGCGGGCATTTGGGCTGCTGACTACCTCCCTTCTTTATTATGGGGTACTCCTCCATTATGTCAGTATTCAGTTTAACCTGCAATAAAGTCAGAATATATTAAATGTGTATTTAGAAGTATAATATTCGTGAAATATAGAATATTAAATGTACAAATTTAAACCTTTTTTACTAACCTGGGTATAAGCCGTTAAAATTTTTGGGACGACTTTGTTATCCGACATTCTTCATTCGAACCCGTTAGTACTCGGATAGAGTACCAAGCCCCAAGGCCGAGTCCTAGGCCTTTAAGTAATAAGGAGATTCTAAGGTAATTGATGACCGGGAAAGAGTGGTATATTGCACCCATATCGGCTTTGAATACAGACGCTGGTAGAGCTAAGCTGACTTCAAACAGGTGAAAGCTGAGCCCCCTGGGACTTTGAACCATCTATATACATTGACACGATCCAGCTTGGCACAAAGTGTGCCCGACAAAGGTCGAACGTAATACTCCCGGTGTTGTGGAAGCCTTGGGAGCAGAGGTGTGATGGCAAATAGTTTGATGACTTGTCGAGTTGGTGGAAGGTAAGGGAGGCTATCGGAATTTAGTGTACGTTAGTCCACTGTAAAAACTCAAATAGAAATCGTGATAGACTGGCAAATAATCGATGCCGAAATCCTCTTAGGATAAACCTAAACAGAAAGCAACACTTTCTCATACGAAAGAAAGGTCAACACAAGAAAATGAGAAGGCCAGGAAAAAGATTCATGGAGAGAGAAATAGAACAGCCTACAATACAGGTCTAACCCAGAAACAGGTGGAGGTTTATAGCATGAAGATTGGTGAAAATAGAGAAACAGGGTGAAATGAGATCTAAGCCCGGACAAAATGGTAGACCTACCTGCACTATAGGCGGAAAGGTCACAAGAGAAGGAGAATAATTAATAAAGAACACCACATCTTGGGTAAGGTTCTCCGAGTTAGCTAGCAGGCGACGGCACCTTTCTTTGGAAAACTTTAGCATAGGCGAAAGAAGAATTTGAAGATGGGAAAGGGAGCATGGTAGGAGGCTGAGATACAGGGAGGATGTAGACATGAGAGGAATAAGAGGAAGAGGTGGATGCTGGGGATGTAATCTTGTGTGGGTGAGACTTGAGAGCCAGGGGGCAGGGCTTTTGGAGTTAAAAAAAAATGGGAGAGGCACTGGTACCCCCCAAAACTCTCCAAGGCTTTTTCTGGCATAAAAACTTCTAAGAGAACGGGGCAGGGGGAAATTCACCTACATTACAGTCTTATAGTTTGAGGACAACGAAGGTGAAGGCTGTAGGGGTATGGTTGATTGTTTGGATAGGGCCAATAAGAAAGGTTTCGCTAAGTGGATAGGGGTAGGGGGATTTCCGGCACGCTTTACTTTTTTAATTTTAGGGCCTTCATCTGATAACCACCACAAAACAAAATAACAGATTCGAAAGTATATTACTCTGACAAAAAATACTAATGACTAAATAAAGCAACAATAATAATACGCATAATTAGGTGCCCAGGAATGTCCGGAACATTTCAAGGACCTAAGCGAGCAACCAACAATTAAAAAAGTACATAAAAAATCAGATATATGGTGGAAGCCCCCAATCTCTAACACACTACAATCTGGCGTCCAGGAGCCAGCCCCCAGTGCTAGAGACAAGAGGTAGTCTTCAGGTAGGCGTGGGGTATCGTTTGTGTACATGATATATAGTGTTGTTTTCAGTAAGCTACCCTGGGGTACGCCTGAACGTGGTGTGAATGGGCGTGATGTTGTGTTGTTGTATATTATGTGGCATCTCCAGTCCGTGAGGTAATGGAAGAAAAGCCTTCTAATGCAGAGAGAGAGAGAGAGAGAGAGTATGTATATGTGTGTGTGTGTGTGTGTGTGTGTGTGTGTGTGTTCCGTGTTGTTAGTTAGTTTCCAATAGAGTCCCTCCTGCCACACTTTGTCGAAGGACTTCTCCACGTTCTTACTGATGGAGTGCTTTCTGTCGTGTTGGTTGTGATTTTTGAATGATGTCGTGAACGATGGTCACAACTGCCTGGGTGGACTGACCTCTCCTGAAGCCATATTGGCAGGGAAATAACCAGGGGAATGTACAATGAGATAAGTAGATTAGGTATACAATGTAAGATATTGTAACATATGATTTACAGTAACAAGATGCGAAGAGAATTGAAGTATGTGAAATAAATATGAAATAATATGGTGGAATAATATGGTGAAATAATATGGTGAATAATATAGTTACTATGATGAACTGTGAATTAGGGGCTGCAATATGAGAAGTAAATATAATTAGGACGTACTCTCGTATGGTCGTTTGCAAAGAATTGTAAGAGAAAGTGGAATTAAATAAGTATGATTTGTTTGGAGGTAAATGACTAATTGTAGAAGGAATGATTACCGACCTTTATACGAAGAATGTTGCGAGTCGACTGGGGAAGCATAGTATGCTATTTGGTCGAGCTGAAAGCATGTGTTTGTTTGTTTGTGTGAGATTTAAAGAGATGATGTTTGAAACAGTACGTTAAATGAATTGACAAGTAAAATAAATTAATTAATTAATTATTAAGTTGTACATAAAATGATTTAATTTACAAAAGTTAAATAAAATAATTGAAAGATTAAATTGACAAAGTTAAGTAAAAAAATTGCATAGGAATTTTACATAATAATTGATCTATATATATATATATATATATATATATATATATATATATATATATATATATATATATATATATATATATATATAAGTTTCCCAGGAGGTTTTTATTATTAGAATGCCTAGAGGCATTGCTATAGCAGGTCTTTGTCTTTTTGTGTACGAGGATGTTGTGAGATATTTTAAATGGTTGTGAAAAGTGGCCAGAGGCGAGCGAGGCATTGTATAGGTGTGCTAGTGTGGGAAATGGTTTAGAAAAGATGGTGGATTAAGGTGGCTGGTAGGCCAGCCTGGACTTCCTGGAAGTGCTCTCGTGCGTGTGATTTTGGCGGGTTATCTGTGTTATAGATATAGGGCTATCGTGGTATGAACCTAGAATGATACTTCACAACAAACTTATATATATATATATATATATATATATATATATATATATATATATATATATATATATATATATATATATATATATATATATATATATATATATATAAGTTTTCGAGGAGAGTTATTGAATCGTAAAAAAGGCTCGAGCGGCTAATCTTATGGCGAAGTTAGGCTTAATGGTTGGACACGAAATTGTTAAGAAATGGATGAAATACAACGAGGATAGAATAAAATATATATTATTATAGATTAACAAGAATGGAACATATTTGAAATTATATTGGTTGAATTTAAATTTAATTATACAAAATGAACAAAAGTTTAATACTGAATTTTCGTCGTGACTAAACCTGGTGTAAGGTAGATAGGTAATGGTACGTAGGTAACAAGGTAATGGTAAATAGGCAACAAGGTAATAGCAAATAGATAACAAAGGTAATGGTAAATAGGTAATGAGGTAATGATATATAAGAACAAATGTAATGGTAAATAGGTAACAAGGTAATGGTATCAAGATAACTAATTAAAATGTAATTGTAAATAATTGAAATGTAATTAAAATCACGATGGTTAAAGGGGCAAATGTATGAGAGTCTGGAAAGGTAATATAAGGAATTAGACAGTGTTTTTGTTTGCAAAATTTAAGTATGAAATGGAGAAAGTATTCAACTGACCTTGATTTGGAGCTGACGAGAGAACAAGTGAAAATTTTTTCTTTCATACGGAATATTTGTAAGGGTTAGTACGTGCGTGTAAATGTTGCCAATTGTTTGAGAAGACTTTTTTTACAAATATATAATATTTAAGACAAATTATATATATATATATATATATATATATATATATATATATATATATATATATATATATATATATATATATATATATATAATATATATATATATATATATATATATATATATATATATATATATATATATATATATATATATATATATATATATATATATATATGCAAGATGTCCCAGAAAAAAGTTAACAGTACTTTGAATTAGTATAACTCAAAACCTATTAGAGATTTTTGAGTCCTGCAAAAAAAAAATAAATAAATAAAAACTATTTATCTGTTGATTCTGGAAATTTCATTAAATTTCCTTTTACGATATGGATACACTAATGGGTTTAGTGGAGGCTATCAAAATTATGTTTGCGCAAGGAAGTACATTAGTTGAAGTTCGAAGTTTAAAATCAACAAATATATTTAAATCCATTTTTAACAAAAACACCTTTACATATGTGTAATTCAAATTCATTTTTTAAATTTTCTAAACACCGTTTCCTTCCACATATCCTCTATTTCTTTCCAAACACAGTTGCGCTTTTGATCGCATTGATTGAACAACTTTTTGATTAACTTGTGATTTTCCTTATGTCTATTGACTTCACGAGTGATACTATTTCTTAACTGGTTGATGCTTTGTAGTGGAGTAGAATACATTTATTCTTTAGATATCCCCATAAGAAATAATCGCATGGTGTTAAGTCAGGGGATCTTGGGGACCATTTAATTGTCTGATTTAGCGCGACAATGCGGTTGTCAAACGTTTCTCTTAGTTTTGTTGTTACAACAAGCTGTCTATGAGCTGGTGCGCCGTCCTGAACCTACCGGTCTATTAAATTGATTGCCGTAAGATCCTTTCGTTAATCATGCTCAGGTAGACAGCACCATTCAAGTTATTTTCGCAAAACAATGGGCCGACAAAATAGTCATTCCCGCATATTCCGATCCACAGAGACACTTTCTGGTGACAAATACGTGTCAAAAGTTGAATGCTGAGGGGGGATTCAGTGGCGCATATTGCTGCTTGTTATGGCTATATACCTTACCATTCATGAAAAAGGCTACCTCGTCACCAATCATAATGTTTTCCAAGAAACGAGCAGGTTTATGGAGAAGCCATTCGACAAATTGTCTACGATAAAGAAAATCAGTTTCAAGAAGCTGGTGTCTTGCATGCATCTTATAGGGATGTCATTTTAAGTCATGTTTAATAATGCGGTTAAATGATGACTTTTACAATTGTAACCCATTCTTTCTGACTGACACATGTGGATTTTGAAGAAGTGTCATCTGAACATTTTCGATATTTTCTGTTGTTCTTATGGTTCTCATACGACCCGAACCACCTTTATTTATATTTAAGCATGTTCCTGCATGCTGGTATTTGCAAAGATTTTTCCAAATTGTGGGCTTGCTTGTTGGGTGCCTACCTGGAAAAACGTTGTTCAAATGAATTTTGTACTTGTTTAATACTGCCAGTCTTAATCAAGTTTGTGACTACAAATACGCGTTGATATTTTTAACTAGCTGCAGGCATTGTAGGATGCAGGCACGTAGGAGCGTAATGTTGCGTCGTCTTGGGCCTCTGTTGTATTGGTTGCTGCAGAGTGTAGTGAGTGCTTGTGTGTTCATCGAGTGCGTAAAGTCTTTGATGGGAATATATGTTTTCAGTGGTATGTATAGGTTACGGGAGTATCCGGACAACTAGGACAACTCGGTACTGGATATCATGTGCCACGCACTCTCTCTCTCTCTCTCTCTCTCTCTCTCTCTCTCTCTCTCTCTCTCTCTCTCTCTCTCTCTCTCTCTCTCTTAAAATAAAATAATTACCAGTTTTGCTCACAGGTTAAAAATATTTAAAATAAAATAATTAATAGTTGATTGGTTTATTTGTTTTTGTTCAGTTATTATTGTTACTTTAAATATTATGAAACTGAAGTTTTAAGAACTATTTGATAACTAGTTAAAATAAAATAGTTAATAGAACTACTTTTGTAGCGCGGATTATTTTGTGCTCAGCCTAGATATATAAAAGGAGGCAAACTTATGGCGTTTTGGCGTTCGTGCGTTCACTTTCATTGTTTAGCCAGATTGGAATTGATCAGTTTAATTGAATTGGATTTTAAATTTAAATTCATATCTCTCATTCATAATGGCGAATAAAATGATTTTATCACAAAGAGGTGAGAAGAAGTTAGTTAACAAACAATACTGGAGGTGCGAGATTCGTTCGCGTAATGCCCGTGTGCACAAAACTGCCGGTAAAGAATGTGAAATATTTAAGAAAGTTGGAGACCATACCCATAGCTCAACTGCTGGAATTGTGAAGTCTAAGGCTATTGTGACAACCATTAAAAAAAGTCTGTTTCGACCCGAGATACTCTTCGAAGACTCATCGGAAATGAAGTAACTAAAGTGAACGAATGTGCAGTAGCAGCGCTGCTACCACTTACAAGTATTACACCTAACACCAGACGCTGGAGACAAAATGAAGCAAATTAGGTGTAATTTAATCATTATGTTATGATATATATATGAATGCAATGTCTAGCAGGAAAAATGAAAGGGCGCTTTGTATTCACTGCGAACCTTGCGTGCTACTTTGTGAGTTATTCATTTCATATATATATATATATATATATATATATATATATATATATATATATATATATATATATATATATATATATATATATATATATATATATATATATATATATATATATATATATATATATATATATATATATATATATATATATATATATATATATATATATATATATATATATATATATATATATATATATATATATAAAGAGAGAGAGAGAGATCCGCTAATATAGTAGTATTTCCCCACCTCCTAGTGACGGTCGCAAGCCACGGAAGAGTTCGACATCACACTCGTATCTTCGGGTCAGTGAGAAGAGTCTCGTGAGGCAACGACAGCCTTTCTCAACCGCCTTCAGATCAAGGATTGGAGAAGCCGTCCTCCGAAGATCTTCTGGTGACCTCTTGAGGACAAGAGGCCGATAGCTCGCTAATCTGAGTTTGGAGAAGTCATCTCCCCCCACACCCACCCCTCCCCTATTCAAAGTTTGACCGGTGACCTCTTGAGGACAAGATGCCCGATAACTCCTCAATCTGAGTTTGGAGAAGTCACCCTCCCCCTTCGAAGTTCGTCCGGTGACCTCTTGAGGACAAGAGGCCTGCATCTCGCAAAACCC
This sequence comes from Ceratothoa steindachneri, assembly GCA_963969495.1. Lineage (NCBI taxonomy): Eukaryota > Metazoa > Arthropoda > Malacostraca > Isopoda > Cymothoidae > Ceratothoa > Ceratothoa steindachneri. The sequence continues at coordinate 120,558,648 of OZ018323.1, read as the reverse complement.
AAGTTTGGAGAAAGTAGCCAGGCCAACCTACAGACAATTTGGATTCACGCTTCGGCGTAACTTCCAATTCTGGCTGGATTCCACCCAAGTATCAAATGATTATGAGTCGCTAATTGACTTCATTCTAAGGAATCAACTGATGTCGACCCCTCATCCCGCGAACAAAGGGCCTTCATAGCGGACAGAAGAGCGTCCAATTTCAAGGAGTGTGTGGAAGAAGTCGACCTTCACGCTTCCAGTCACGACCTCTACCCCAAGGAGGTCAAGAAGAACCACCCCCCCCTCTCCCAAACACAAGTTTGGGTTTAACCGAAGCCCACTCAAGGGCAACAACTGCTTCGTAAAAAGTGCAATCGCCTAACAAGTACAGGCCTTACTCGCCGCAAGAGCAAAAGAAAGTGAAGCCCCCGTTACTCCCCTACACGCCTAGCAACTACCCACGTAAACCAATTGTATGCTTTACGTGTGGCACCCCTGGGCACTTAATTTACAATTGCCACCGAAAATTCTGAACTGAAGGCCTCGTCGAGTCACCAGGTCCACCAAATCTCTATTGCCCCCTCGCCTAATCCGCCAGCCGCATCGCTAGCGGCCCATGCTCCCTCTCACCCGGATCAACAGGTAAATTTCCTGTTCAACAAGAGTTCCCTCGGTAGGCTCCAGTTTGAAAATAGCACAGTAAATGGTTGCCGGGTGTCAACCTCGGTTAGAGATACTGGGTGCACCTGTATAGTAGTATCCGATAAACTACTAATCCCTGTAAGTCCCCACCAAAACAGATTCACGTTGGTGCATGACTTTTTAGGTCGTGCCACCAAGTTCCCAGTGGTATGGTGCCATATTCAGTTCCAGTATTTCACTGGATAGGCCGACGTAGTCGCGGCTCCTATGAATTCCTGTTCCGTCCTCATCGGACACTGCGCACAGTGCTCCCAAAACCCAATTTCTCAGCCGTTCGTTACCAGGGCCCAGGTCGAGAAGAATGTATCGCTTCCGGTACCCCTATTGTCCCCAAACATCGACCTCGTCACCAATGTTCAATTTGTTGAGGCGCAGAAGAATTGCCCCCATTACAACCTGTTTGAGAAAAAGAAAGGAAGAAGGAGACTGAAACAGAGCGAGGCAATCGTAAAATCAAATACACCGTGAAGGACGCGTTGTTATAACATTCTTCTGTTGAACCGGAGGGCTCCCCGACCAAGGCGTTGTGTGTGCCGAGAACGTATATCGAACCCGTTCTAAACATGGCTCACGATGGCCTAATGGCCGGACATTTCGGCCATAACAAAACGGCAAAGCGAGTTTTCAAATATTACTTTTGGCCAGGCGTGGACAAAGAAATTATCGACTTCTGCAAGTCCTGTGACCTTTGCCAGAAGGTCACCTCCAAAGTGCGTGTAGCCACCGCCCCCCTTCAAAAGACCCCGAGAGTGGCCAAGCCCTTCACCAGGGTCTAATTCGACCTAATAGGCCCTATTCGTCCCCCATCAAGCGAGTGAAACATCTATACCGTTGAACCCGTGTGTCTGGTCCAAACGGTGTGCGTAGAGGCGGGCGATGAGTATCCCTTGACGTCTCTTCCTTCCCCCAAGCTGAGCCTAAGTCTGAAGTGAACGTAACCCCCAATCTCGCCCCTAATGAGAGGGCTCAATTGCTTGCCTTATTGGGAGGCTTTTCCATGTCATTCTATCATCGTTTTGTGCCAAATTTTGCTGCCATAGCCTAACCCATTAACAACCTGCTTAAGAGAACGGCCCCCGATCCAATCAATTGGACCACTTCCGCGGAAGATCGCTTTCACCAGTTAAAGGACAAACTAATATCTGCCTCTATTTTGAAATTACCGAAACCTAATTAAAAATTCTGGGTTCGTACCGATGCCTCCCAAGATGACCTAGGTTGTGCTCTCGTTCAATATGATGACAATGAAGTGGGATATCCTGTAGGATATGCTAGTATGAAGCTATCCCATCGCAAAAAGGCGTATGCCACCATAGAGCTCAAAGCGATAGCCATAGTGTGGTCTATTCCTAAGTTTATTATGTACGCACTTCATAGGTAAAGAATTTATTGTCGAAAGTGATCACAAACTCTTGCATACCTAAAAAACTGTAAGAGGCAAAATGGCCTTTTAATGCGTTGAAGCCTACTACTCATGGAGTACCAATTTCGGAAAATGTATGTTAAAGGCACCGACAACTGCATAGCCGATAGCTTGAGTAGGAATCCAATAGAAGACCTCCTCCAACAACCTGATTGTATAGTAAAATTTGTGTTTGACTCATTTTGTAAATACTAGTTTCCTTCTTTTTTTGCCTTGTTGATGTTGTGTGTGCGTATGTATATATTAAGTTATCTGTGGTTACACATATATAAATCCCGTGTAGTGTTATATGTTGTTTTTTTCTCACGTTAAAATTTTAGCGTTATAAGTTCCCCTGTTGATTAAATTAGTTGTAGGCATTTTGTTCGCCCCAAAGTGTCCTGTGCTGTAAAAATGTCTTTGGATAGGGAAGAGTGTAGAGGGATCTTCTAAAATAGTAGTATTCCCCCACCTCCTGAGATATTACTTCAGGCGAGAAAGCCAGCCGTTAACCCCCCCCCCCCCCCCCACACACACACACACCTTTCCAACCTCACCCTTTTTGGACTTGCCACCAGGTCACTGAGAAATTTACACCGAGGCATGACGCTGAAATTGAAGGCTACTTCCCCGCCATCTCATCCCCCCCCCTCCCTCCCGGTGGGGAGATAACTCATCTATTTTGTAGGTTCGCCTCGAACAATTTTTATAGCCCCAGCCGCTGGTCGTCCGTCTGACCCACTGACCCCTGCCTCTTACACTTGCCCGCAAGGAGACGCTCGGTTGTCACGGCCGATAACGAGGGTTCGAGAATGCCCCTCTCTCTCTCCTTGTTTTGGAGAACTCCGGGTATGTATGCAGCCTCCCAAGGATTACCCATAGATTCGGTTAGACGACACTTTCTCGAAAGGACTTCGATTCAGCGACGCTCTCTACCGGGAAGTGTTTAGTGACCGTCGCAAGTCACAGAAGAGCTCGACATCACACTCGTATTTTGAGGTCAGGGAGAAGAGTCTCGCGAGGCAACGTCAGCCTTTCTCAGCCGCCTTTGGATCAAGGATTGGAGAAGCCGTACTCCAAAGTTCTTCTGGTAAACTCTTGAGGACAAGAGGCCCGATAGCACGCTCAATCAGAGTTTGGAGAACTCCGAGTATATATGAACCCTCCCAAGAATTACCCATAGATTTGGCTAGACGACACTTCCCCGAAAGTAGTTCGATTCAACGGCGCTCTTTCCGAGAAGTGTTTAGTGACGTTCGCAAGCCACGGAAGAGCTCGACATCACACTCGTATCTTCGGGTCAGGGAGAAGAGTCTCGTGAGGCAGCGTCAGCCTTTCTCAACCACCTTCGGATCAAGGATTGGAGAAGCCGTCTCTCGAAGTACTTTCTGTCACCTCTTGAGGACAAGAGGCACGATAGCTCGATCGATCCGATTTTGGAGAAGTCACCTCCCCCCTTCAAAGTTCGTCCGGTGACCTCTTGAGGCCAAGATGCCCGCATCTCGCAAAACCCAAGGTTGGAGAAAGTAGCACCACCCTCTGCGGGTTTTCGACTACCCTCGTAAGTAATCAAGGTCAGCAAGACCTTCCCTCAAGTTAGTTCCGCTTTACTCTCGAGGTTCAAAGAAACTAAATCGCTGACTACTCTACAGTGGCGGCAACAAAAAAAGTGACATGTGACAATTCAGAGAAAATGAAACAGAAAAATGTAACTTACATATTTTATTATGAATATTTCATGAAAGTTAATACTTGGTCATGTTGCCCTTGCACTTGATGATCATCCTGAGTCGATTGGGCATTGATTCAGTAAGGTTTGCGAAGTAGGTGGGGTCGATCGTAACCCAGATCTTCTTCAGTGATTCTATCAGATCCTTGATGCTGCCGAGTGCTGGCTCTTGAACTTTGGTTTTCATCAGATTCCAAGCATTCTCAATAGGATTTAGGTCCGGGGAATTACCAGGCCACTCCAAAACACTAATATTATTATCATTGAAGAACCTTTTCACTAACTGGGACCTGTGAGCAGGGGCACCATCATGCATGAAAAATTCACACTGATGAATTTCCCAAAATGGCAGCATGTGCTGCCTCAAAACTTCCAGATAGTTAGTCCCCCTCATGGTTACATTCTTGGGAAGGAAGTACAGACCCCTCTGCCCTTGTTTCCACTAAAGGCACCACACACCATCACACTATCAGGGTGTTTCACAGTTTTCACGGTATATTTTGGTTTATACCGAGACACATTGCTGGGACGACGCACGATCTTTGACTCTCCTCTGACCAGCCTAAAGGTGTTTTAATCACTGAACATAACCTTCTTCCAATGGGCAGCTGTCCAATGTTTATAGGTCTTGCACAAATTGAGCCTTTTCATCTTCATAGTCTTGGTAAGAAGTGGCTTCTTGGCAGCGCGGCGAGCCGGTAGGCATAAGTCCTTCTGTAAGCAATGACGGATGGTCCTGAGGCCGACGCTCTGGAGGAGGTCTGGGTGTTTTTTCTTGATTGAAGCGGAGGTTACAGAAGGGTCTGACATCACTTCACGCCTTAGGATATTATCAGTCCTTGGAGATGTCTTCCTAGCTGCACCAATGCCCTCCTTCATCTTTGGTATGGTACCTGGTGGCAATAACTCAGCTGCCCGTTTTAGGCGATGAATCGTATTTTTTGAGGTTCCTAAATCTGCTGCTACATCAATAAAAGACTTTCCCTGCTCTAATAGGGTCAAGGCACGGCTTTTCTCTGTCATAGAAAGCTTTTTCCGCCCCATTGTATCCATTTGCACAGAAGTTATAGCACGTCAAATGTAGGCACGAATGCAGGAAATCAGCACGCTGGAGTGCCATACACTAAAGCCTAACTGTACGAGCTCAAACGAGACACTGAGTTCCAGTAAAGCACAGTTCTCTTGTCTTAGCTCAGGAGAGTCGTCCACTTGCAGCATAAGCCCCGCACCTTTTCATTGGCTAGTTGGCAAGTAAAATCGTGAAAACGATTTTGTGTATCGATTTCTGTTGCCAATATTAAATGTCACTTTTTTTGTTGCCGCCACTGTAAATCTCCCATTATAACCATTTAATAAGCCTGGTTAATCAATTAGTATTCGGAACTTTATTCCGTCTTATTCATGTACCTACGAGTATAAATATATCCATATTTATTTTGTGTTTGGAATATTCCTTGGTCACGCAGCTGCAGCTAACTATTCAAATCGCACTCTAAGAACAATAATAGTTGTTGCTTTGCTTAGCCTAACTTAGAGCCTGTGTGCGTATATTCCTGTACACTTAGACCATACTTTGACTATATAAATATATTAAATATATATATATATATATATATATATATATATATATATATATATATATATATATATATATATATATATATATATATGTAATTATCTGTTATTGGGTGAGTGATGGAACAAGCACGTGACGAGAGAAATAACGTCGCTTTTAAGCATTGCCTCCACGTGATGGGCCTCGTGTAACTTACAAACAATTTTTTAAGCTAAAAAGCGTGAGAAAGTATAGGAGCAGGTTCATGGAATGTAGCCCTTATCAAGCCGAGTATTTGAACAAGACGACAATTCTCCCCTCCTACCCCTCCTCCCCCCCTCCCTTCAGCCACCCTGGGAGCGGTTGAGACAATCGCCACCCGGGCCGCGTTCGCCATGACTCACACGATGTGCAACAGTCCTCCCCCTCTCTTCTATGGGGTAAGCTCCCTCACTTTGGTGTCCATATCTAACCACGTAACGCGGAATGATCAGATTGGTCCGAGAGACGCTCACGAGTGCAGACCTTCTTACTCCTCCTCGATTCGGGTTTGTCATGCGCCGAAGGAAAGGAAACGTTGTGGGACAAAACCAAGCATCCCTTCTTGGATAAAACGAATATCCACCCCCTAGAGTTAGTTAAGAACTCTTCTCCCCGTAAGAATACCCGTCTGACTCCGCTCGTCGACGTCATCTCGAAACAAGAACTAAGTCTTAACCCAAAAGGCTTCAGTGAAGATTTCATCTTAGTGTAATACCACCTTGATTACGCATATCCGACCAAACAAACCGTTGACGTCTCGGAGAAACTCACCCTCCGTTTTCTTCCAAGGAATTTACACTGGAAGAATATCCACCCTCCCTTCTCGAAGACTCTGCCCCCGACCCCACCCGTCATCTCCAAAGAATATTTCACTACAAGCAAGTTGACCTTGGACCCCGTCGAAGTGCCCCAGCCATCATCTCACTGCTTCGACGGGAACGACCCTCGTCTTCCACAACCCCTCCATTTGTGTACAAGGTATCGTAACGAATATTTTAGCCTTCCCAAATTTATAATTGCCGTCTACCGTTCCCCATTATCATTTGTGTAACTATGTGTCTTAATTAACTGTGTATTATTGTATCATATTAACTTTAATTCTAAATATTTATTAAAGTCTATTTTTGCCTACTCCTTTGCTTTCTGACCCTCGAGTTTATCATAGCAATATAACAATAGCTTGTAACTAAGTGAGATTTGAAACTCTCAGCCAATACTAAGTTTTAAAGTAGCATCTTTTGGACTAGCCCTCCCTTACGAGGATCTAACCTTGTAACCGGACCTCGGCCTACCCAAACCATTTAAAAGGAAACCCCCGCGCACTCTAAATCAAATATAATAGATGTATGTAGGATATATAGAGCTATATCACGGCATATAGTAATATATATATATATATATATATATATATATATATATATATATATATATATATATATTTTATATATATATACATATATATATATATATATATATATATATATATATATATATATATATATATATATATATATATATATATATATATATATTTGATATATATATACATATATATATATATATATATATATATATATATATATCCATTATAATATTTGGTGTCAAGTGTGTTAGGTGGGATTTGAAAGGGTTTTTTTCAGATCTTTTAAAGTCCCCTCTAATTATTTTTTGTTTTATGTGAAAAGGCTAAAGATGTGCTCAGAGGTTTAAGGAGAATAATTTCCCATTTAAATTTTAAAGTTCCCGCATTTAAATTGTGTGTACGTGTGTACCTAAATCTCAACAGAGTCGAGCATAGAACTTTACCAGGAATATTAGGTAAAGTGACCGTTCATTCCTTCTTTTTTTTCGTGCAGTGGGATTGTCCCAGGGATTGGATCTCGAATAGTTCGTTTAGTGTAAGTTAAAGGTTTGTGCACACGCTGTAGGTACACGTTTAGCGTGATTTTTGTTTTGTTTTTTAGCACAAGCAAATCTAAGAAAATTTTGAAAAAAAATATGGCTTCATTTGATGTTTTTAAAGTGCAAGGCGAATCTCTTTGCCTGTCTGGAAGAGATTTGGTAGAATATATTCAAAATGAAGAAAGACATGTTAGGGAAGAAAGAAGAAGTAAGGAGAAACTAGAGCAAGAAAGAGAAGAAAGACAACGTGAACGAGAAAGAGAAGAAAGACAACGTGAACTAGAAAGAGAAGAAAGGCAACAAATACGCCAGCACGAAGGAAAAATGTTGCAAGCACGAGCAGAAACACAATCTGTGAGTAGCAGATTGGAAGCCCCGCAAAGGTGCTCCCCTTGAACTCTCCATATTTAAGGAGGGCGAAGAATGTTCTTCATTCCTAACGCATTTTGAGAAAATTCTCATGGTTACATTCTTGGGAAGGAAGTACAGACCCCTCTGCCCTTGTTTCCACTAAAGGCACCACACACCATCACACTATCAGGGTGTTTCACAGTTTTCACGGTATATTTTGGTTTATACCGAGACACATTGCTGGGACGACGCACGATCTTTGACTCTCCTCTGACCAGCCTAAAGGTGTTTTAATCACTGAACATAACCTTCTTCCAATGGGCAGCTGTCCAATGTTTATAGGTCTTGCACAAATTGAGCCTTTTCATCTTCATAGTCTTGGTAAGAAGTGGCTTCTTGGCAGCGCGGCGAGCCGGTAGGCATAAGTCCTTCTGTAAGCAATGACGGATGGTCCTGAGGCCGACGCTCTGGAGGAGGTCTGGGTGTTTTTTCTTGATTGAAGCGGAGGTTACAGAAGGGTCTGACATCACTTCACGCCTTAGGATATTATCAGTCCTTGGAGATGTCTTCCTAGCTGCACCAATGCCCTCCTTCATCTTTGGTATGGTACCTGGTGGCAATAACTCAGCTGCCCGTTTTAGGCGATGAATCGTATTTTTTGAGGTTCCTAAATCTGCTGCTACATCAATAAAAGACTTTCCCTGCTCTAATAGGGTCAAGGCACGGCTTTTCTCTGTCATAGAAAGCTTTTTCCGCCCCATTGTATCCATTTGCACAGAAGTTATAGCACGTCAAATGTAGGCACGAATGCAGGAAATCAGCACGCTGGAGTGCCATACACTAAAGCCTAACTGTACGAGCTCAAACGAGACACTGAGTTCCAGTAAAGCACAGTTCTCTTGTCTTAGCTCAGGAGAGTCGTCCACTTGCAGCATAAGCCCCGCACCTTTTCATTGGCTAGTTGGCAAGTAAAATCGTGAAAACGATTTTGTGTATCGATTTCTGTTGCCAATATTAAATGTCACTTTTTTTGTTGCCGCCACTGTAAATCTCCCATTATAACCATTTAATAAGCCTGGTTAATCAATTAGTATTCGGAACTTTATTCCGTCTTATTCATGTACCTACGAGTATAAATATATCCATATTTATTTTGTGTTTGGAATATTCCTTGGTCACGCAGCTGCAGCTAACTATTCAAATCGCACTCTAAGAACAATAATAGTTGTTGCTTTGCTTAGCCTAACTTAGAGCCTGTGTGCGTATATTCCTGTACACTTAGACCATACTTTGACTATATAAATATATTAAATATATATATATATATATATATATATATATATATATATATATATATATATATATATATATATATGTAATTATCTGTTATTGGGTGAGTGATGGAACAAGCACGTGACGAGAGAAATAACGTCGCTTTTAAGCATTGCCTCCACGTGATGGGCCTCGTGTAACTTACAAACAATTTTTTAAGCTAAAAAGCGTGAGAAAGTATAGGAGCAGGTTCATGGAATGTAGCCCTTATCAAGCCGAGTATTTGAACAAGACGACAATTCTCCCCTCCTACCCCTCCTCCCCCCCTCCCTTCAGCCACCCTGGGAGCGGTTGAGACAATCGCCACCCGGGCCGCGTTCGCCATGACTCACACGATGTGCAACAGTCCTCCCCCTCTCTTCTATGGGGTAAGCTCCCTCACTTTGGTGTCCATATCTAACCACGTAACGCGGAATGATCAGATTGGTCCGAGAGACGCTCACGAGTGCAGACCTTCTTACTCCTCCTCGATTCGGGTTTGTCATGCGCCGAAGGAAAGGAAACGTTGTGGGACAAAACCAAGCATCCCTTCTTGGATAAAACGAATATCCACCCCCTAGAGTTAGTTAAGAACTCTTCTCCCCGTAAGAATACCCGTCTGACTCCGCTCGTCGACGTCATCTCGAAACAAGAACTAAGTCTTAACCCAAAAGGCTTCAGTGAAGATTTCATCTTAGTGTAATACCACCTTGATTACGCATATCCGACCAAACAAACCGTTGACGTCTCGGAGAAACTCACCCTCCGTTTTCTTCCAAGGAATTTACACTGGAAGAATATCCACCCTCCCTTCTCGAAGACTCTGCCCCCGACCCCACCCGTCATCTCCAAAGAATATTTCACTACAAGCAAGTTGACCTTGGACCCCGTCGAAGTGCCCCAGCCATCATCTCACTGCTTCGACGGGAACGACCCTCGTCTTCCACAACCCCTCCATTTGTGTACAAGGTATCGTAACGAATATTTTAGCCTTCCCAAATTTATAATTGCCGTCTACCGTTCCCCATTATCATTTGTGTAACTATGTGTCTTAATTAACTGTGTATTATTGTATCATATTAACTTTAATTCTAAATATTTATTAAAGTCTATTTTTGCCTACTCCTTTGCTTTCTGACCCTCGAGTTTATCATAGCAATATAACAATAGCTTGTAACTAAGTGAGATTTGAAACTCTCAGCCAATACTAAGTTTTAAAGTAGCATCTTTTGGACTAGCCCTCCCTTACGAGGATCTAACCTTGTAACCGGACCTCGGCCTACCCAAACCATTTAAAAGGAAACCCCCGCGCACTCTAAATCAAATATAATAGATGTATGTAGGATATATAGAGCTATATCACGGCATATAGTAATATATATATATATATATATATATATATATATATATATATATATATATATATATATATTTTATATATATATACATATATATATATATATATATATATATATATATATATATATATATATATATATATATATATATATATATATATATATATATATATATATATATTTGATATATATATACATATATATATATATATATATATATATATATATATATATATATATATATATATATATCCATTATAATATTTGGTGTCAAGTGTGTTAGGTGGGATTTGAAAGGGTTTTTTTCAGATCTTTTAAAGTCCCCTCTAATTATTTTTTGTTTTATGTGAAAAGGCTAAAGATGTGCTCAGAGGTTTAAGGAGAATAATTTCCCATTTAAATTTTAAAGTTCCCGCATTTAAATTGTGTGTACGTGTGTACCTAAATCTCAACAGAGTCGAGCATAGAACTTTACCAGGAATATTAGGTAAAGTGACCGTTCATTCCTTCTTTTTTTTCGTGCAGTGGGATTGTCCCAGGGATTGGATCTCGAATAGTTCGTTTAGTGTAAGTTAAAGGTTTGTGCACACGCTGTAGGTACACGTTTAGCGTGATTTTTGTTTTGTTTTTTAGCACAAGCAAATCTAAGAAAATTTTGAAAAAAAATATGGCTTCATTTGATGTTTTTAAAGTGCAAGGCGAATCTCTTTGCCTGTCTGGAAGAGATTTGGTAGAATATATTCAAAATGAAGAAAGACATGTTAGGGAAGAAAGAAGAAGTAAGGAGAAACTAGAGCAAGAAAGAGAAGAAAGACAACGTGAACGAGAAAGAGAAGAAAGACAACGTGAACTAGAAAGAGAAGAAAGGCAACAAATACGCCAGCACGAAGGAAAAATGTTGCAAGCACGAGCAGAAACACAATCTGTGAGTAGCAGATTGGAAGCCCCGCAAAGGTGCTCCCCTTGAACTCTCCATATTTAAGGAGGGCGAAGAATGTTCTTCATTCCTAACGCATTTTGAGAAAATTCTCGAAATCAATCACATTGATTTGAAAGAGGAAAGAGTAGCGAAATTGCTTCCATTGCTGACCTCGGAATTGAGAGATATCTTTATCTCATTGCCCCAAGAATATACAATTAATTATTCTACCCTCAAGTTTGAATTACTCGCAACCCATAATATGACCCCTGATTACTACCGCCATAAGTTCCGTGGAGCCAGGATCCTACCCGGTCAAACCTTCCGACAGTTTGGGTATACCCTCCAAAGAAACCTAAAGTTTTGGCTAGAGTCGTCAAAGATTTTCCCCGATTATGAGTCATTATTAGATTTCGTTTTAAGGGACCATTATTGGCTTCGCTGCCCCCAGAGATCCGCGCAGCTGTAAAGGACCGGCGTTGTCGATCCTTCAAGGAATGCGTTGAAGAAGCAGACGTCTTCGCGGCAAGTCATAACTTGTACCCAAAGGACTCCAAGAAGCCCTCCCCACCGTCCCCTAAATCGAAAACCGGAAATCCCCGATTTAATCAAAATTCCCAGTCGAAGTTTGTGAAAATTCCAGGCCCCTTCAAATCAAGAAGTTTTCCTTCCACTGAACCTCGAGACCTGAAGCCACATTTCCAGTCTTTCCCTCCAGCATCCTTCCAAAAGAGACCCATTGTGTGCTATACGTGCGGATTAGCGAACCACATAAGTTCAAACTGTCCCCAGAACTCTAAATTTCAGAGCAACCCCCCGTTCTTTCATCTCCCCAAGGCCTGCCGGATCACCAAGTGAATTTTTTATTTAATAAGAGCTCACCAGGAGCCTTAAAATTTGAGAATGGCAGTGTAAACGGCTGTCGTACGTCCACTATCGTCCGTGATACAGGGTGTACTTGCATCATTGTGTCTGAGAAGCTTCTCCCCCCTGTGTCCCCTGACCACGATAAATTTGCAGTAGTCCACGACTACTTAAGACGTTCCAACCGCTTCCCAATTGTAAGGTGCTACATCGACTGTCAGTACTTTAAGGGGTGGGCCGAAGCAGTTTCGGCCCCAATTAAATTCTGTTCGGTACTAATTGGACAAAGTCCCAAAATCTTCCCTAACCCAGTCCCCCAGCCGGTCACCACACGCGCAGAAGCGAGAAAAGAATCCCAGGATCCTGTCCCTCTCGAAGTTCCCGCTGACTCAGAATTTAAGGAAATTCTAAACTCAGAATTCGCCAAGGTCCAGAAGGAGTGTGGAATTCTCCTTCTCTTGTGGGAAAAGTCACAAAATAAAAAGAAAGACTCGGTTCGTGGCAACAAGACCGTGTTCTACGTTGAAAAGGATGGCCTCCTTTACAGAGAGACTACGGATGGCGTTAATCCAGTAGACCGCTTCCTTTGCATCCCCCAATCTTAAGTCCCCATGGTGCTCAAGGTCGCGCATGATAGTGTATTTTCTGGTCACTTGAGTCATAACAAGACAGGTCAGAGAATTTTCAAGCACTTCTTTTGGCCCGGTGCAGCAGCTGACATCTCAAAACATTGTCAGTCGTGTGACATTTATCAGAAGACCTCTGCTAAAGGTCGCGTAAAACCCGCCCCCCTTCAGAGAGGCCCCATCATTTCTGAACCCTTCTCCCGTGTGGCCATCGACCTTGTCGGCCCCATTCACCCCCCATCTAGTAAAGGGCACAGCTATATATTCACTTTAGTGGATTTTGCCACGCGTTTCCCCGAGGCTGTCCCACTAAGAGGATAGATAGCATCACCTGTGCCGAAGCCCTCATATCCATTTTTTCGAGAGTAGGCGTTCCGAAGGAGGTATTGTCCGACAGAGGAAGACAGTTTACTTCAGAATTAATGGAGCATGTGGGAAAATTCCTGATGGTAAAGCCCTTGTTTACCACTCCTTTTCACCTAGAGACCGATGGAATGTGTGAGAAATTAAATAGTACTCTCAAGGCCATCCTCTGTAAGATGTGTGCCGAACAACCACGAGAATGGCACCGCTATCTTCCTGTGGCCCTCTTCGCCTACAGGAAAATCCCTCATCGTACACTTGGTTTTGCTCCGTTCGAATTGTTGTACGGTAGTAACGTAAGAGGCCCCCTTAGTATTTTAAAGGAGTTGTTGTCACACCTCAACTCGATCAGGAAGTTCAATCTTCCTATACGTATGTGCTGGAAATCCGCGAGAGGTTAGCACAATGGGCCAGCATCTCATCCCAGAACGACGAAGTAAATTTAGATAAATACAAAACATACTTCGACGTTAATTCTAAAGACCGCCGCCTCAAAGCAGGAGACGAAGTTCTCTTATTGCTGCTCACCGAGAGCAATAAACTCCTAAGCCAATGGAAGGGCCCCTTCCCGATTTGGGAGGCACGCGGACCTGTGGACTATCTAATCAGAACACCTTCCGGAGAAAAATTATTCCACATCAATAGGCTGATGAAGTACCACCGCCGTGCCCACGTTAATAATATTGTGGCCCTCGATGAAAGATCCGCCATGGAATCGGATTACCCCGCCGAATCCCTTGATATTGTACAAACGGTATGTGTTGAGCAGTACGAAGACTATCCTTTACCGTCCCTACCAGGAGAGACCGACTAATCCACTGATGGTCTGAAAATCGACGAGCGGCTGACATCACATCAACGAAATCAGCTCCAGCTCCTCCTTAGTCGGTTTAGTGACGTTATTTCTAATAAACCTGGATGCGCCACTCAGTTCGAGCACGACATCAAGCTCACGGCACATGAAACGGTTAGATCTAAGCCTTATCCTTTACCTATTTACTTGAGGAAAGCCTTTAATTTAGAGGTGGAGAATTTGCTCCAATTAAACATAATTGAGCCCTCTACTTCTGATTATTGCTCGCCGATCGTCATGATTAAAAAACCCGATGGCTCTTATAGGATGTGTGTCGACTTTCGGAAACTAAATTCCTTCACCGTTTTCGACGCCTAACCCATTCCTCTGATAGATCAAAACCTCCATCTGTTTGATGAAGCGAAATTCATTACTGAACTCGACCTGTGTAAGGCCTATTACCAAGACGCGCTCAAGAAAGAAGTGAGGAAATTTACTGCGTTTGCTACTGACAAAGGCCTTATGCAGTTCAAGAGGCTTCTCTTCGGGCTCATAACCACTTATAGCAATTATAATCGGTTAATGCGGAGAATTTTAGATGGTTTGTCAAATACCTCCTTCTATTTCGACAATATTTATATTGCCACTCGCGATTGGGACCAACATTTAGTTTTCCTGCGAGGTTTGCTGACCTGGTTGCGAGAAAACGGTCTTACGATTGGCTCCGGTAAGTGCCACTTCTCCTTTGAAACCATTAAATATTTATGGTTTAATATTGAAAAAAAAAACAACTTAGTTCCCAGGAGGAGAAGATAAAGGCCATCGTCGATATGCCTCTTCCCTGCAATAAGAAGCAGCTCCGGTCTTTCATGGGATCCGCTTCATTCTACCGACGCTTTGTCCCAAATTTTGCGTCCCTGGCCGCCCCACTTTGCGACCTTTTGAAAAAGAACTCCCCCGACTCAATAATCTGGAACCCGAAGGCCACCGTAAATTTAAATTCCTTGAAAATGAAGTTAGTTTCTGCCCTTATTTTGAAGTTGCCCAATCCTGAAAAATCGTTCGGGCTCCGCACTGACGCCAGCAACGAAGGTCTTGGTTGTGTGCTACTTCAATATGAGGACGGAGGCGAAAGTCATCCTGTGTCTTACGCCAGTCGGAAACTATTACCCCGCGAAAAGAACTATTCAGTTATTGAAATGGAAGCATTAGGAATAATCTGGGCAATTCAGAAATTCAAAATGTACTTAGTAGGGAAAGAGTTTCGTGTGGAAACTGATCACTGCCCCCTTGCGTATCTCCGGAACGTGAAACACACAAACGGCAGATTAATGCGCTGGAGTCTCCTCCTCCAGGAGTACCAGTTTAAAATCAATTACATTAAAGGGACAGATAATCAAATGGCCGATTTCCTCAGCAGAAATGCATTAACCGCTAATCCCGATTAATTCCGTGGGAAATGTCCCTAAACAAATGTTGGTAGTTGTATATATTTATATCCGTGAGAATTTAAAGTAATGTTAAATTATTTTTTTTAGGATATTTGATTATTTTGTGTACGCCCATTTATTTGTAGTTTTATGTATTTACAAAGTAAGAATAACTGTCCTCGCGATATGATTTGGGAATGTCTCCGTTGTCTTCATGTTTTCTTTTGGGTTTAGACTCCTGAAGTGGAAACCATATGTCGTGTGATTTTAGATTATTTTTTTTATATATAACTATGTCGGTTATTAAGTATCCTTTTCCTTGGTAGTATGTATAGTATTCTGTGTAGATACAGGGCAATTTTTGAATGAGCTGATCAATTTTCTGTTGTAGTGTTTAGCTTGGTAATAGCGTATGTATATTGTGTATAATTCCCTTATGTTTAGGTAGAAAATGATGTAACTGAGTCGCCCCCCCCCCCTTAAAAGAGTATCAGGTTGTCCCTTTTCTCCCTTATTCCTTTTTTTTTTAATAAGAAAAGGTCCAACTTTCGAACAGGGAGGCGTGTGAGGAAACAAGCACGTGACGAGAGAAATAACGTCGCTTTTAAGCATTGCCTCCACGTGATGGGCCTCGTGTAGCTTACAAACAATCTTCAAAGCTCAAAAGCGTGAGAAAGTATAGGAGCGAGTTCATGGAATGTAGCCCTTATCAAGGCGAGTATTTGAACAAGAAGAAAAGTCTTCCCCCCCCCCCCCCCCTTCAGCCACGCTGGGAGCGGTTGAGACAATCGCCACCCGGGCCGCGTTCGCCATTACTCAAACGATGTGCGATAGTCCCCCCCCCTTCTTCTATGGGGTAAGCTCCCTCACTTATGGTGTCCATATCTACCCGCATAACGATCAGATTGGTGCGAGAGACGCACACGAGTGCAGACCTTCTTACTCTTCCTTAATTCGGGTTTGTCATACGCCGAAGGAAAGGAAACGTTGTGGGACAAAACCAAGCATCCCTTCTTGGATAAAACGAATATCCACCCCCTAGAGTTAGTTAAGAACTCTTCTCCCCGTAAGAATACCCGTCTGACTCTGCTCATCGACGCCATCTCCAAACAAGAACTAAGTCTTAACCCAAAAGGCTTCAGTGAAGATTTCATCTTAGCGTAATACCCACTTGATTACGCATATCCGACCAAACAAACCGTTGACGTCTCGGAGAAACTCAGCCTCCGTTTCCTTCCAAGGAATTTACACCGGAAGAATTCCCAACCTCCCTCTTCGAAGAATATGCTCCCCCCCACCCCCGTCATCTCCAAAGAATATTTCACTACAAGCAAGTTGACCTTGAACCCCGTCGAAGTGACCCAATCATCACCTCACCGCTTCGCCGGGAACGACCCTCGTCTTCCCCAACCCCTCCATTTGTGTACAAGGTATCGTAACTAATATTTTAGCTTCCCTAAATTTATAATTGACGTCTACCGTTCTCCATTATCATTTGTGTAACTATGTGTCTTAATTAACTGTGTATTATTGTATCATATTAACTTTAATTCTAAATATTTATTAAAGTCTATTTCTGCCTATTCCTTTGCTTTCTGACCCTCGAGCTCATCATAGCTGTATAACAATAACCTGTAACTAAGTGAGATTTGGAACTCTCAGCCAATACTAACTTTTAAAGTAGCATTTTTTGGACTAGCCCTCCCTTACGAGGATCTGACCTTGCACCCGGACCTCACCCTACCCAAACCATTTAAAAGGAAACCCCCGTGCACTCTAAATCAAATATAATAGATGTATGTAGGATATATAGAGCTATATCACGGCATATAGTAATATATATATATATATATATATATATATATATATATATATATATATATATATATATATATATATATATATATATATATATATATATATATATATTATATATATTATATATATATATATAATATATATATATATATATATATATATATATATATATATATATATATATATATATATATACAGTGTCGGTGCCAGTACGCTACCCTGGGGTACGCCTGAACGTGGTGTGATTGGACGTGATGTTGTGTTATTGTATTTTATGCGGTATCTCCGGTCCGTGAGTTAGTGGAAGAGAAACCTTCTAGTATATAAGAGGGAGCTCCAGTTGTTGGATAATTCCTAACGGAGTCCCTCGTTTCACACTTTGTTCGAAGGACTTCTCCACTTCCTTGCTGATAGAGAGTGCCTTGTGTCGTGTTTTTTGAGATTTATTTTTTTGTATGAAGTCATGAAACCATATTGGCAAGGGGACAACCAGTCTCTTTCCTCAAGGAAGTTCGACAGTCGGGTGTTGACCATTCGTTCGAGTATCTTGCCTAGATGATCTAACAGAGCAATAGACCTGTAGTTGTTGGGGTGTGTCAGGTCTTATTTTTGTGGAATAGAATGTTATGAGATTTTTAAATGGTTGTGGGAGATGCCCAGAGGTGAGCGTGGCATTGTATAGGAGTGTTAGTGTGGAGTAAATTGTTTCGAGGTGGATTGGTTTACATTTATATAAATATATTTAACACGGAATGGATTGCCACCAACCACTATTAGAAAGACAAGATGCGGATCATTTTTTTTTTTTAAATTAAGGTTGCCTGGAAGTATGTTAGAGATATTGGATTAAAAATCCTTATTGGTTTTAGAATACATAGCTATACATTTTGCGCTGGAATTGAGAAAATTATATTTCCCTTATATAAAGCGTTTGTAAGACCTCATTTGGAGCATGCGGTATACAATTGTAATATTGAAACGCGCCCAGCGTTGAGTGGCGAAATTAAGGCCTGAATTTAGAAATTAATCATACAAAGAAAGAATAAAGCTTTTCAACCTACTTTTACTCAAATATTAGTATCTGCGCAACCAACATATTGAAGTTTCAAAACTGCACGAGTTCACTAATAGAAATTATGACTCAATATTTGATCAAGATAACTGAACGGTAACTAGAATTAAATGATTCAAATGAGTATGCAAAAGATTTTGTACCCCGATAGCGCAAAAATTGTTATATTATAAAATAACACAGACTCGGAATGGCTTGCCCAGCAATGGTGTTGGAAGCACATCAATAAATTTCTTTAAGCATACAGCCTAGGCCAAAATTTCGGGCAGGTATGAAAAAGTGAAGAATATGATTGGAACTTATTTATTTCATACTTGGCATAATACAAATAAACATTTTTTAGTAGATTCTATCAATAGTTAATATTTGATGTGTCCATTTGCTTCTATAACCGCTTTAATGCGTTTTTTAATATTTTGCATAAGTGGTTGGGGCAACCTTCTACAATTCAATGTGTGATACTAACGTGTATTCCTATTTTTTTCGGGATTTTCCTATTGATAACTTACAAGTGGTAATTTTTTTTAAAAAATGTATCCGAAGAAACTGATTCCTGAAGCTCAAAGAGCTCAAATCATTGCATTGTCCAGAAAAGGATTACCACATGTCAAGATTGCAATTAAATTGAAATACTCGAGAAACGGTGTCCAAACAAACATTAAAAGGTACAAGGAGACCAATTCTTTCAAAAGCCGTGATGACATGGCGTAAAAGGTGTACAACTCCGAGAGAAGAGAGGATGCTGAAAAGGACATCTATGGCCGATAGGAAAAAACCCCTCTTCTGATGTAGGTGCTTAGTTTCGGGCAGCTCACTTCCAACGGCTGATTCCCCTTATATATATATATATATATATATATATATATATATATATATATATATATATATATATATATATATATATATATATATATATATATATATATATATATATATATATATTAACAAATATCTTTACATTCCGTATTTTTTGTATTCCAATTCATAGATGCAAAGTAATCTATACATTCTCATTTCCTTATTCCAATTTCAGACATATTAATTTATATGTATGAAGTATGCTGGGATTTAATAAGACCACCGCACGTCCATTTTGTTGAGGTTTTCGCTGGGCCTATTGAATCCTGAAATTTGGTGCCAGTAGCCTACCTATTACATAATCCGATCACTACAGTACTCCCCGGCCAGTAATTGAGTTATTAGCGTATAACATTACATAGTGGATACATATGAAATACTTATATTTGCCATACTTAATATGTAACAGAATTTACAACATACTCGCAGGGCATTCACACTTACATAAGTCCATGCCTATACTAAAACGGGCCTATTTATGCCATGCTATGCCATATAGTACAATAATAATAATATTTAATACATTTATATGCAATTTATCCACGATTATGTCCTATCCTTTAGATTTCTATATAAATTATAATTACGACACTTAACAAATACATAATAAGGCAGGTAATAAAGTTACAGAGGCAGCGAGGCGTGTATATATTTATGCCTCTTCCTCTTTTATTAAATGCGTCGCTACAATATTGCATACACAAGTATTAGAAATACCTGAACGACGGATTATTGGTAAACGTGTCTTGCCGTTCCTCTTTCCGCTTCCTGTATAGGTGTCCGGTTGACTTGTGGCGTCGTTCTATTCCGTGCCATGCTCTCTACGAGGTAAAGTGTAACTGGTCCTCTTCCTGTTTTCTGCATAAGTCTATGGGCGTTGCTGATCGCCCGGCACGTTACCATTATGTGAGGGAGGTAATCTCGCCGGTTTTAATCTGTCCACTGAGACAGTATCCCTTCTTCCGTCAGGGAATTCCAAAGTGCAAACCTTGTTGCCTCTAGCATATGGTGCTTCCAGTGGTTTGCACACGCGGTCTATTCGGACCTATACATGAGTTGCTTCGTGAAGATTTGGGGGCACGAAAGGCTTGGGCACTGAGTGCAGATGCCCTATGGATGACTGCGCATATTCGACTTGTGCCATGGTTGATGACAGTTCTTTAATAAATTTGGAGTCGGCCTTCGATGACGATGACGATGGCGAAACTAAAGGTTTTGGACACAAGAGCATAGTTCCCGTGACTGCCGTAAAAGGTGAAAATCCCGAGTCATTTGGCAAAGAGTGAATGCCTAAAAGGACAATTGGGAGTGCCACCAGCCAGCCTTGAAGACAGGCCATTATGAAACACTCCAAATTCCCGTTTGCTCTTTCCACCATCCCGTTCATGGACGGACGGTATTCCGTGGTGCGGAGACAATGAAAACCAACGAGTGCAGGTAGTTCCTTGAATAATTCTGACTCGAATTGGGCGCACCTGTCGGTTACTACGTAAAGCAGGACTACAAATCTGGAAATCCACACGAATAGGAAAGATAACGAAACTGTTGCGGCACTTATATCCGGGACTGGTAGCGCCTCTATCCATCTCGTTGCTCGTCGATGCCTTATAGTAAATACCGATTGTGTGAGGTAGGATTGTCCTGGCAGTGTACACGATGGGAGTGGTCCAACTATATCGATATGTACAGTTTCGAACCTTGAGGATGGAATATCTATGGCAAGATCGGGGATTTCGTGTGGCAATTAATCTTGGAAGATTGCCAAGGGAGGCACTCCCTCGTCCAGGAGCGAATATCCCACTCCATATTGGGATAAAAATATTGAGATTTGATAAGACGAAGTGAAGCCTTGACTCCAGGGTGTGACAGATTATGTAATTGATTGAAGATAGTCATTCTGCACACCGTAGGGACAAACGGTCATGGGTATCTTGATGTTACTTCACACCATATTTGAGCTTTCTCGGGAAAAGGGAAAGATTTTTTAATCGCGAATGAAATTCCTTCGTTTCTTCGTCATCCTCCTGCGTTGCAGCCCCAGCTCGGAGGTCAAAAGAATCAATTTGGACCGAATTGACGTTCCTTGAAAGGCAGTCAGCGACTACGTTGTCCTTAAGTAGGCGATATCGCTGATGTATTCCAAAATGGCTATGAAATGGCGTTGTTTCCTGTCTGTTTTTACACTTAATGACAATGAAAAAGCCGATACTAATGGCTTGTGATCAGTGCACAAGGTAACCAGAGGCGACCTTCAATCAAGTGCTTGAAGTGGATAACAGCAAGATACGTCACTAGGAGCTTTCTGTCTTAGTTGGAATATGCTTGCTGCGTCCGGCTTAGCTTGTTTGAATAGAATGCCACCGGTCGTGGCGATCTGTCTACCGCGTATTGGGAGCAATCCGTCACCAGCTGGTATGGTGAATCATTGGACAGCGGGTGACAAGAGTTTAACGGAGCTCGCACTTTTCCAGGGGTATTCTCAGACCGTTTTCGACCAGGATTTTGAAGACTTGATCCAAATGCTTCAGATGGTCGTCCATATTGTCTGAAAATATCAGAATGTTCTCTATATATACATAAACGAATCATAATCCTAGAAATAGGTTATCCATGCGCCGTTGGAATGTGCAACTTGCATTCCGGAGGCCGAATGGGATCTTCGCGTACTTCCACAAACCAAGTGGCGTTGTTACCGCAGTCTTCTTTATGTCTGCCTGATTCATAGGGATTTGATGATACGCAGGAACCGGATCCAATCTTGAAAAAAATACTTTTGCCATGGAGGTGGTTTGTAACACTTTGAATTCACGGCAACGGACACCTATCGGGCTTTGTGATCGCATTGAGCGCTTGGTAATCGCTGACCACCCTGTACTCACAAGCGACTTCTTCGGCACCCTGTGACTTGGCAAAGTCACAGGTTGCTTTGGCAACCAGTAACTTCTCTATTGAAGAGGCATCGGCCGTGCTAATGTCGGTGGAGCACTACCTGTTTCAATTCAATGCGCCACTGAGTTCGGGGATGACGGGGAGGGATTAGCGGGCGGGAGACTGCACAGAGGCTCATATTTCTCCAATATGGCTCTGCAGTGGGGCCGGTAGGTGCTGTAGGTCATTAATAATTAAAGCTACCGCAGGCTCTCCTTATAATTTCACTTCTAATACGAGTTTGGTTTGTTCGCTGATAAGTATGCCGCGCAGATAACCCAAAGAGATTAAAATGCATTAGAAAGTAAATTCCTAATAATTGTGAAGTGGTATTCGCGAACACAAATGACCTCCTAAATGATCGGCGAAGACTAGGGATAACTATATCCGTCTGAACCTCGCCGTGGACTTTCATGTTACCGCCATTAGCTGTTGTAATATTTATATTGGACTCGCGCAATTCACCTGAATTCACCAATTTAGACGGAACTATTGATACACTCGCCTCCGTGTCAATTAAAAACTCAAATTTATTATTATACACTTTAGCGGTGATGGTGAAAACAGATGGCATACCAGCGGCCGCGTTTGCAATGGCATGCCCAGCTAGTTTTCCGCCAGGGGTGGCAAAGAAGGCCTGGAGGAACGGTGCATCTGCATTTGTTTTCTCCTCTTTGGCCACCTGCACCAGGGCTTGCAGAATTGAGCATTCTCACCAAAGTATACATGTGAGCGGCAGACGACAGATCTTTGGTTCTTTCGGAAGGGTCGCAATCTTCCTGGTATATTATATGCACTGTGATCACTATTTTCTGCATACAACTAGAACGATTCCTATTAGGATACGCACCTTTGGGCACTGACGGCGCCTTTCCCGCAGAATTATTTATATAATTATCACTCGTATCGTTATTAATATAAGGCATAAACCCGTCGGACACGGAAATGGAAATGCGTCCTATCGACCCACTACAAGTATTTACATTAAGGCATTGCACTCTATCCAATGTCATAAGTTCATCTGCGAGTTTTCCTAATTGCGCCAGGGTTAGTTTTTTATGTGTGGCAATTATAGGCGTGATGTTGCCTGGCAGGGATTGAATGAACTTGTGCCTCACAAGTCTTTACCAACTCCTACCTGAAGGGCAGTTCTTCGTAGTTCCTCTAAATTGATGGAGGGTCGGCCTGTGAGAGTAGAGGATGCAATGAGCTTCTCGAAAAGCTCAGGGTTAATCTTTTCGAAGAGCCTAATTACTTTTGTCCTTAAAAGTTGTTAATTCTGGTCCGATATAATGGCCGCCGGAAGACGATCGACGGTCTCTGGAGGAAGTGCAGCCAATGCATGGAAAAATTTAGTATCCTTTTTCTTTATTCCGAAGATGTGAAATTGGGCCTCCACAATTTGGAACCAACTTGCGATTGTTGTTTTATTAAGATGGGTGGCTTGATGGTGATAGCGTTTACGAACTCCGTCTCACCTTGTCCTGCCTGACGATGACTTCATGCGTCCATTTCTTCAACACCTTCACTGACCGCCGAAATGAAAGGGTCACCAATTTCTGGTGGGAGAAAGGAACCACCTTATAGGGGGCCTGTTTATACGTGAATCTGACTCCTTAATAATTCTTCACGAGGGTTGTAATTTAGGCTGTGCATACCTAAGATTTCCCAGTAATCAGGGTAAAGAAGGATTTCGAAAGGAAGTAGCAAAATAATATAATTTTATTCTTACACTGGCCTATTAAAGGGACAAGCGGCACATCACGAGTATTTTGCGGTCAATAAGAGAAGCACTCTTTATTGAGGGCGTATAACTCGGATTGTTTCGGAGTAAGATGAATTCAAAACGAGCAGGTCGTGAATTCAGGTGAGCATATTCCTTGTTTAGGGTTGGTATCTTAACTGTCTGTGGCTCCGACTGCGATTGTCAGTGACTGTAATTGAGAATGTGCCCGTGACTCTGATTGGCTGAATTACCCACTGTAAGACTGTCTTTCTCGTTCTACCCAAGATGGCATATACAGTGGTGCACACCGTGGACGTGGCTTACCATTAGCCAATGATTTTGTTTGGGGCGGAACCTCCTCCAGTCCGTATTAATTTGTGTGTCCTTGGAGATAAAGATTCATTTTATCTTGAATTCCAAAAAATGCAAGTTTGCGTTTCACGATTTCCCATCATCAAATACATAATGGCCGCTACTATCGTGTTTTCGGCTCTGCACGTGCTACCAAGCTTGTTTGAACATGTAGAAGGATCCTCTAAAATAGTATTATTTTCTCGGTTTCTAAGATATTACTTCGGGAAAGAAAGCGAGGCGTTACTCCACCCTTCCCTCCGACTTCACCCTTTTTGGACCTGACCCCAGGGTCATTGAGAAATCACGCCGAGGCATGACGTGGAAATTGAAGGCTACCTCATCCCCTCCGGGTCGGGAGATTACTCATCTATTGTATAGATTTAATGGAACAACTTTTATGGCTTCAGCCGATGGTCGTTCCCTCTGAATCGCTAATCTCGACCTCTTACACTTTCCCGCAAGGCCACGATCGGTTGTCCTGGTCAATAATGAGGGTTCGAGAAGGCCTCTCTGTCTCTCTCTCTCTCTCTGTCTCTCTCTCTCTCTCTCTCTCTCTCTCTCTCTCTCTCTCTCTCTCTCTCTCTCTCTCTCTCCTTGTTTTGGAGAACTCCGGGTATATATGTACCCTCCCAAGGATTATTGAGAGGTTCAGTTAGAATACGCTTTCCCAAAAGGAGTTCGATTCAACGACGATCCCTCCCGAGAAGTGTTTAGTGACGGTCGCAAGCCACGGAAGAGCTAGACATCACACTCGTATCTTCGGTCGGGGAGAAGAGTCTCTTGAGGCAACGTCAGCCTTTCTCAGCCGCCTTCGGATCAAGGATTGGAGAAGCCGCCCTCCGAAGTTCTTCCGGTGACCTCTTGAGGACAAGATGCCCAATAGCTCGCTCGATCTGAGTTTGGAGAAGTCACCTCTCCCCTTCGAAGTTCGTCCGGTGAACTCTTGAAAATAGGAGGCCCGCATCTCGCTCGATCTGAGTTTGGAGAAAATAGCACCAATCTCTCGGGTTCCCAGCTACACCCATGAGTAATCAAGGTCACCAAGACCTTCCTCCGAGTTCGCCTCGCTTTACTCTCGAGTTTCAAAGGAACTAAATCGCTCACTACGCTAAATCTCCCATTATAACCATTTAATAACCCTGGTTATCCAATTAGTATTCGGAACCTAATTACGTCTTATTCATGCCCCTATATATCCATATTTATATTGTGTCTATTAAAATCTATTTTCGTCATTGTGTTTGGGATATTCCTTGGTCACGCAGCTGCAGCTATCTAATCAAATCGCACTCTTAGAACAATAACAGTTGTTGCCTTGCTTAGCCTTATGTACCTGAGAGCCTGTGTGCGCATATTTCTGTACATTACCTATACCTCGATATATATATATATATATATATATATATATATATATATATATATATATATATATATATATATATTATATATATATATATATATATATATATATATATATATAATTTGGCGTCAGGCTTTGGGTCTTCCTAAGAATCCTCCCCACCTGATTTTGAAGCACTAAGTTCAATTAATAGCAGCTGCATTACCAAGAATATCTAAACACCAATATATTAGGAGAATTTTCTTTTTGATTAACGGGTAACAACCAATTTTCAATCCCTTTTGGTGTGGTTTGTCCAGAGTTTTCCTAGTTCCTTAAAAGAGGATACTAGCTAAGCGGTAATAGTAACTGCCATTTTTGGGGTCGTGAGTCAGATTCTTCCGTTATTTATTTATTTATTTTTTTTTGCGTGAGTTCGCCCGATTTTTACTAGGAATTTTTAATAATTTTGTCGTTAGTAGAATTTATATTTGTTTTGAAGTAAAGCTTTAATACCTCTGGTAAATTTTTCGTGTGTAAAGGTTGAAAGTAGCATATCCGGGATGTGTTCATTCGATCGCTTTCATAAGCAAGGGCAGATCCTAGGCTTATCTGGGGAAGATTTAATCGCTTACGTCCAGGAAGAGGAACGTAACGAACGTGCAGAAAGAAATGCACAGAGAAAAGAGGAAGAAAGAAAAGCACAGAGAGAAAACGAAGAAAGAAGTAGAAGTCGAAGAGAGAAAAAGCACAGAGAGAAGCAGAAGAGAGAGAAAGAAAAGCGTAGAGAGAAGCAGAAGAGAAAGAAATAATTAGGCAGCACGAGAGAGAGAGATAAGCAAGGACCAAGTCGAAATAAACTTCGTAGGATCTCGAAATGAACAGGCTCAAGTGCCCTTACTAAAACTCCCCGCATACAAGGATAGAGAATATTTTGCTCTTATTTATCGCACTTCAAGAAGATTTTCGAAGTCAACAATTGGGACTTAGAATCAGATGGTGTCGCCCGGCTACTTCCACTATTGAGCTCTCGTCTTCGCGACATATTCATTTCGCTTTCTTCAGAGGCCACCCTTGATTATTCAATCCTAAAGGCAGAACTTCTTTCTGCTATTAACATGAATCCAGAATTGTATAGGGTTAGATTCCGCTTCGCGCGAATACAGCCAGGCCAAACCTACATACAGAAGATTTGGATTCACGCTTTGGCGTAACTTCTGGCTGGATTCCGCCCAAATATCAAATGATTATGAGTCGCTAATTGACTTCATTCTAAGGGATCGACTGATGTCGACCCTCCCTCGCAAACTAAGGGCCTTCATAGCGCACAGGAGAACGTCCACTTTCAAGGAGTGTGTGGAAGAAGCCGACCTTCTCAAGGGGTCATGAAGGACCATTCCCCCTCCCCCAAACACAAGTTTGACTTCAACCGAAGCCAACCCAAGGGCAACAACGGCTTCGTAAATGTACAAGCTCCAACCAAGTACAGGCCTCACCTGTCGTGAGAGCAAAAAGACGTGAACCCCCCGTTACTCCCCTCTACGGCTAGCAACTACCTCCATAGACCAATTGTATGCTTTACGTGTGGCACCCCCGGGCACTTAAGTTACAATTGCTTACCTACAAAATTCATAACTGAGGACCTCGTAGAGTCACCAGGTCCACCAAATCTCTGTTGCCTCCTCGCCTAATCTGCCAGCCGCATCGCCAGCAACAAGAGTTCCCCCGGTAGGCTCGAGTTTGAAAATGGCAGAGTAAATGGTTGTTGAATGTCAACCTTGGTTAGAGATACAGGTTGCACCTGTATAGTAGTATCCGACAAACTACGACCCCAGCATAACAGGTTTGCGTTTGTGCACTAATTTTTAGGTTGTGCCAGCAGGTTCTCATGGCACGGTGCCATTTCCAGTGCCAGTACTTCACCAGATGGGCCGATGTAGTCATGACCCCGATAAAATTCTGCTCCGTCCTTATCGGACAGAGCGCACAGCTCTCCCAAAATCCAATTTCTCTGCTGGTCGTTACCAAGGCCCAGGTCGATAAAGATGTATCGCTTTCGGCACCCCTATCGTCCCCAGACGTCGACCTCGCCACGAATATTCATTTTGCTGAGGCGCAGAAGAATTGCTCCACATTACAATCCCTGTGGGAAAAAAACAAGGAAGGATACTGAAACGGTGCGAGGCAATCGGAAGATCGAATACACCGTGAAGGATGCGTCATTATACCGTTCTTCTGTTGAACTGGAGAATCCCCCAACCAAGGCGTTGTGTGTGCCGAGGATGTATATCGACCCTTTCTAAAGATGGCTCACGATGGCCTAATGGTCGGACATTTTGGTCATAACAAGACGACACAGCGAGTTTTCAAATATTTCTTTTGGCTAGTCGCGGCCAAAGAAATCATCGACTTCTGCCATTCCTGTGACCTTTGCCAGAAGGTCACCTCCAAAGTGCGCGTAGCCTCCGCCTTCCTTCAAAAGACCCTGAGTGGCCGAGCTCTTCGCCTGGGTCTCAATCGACCTAATAGGCCCGATTCGTTCCCCGTCAAGCGAGGGGCACTCCTATATTTTAACTCTCGTAGACTGCGCCACTCGTTTTCCAGAGGCTATACCCATGAAGAAGATTGACAGCATTTCTTGTGCAGTGGCTTTAATCTCAATCTTTTCCCGCGTAGGGATGCCGAAGAATATATTATCCGACAGAGGGCGTTAATTCACCTCTGAATTGATAGAGTATGTCGGTAAACTCCTTCTCATCAAGCCCCTCTTCACGACGTCTTGGCACCCTTCCGCTAACAGGATTTTTGAAAAATTAAACGGCACCCTCAAAATGGTACTCAAGGTGTGCCACGATCAGCCCCAAGAGTAGCACGACTACCTCCCCGTAGCGTTATTTACTTGTCGCGAAGTTCCTCATTAGACTTTGGGGTTCGCTCCATTTAAGCTGTTATATGGATGTAACGTCCGAGGATCGATAAACATTTTAAAAGAATTGTGGTTCAATCCTAGAATGGATGAGGAAATTAAATCCTCTTACGCGTACGTTTTAGACCTACGTACGCGGTTAGAAAAATGTGCGGACATCGCTCTCCGGAACGCCGATGTAAACCTTTAGAAATACCGCACCTATTTCGACCTAAAATTAAAGGCGCGTTCGTTGAAACCAGGTGACGAAGTATTGTTCTTGCTTATCTCCAAAGCAAATAAGCTCCTCTCCCACTGGAAAAAACCTTTCTCCGCTTTAGAGATCCGCGGTTTGGTGGATTACTTAATCGAAACCCCCTCCGGTAATAGGATCTACCACATCAACCTCCTAAAAAAATACCACCGCCGAGCTTGCCTAAATAACATAGTCGCCCTAGACGAAGAACCCGTCCTCAAGCTGCCTATCCCGTTGAACCCTTGTGTCTGGTCCAACGATGTTCGTAGAAGCATGCGATGAGTATCCTCTGCCGTCTTTTCCTTCTCCCAAGCGGAGGCTAACTCCGGCTTGGACGTAAACCCCAATTTCGCCCCTAATGAGAGGGCTCAATTGCATGCCTTATTAAAAGGCTTTCCCGACGTCATTTCAGAATTCCCGGGTTGCGCAACCCAATTTACTCATGAAATTGTCCTCACTTCTCAAGATGCGATAAGAACCAAGCCTTATCCCATACCCGTACATTGACGGCCGACCTCCAATGCAAAGATCCAGAACTTATTAAAATTAGGAATAATCGAGCCCTCGTCGTCCGATGTTTGCTCCTCCATTGTCATGGTTAGGAAGCCTGACAAGTCGTTTAGGATGTGCGTCGATTTTCTCAAATTAAACGCGGTTACACAGTTTGACGCGGAACCAATACCCTTAATCGACCAAAGCCTTAATGCCTTCGAAGAGGCTGTTTGAGCGATCGAAGCGCTTAACCGCTTTCGCTACTGAAAAGGGGTTCTTTCAGTTTACTTGACTTCCTTTTGGGTTGGTAACAGCTTGCGGAAGTTATAACCGGATCATGCGCCGGTTGTTAGGTGGCCTATCGAATGTGGTTGTATTTCGATAACGTGTATGTCGCTACTCGTACCTGGGACCAACACGTACAGTCTCTGTACGCGCTTCTATCCCGGTTACGCCTACACGGGTTCACGGTAGGCCCGACAAAGTGTCACTTCGCCTATGACACCATTAATTACCTTGACTTCCAGGTTGGTAGGAATCAAATGCTTCCCCAGGACAAGGTAAAGGCTATTTCGGAAATGCCGCTTCGACGAACAGCTTCGTTCCTTTTGGGGATCCATGTTATTTTATCGTCGTTTTGTGCGGAATTTCGCTGCCATAACTCGCCCCTTAACGACATGCTTAAGAGAAAGGCCCCCGACCCAGTCAATTGGACCCCTTCCGCGAAAGATCGCTTCCACTAGTTAAAGGACAAACTAATCTCTGCCCCTATTTTGAGATTACCGAATCCTAATAAAACATTCGGGGTTCGTACCGATGCCTCCCAAAATGACCTAGGTTGTGCTCTCGTTTAATATGATGACGATGGAGTGGGATATCCTGTAGGATATGCTAGTAGGAAGCTATCCCATCGCAAAAAGGCGTATGCCACCATAGAGCTCAAAGCGTTAGCCATAGTGTGGTCTATTCCTAAGTTTATTATGTGCGTATCTCATAGGTAAAGAATTTATTGTCGAAAGTGATCACAAACTCTTGCATACCTAAAAAACTGTAAGAGGCAAAATGGCCGTTTAATGCGTTGAAGCCTACTACTCATGGAGTACCAATTTTGGATCATGTATGTTAAAGGCACCGACAACTGCATAGCCGATAGCTTGAGTAGGAATCCAATAGAAGACCCCCCTCCAACAACCTGAGTGTATAGTAAAATTTGTGTTTGACTCATTTTGTAAATACTAGTTTCCTTCTTTTTTTGCCTTGTTGATGTTGTGTGTGCGTATGTATAGATTAAGTTATCTGTGGTTACACATATATAAATCCCGTGTAGTGTTATATGTTGTTTTTTTCTCACGTTAAAATTTCTCCAAGTTCGTTTGGAGAAATCACCTTTCCCCTTCGAAATTCGTCCAGTGACCTCTTGAGGACAAGAGGACCGCATCTCGCTGGATCCGAGTTTGGAGAAAGTAGCACCACCCTCCCGGTTTCTTAGCTACACCCATGAGTAATCAAGTTCACCAAAACCTTCCCCCAAGTTCGCCCCGATTTACTCTCGAGTTTCAAAGGAACTAAATCGCTCACTACCCTAAATCTCCCATTATAACCATTTAATAACCCTAGTTATCCAATTAGTATTCGGAACATAATTCCGTCTTATTTGTGTCCCTATATATCCATATTTATTTTGTGCCTTTTATTTAGTGTCTATTAAAATCCATTTTTGTCCTTATGTTTGGAATATTCCTTAGTCACGCAGCGGCAGCTATCTATTCAAATCGCACTCTTAGAACAATAACAGTTGTTGCCTTTCTTAGCCTACGTTAGAGCCTGTGTGCGTATATTCCCATACACTTGGCCATACTTCAACAGAACAGCTGAATTTTTAGTGTGACTGTGGGAACCGATTTACTTCGTTTTACTGTGCATGTGTGTGTATATATGGCCAGGTTTTCTAACGTGTGAATGTCTCGAATTCATTCTTCCCGCCTTGGCCTTTGCAAGCAGCATATATATTATTTACATGAACTATTGTTTTAGGCTTTTTGATACAAAAGCTATACATTATTATATTACAGTTATGTTACATATTATTACACAAAGAGTTATTATTATTTATGAAAACTGCTATACATATTTTTGATTATTTGCATGTGCTGAGTTGTGAGCGTATTGTTACAAGATTTCATAGAATTTGCATGATGATCATGTGTGAGGCCTCATTGTCAAACCTATTCCACCTTGCACAGTGGCACTAAATGTTCTTTTTTTTTCAATTTTCATTAACCTATTGCTAAGAACATATTGAAGACTATATGCACCATTTAAATATGCTTCATTTGATGGTCATTAAAAAGTCGGAGGACGGCTTTCTTCAGAATTAAAATATGATTTCTGTACTTTAAATAGACTAAGAATTCTTTCACTTGCATTCGTTAGAGAGAGCTAGTGGGTTTTCGGACGTGAAAGAATTGAGAAGTATTGAGCTCCAACAGTATAAATACTAGAGTAAGAGAACAACTACACGACTATGACTTCAATATAAGCAGAAAGAGTGCCATATGCTGTTTGTGCAACATTGTGAAGAACGAGTGTTAGGCACCAAACTCCGTCCATAAAATCATTTATGGTTTCTTTTAACTTTGAGTAAATAATATTTTTTACATCTATGTATACATCCTCCAAAATTTATATTTATATAATCAACACCAAATGCAAAACATTTTTCTCGTCGATTCCTAAATCAATAATAAGTTTTTCGCCAAAGTTTGCGCTTTAATCTGACGTCTCATTGGGAAGAAATTTTACTTTTAAAAGTTTACATGCGAATCCTTTTCGCGAGTATAACAGTGAACAGTTAAAAGATTTTTCTGCATTGTATTTACTTGCATGAGTAGATATTCCAAAAAATAACCTTTTTTAGATCATTGATAATCTTAGCAATTGAATGTTGGGCTAATATATTTTAATAAGTGCAGTAGCTTTTGCCTTGGCGCTTAGGTTCTTTTTTTTCAATTTTGGAATCAGAAAGTATTTCAGGCAATAAGTTATTTAAACAGCCATTTGAGCTAAAGGACTGATGATAATACACAATAGGTAAAACAAATGTAACTTCAGCTACAACTAAATCTTCTTTTAATTTCTTCTCAATTAAAAAAATAATTCGTTACTTTCTTCAGTAGATGTAGAACTCAAACATTCTTTATGCTTAATTGTTTCTATATGTTTTTTTAACGTCAGTCTGTCCACCATTTCCAATACAAAGTGAACAATAACACACTGCACAAAATGTTTAATATAGTGTTTTAGCTCTTTTAATAAAGGTTCATTTTTTAAAAAATTCATCACGAAATTTACGCTTACTTTTTTTAATCATATATATATATATATATATATAATATATATATATATATATATATATATATATATATATATATATATATATATATATATATATATATATATATATATATAAATATATATATATATATATATATAATATATATATATATATATATATATATATATATATATATATATATATATATATATATATATATATATATATATATATATATATATATATATATATATATATATATATATATATATATATATATATATATATATATATATATATATATATATATATATATATCATGCCTGCTGCATTCTGAAGGTGGCTACTCATTGTTATAAATACCGCAACTCTTGTTTTAATGTTATATGTTAAAGTAATATTCATAAATTA
Organism: Ceratothoa steindachneri; assembly: GCA_963969495.1. Lineage (NCBI taxonomy): Eukaryota > Metazoa > Arthropoda > Malacostraca > Isopoda > Cymothoidae > Ceratothoa > Ceratothoa steindachneri. The sequence continues at coordinate 120,525,829 of OZ018323.1, read as the reverse complement.
TATTCTTAAACATAATGACTGTAGTGTTTTCATCAACAGTCTTAGGTAATAGAAATATAATTTTTGAGAGTTCCATCTTCCCTTGCCTTCTGCCTTCTTCATTAACCTTCCTTTATCTGTCTACCCTATCGCTGTATCATCTGTAGAGATATTTTGTTTCTTCTCTTAATTCATGGCATTTACACGTACAAAGACCGCTCACACCCAGCAGGGGTCTGAACCTAAACTATTTAACTCACCAGGTAGGGCCACTTACTAGTAGCACTTGGCTCTGACATCAGCCCAAAATGGATTGTAATTGAGATGTGAGAATTTATTATGGGTTGGTTGTGTGTGCCAATTGTGGAGCAGGACACAGTACTGTACTAAAAGTTCTGAGCCAGGGATTAGTAGTGTTAGTTATAGTACAGTACTAAAGTTTAGTTATTAAGTCTGTAAGGAATAGAGTAATAGTGCTGGCGTAGGGTGATGGTGTTATTAAGGTTCCATTAGTGAATTGCCTAAATAGGAGTGGAGTTTCCTCTTGAACACATTGATGGAGGGGGCATCGGCGATCTCGAGTTCCAAGGAGAGGTGGCACAACAGGAGAATAATCACTTTCGTGTTTCTGTTGAGGAGTGGGGGACAAATATATTGAATTTGTGACCCCTGTTCATAGGTGGGCGTTATCGCGATAACGATATAGGGTTATCCAATATTTTTTCTGCGGTATTGATTAATCGATATCGCCGATACTTTTGGTTCCAAACTAGCGATAATCGATAATTTCAGTTTAGTTTTTGTTTCCTGTTTAACCCAGGGGCCAACCGCGCGGGGGCCAACCGATACTTTTGGTTCCAAACTAGCGATAATCGATAATATCAGTTTAGTTTTTGTTTCCTGTTTAACACAGGGGCCAACCGCGCGCGCCTTGGAGGCAGAAATATGTAGGTCCGAGCTGTGCGGAGGATCCTCAAAACCTATGAGGAGATGAAGTAGAGCCTCACCGGGTAAGAAACTAAGAAACAGTATTCAAATATTTTTATTATTGTATTATAAAATAACGCTGTATATAGTCAATAATCAATATTGTATTATAATTTTGGATTTATCGATTATCGATTTATCGGTTATCGCGCCCACCTATGCCCCTGTTGGTGTGGGGGACCAAAACAAATAGATCCGTGGGTCTGATTGGGGGGGAGATTGTGGAATATCTTGTAGCACTAAATCAGATTCATTCGTTGTAGCCTCCATTTAATTGAGTATAGGTTTAGATGAAGTAGTCTTTCTGGATAGGAGAGTTTAGACATGTTGGTGATTTGTCTGGTCCAACGGCGTTGCACATATTCCAGTACGGTTAAGTCACCAATGAAGCCAGTAAACGACACTGGTGATGCAAAGTCGATGATAGGTCCGATATCAGTAGTCAGAAGACAAAACATAAACAAGGGAGCACGACATGTAGTGGACTTGATAAAATTGGCTATGACTCCTCCTGCTTTGTGGACAATGTTATCGATGTGAGGCTGGAGTCTCAATTTAGTATTTATGAGGACACCAAGATCTTTGTGAGTGGAAGATGATACAATGGAAGATGGTATTGCTCGTGATCATCGACTCGACCTCTTTTGAAGCGGAGGTGGGCACATTTGTCAGGAGCAAAGGAGAGACCCCAAGATGATGCGACATTTGAAAGGATGTTTGTGTTGGCTTGAAGGTCTCAAGAGATGCATGACCAAAAGGTGCATTGATAGTGGAGATAAAGTTTCAGGTCATCTGCAAACAATTTGTACTTAGAAGTCAGCTGGGCTCCTAGATGGTTGATAAATATGATGAAAAGGACAAGGCCGAGTACAGATCCCACCAAGACGGATGAGAAAAGGCCAGCCCAGGACAGTCTTCCGGACATAATAAAGTAGTGGTAATCTTCCTCTGAACAGAGTGGATTACGGAGAGGATATGCCCAAGAGATCACGACGACGAAGCTCGGTTCGACTGAGATACAGATGCTCTTGTTCTGAGCGACAAGACTTCCTAACTCGCACTCTCTGATGAGAACTAGGCACCACGTCTTAAATAGAGGAGTTCGTGTGGAGGCAAGAGTGGGTGGGGGGTTGCGAAACGAGCGAAGTGGCAGGGGATAGCATGGCGTCAGACAATGCAAACAAGGGTGTTTGATATGCGATGTTTTGATGAGGGAGACACTAGCGGCATGATGGGCGGTCAACGCTATCAGAGTGGGGGACAATGGTCATAAATGAAAACAAACATAGCTGCCGCTACTCTAGGACTGATAAAAATTAAGCCACAAGGAGCGTTCGAATTCATACTTTCACAGTACCGATGAAAAACTCTGAAGACTCCTCAACCTAAACTGTATAAAATAAGGCGATAAAAATTGAAATGAAAGGAATTTATAAATGAGTAATTTAATTTTTAAGATTAGAAAAATAGCGGGAGAGAAGATAAAGCAATTGTAAAATTAGCAATGAATTTAGTGATGGTTTATATATTGAAATTTAATGATAATGAATTGAATAAAATATAATATTTACAATTGGATATTATTTCGGCACAATATATTTTGCATATTAATCAAAGCATGGCTAAAAAAAAAACTAACGATCTTACGCAACTCGTCGCAAATGATGGAATGAGAGAATAACAAGGATATTTATTGAAAAACAAAATATCTTAGAGAATCAATATACAGTCTTGCCAAAAGTTTTAAGACTAATATATATTTTGATTTTTGTTCGTTTTGAAAATTTACTTGACATGAATAATTATTATAATATTTAAATTATTGCAGGTTTATTAAAAGTCATCATTTCTAAAATAATAAGACAAAATTGCTTTCCTTCGCTGAATCCAAAACCGTGCTCTGGGCCTGTTCTTGTAGGAGGTGAGTTTCAGTCCCTGGAGATTTGTAATTTGATCAAAAGGGTAAAATGTTGAGAAATGTGCGTAAATGAACCGATTTCATTGTGCAATATTTTATTAAGGAAAAGCAATAAAAAAAAACTCCAGCAAAGTCAGAAGTATTCTACTCACAATCAACTTTTATTTCCTGTCTTACAAGTGTTCAATGTGACCACCACCTGCAGCACGGGCAACATCAATGCGATAAGAGAATTCCTCCCAGACGTGTATCAGCATATCACGATCCACTGAGTTGATGACTGTTGTTATTCGATGTTTAAGGTCATCAAGGTTAGTGGGTAGCGGTGGAACATAAACGCGATCTTTTACACATCCCGACAATAAAAAATCACACACAGTGAGGTCTGGGGATCTCGTAGTCCAAGTACAAAGAGCAAGGTCTTGGGGCCCCCTTTCGACCAATCCATCACTGGGGAACTTTTTCATTTAAAAAAAGCTCGAACTATCAGGTGCCAATGGGGCAGTGCTCAATCTTGTTGAAAATTAAGTCATGCGAATCTGTTGCAGTGAAGTGAAGAGCCAGTTTGGGAGCATACCGATATAGGTTTGTCCTGCAACGGTGTCTCCTTCAAAGAAAAAGGGACCATAAGCCTTGTCCCGAGACACAGCCCAGAAGACGTTCACTTTAGGTGAATTTCTTTCATGCTCAACTGTTTCATGTGGGTGCTCTGTTCCCCAAATACACACATTGTGATGATTGACTATGCTGCGCAAGTGAAAGTCGCTTCATCACTAAAAATTAAACGTGAAATGAAGTTTTCGTCTCCAATCATCTCCAGCATCGAATCGCAAAATTCCATCCGCATTCTCTTGTCGTCTTTAGGAAGTGCATGACCGAGGCGTAGTATGTATGGTTTAAAATGTAGACGTATTCTTAGCACACGCCAGATAGTGATTTGAGGGATCGCAAGCTCACGGCTAGCTCGATTTGTGGACTTCCGTGGGCTGCCCTCAAGCTCAGCACAGATTCTCGCCACTTGTTCCGCCGAAACTCGTGATCGTCCTGGACTTTTTCCTATACACCTACTCTCTTGAAACTGTCGAATGTTCTTAGGAGAGGGGGTGATTAATGTCGAATAGCCTTCGAAAAACACGCTGCACCGTGACAACCAAATTTGTTTTCGCGAACTCAAGAACGCAGAACACCTTTTGCTGAGGACTCGCCATTCCGAGGGTGAACAAACAATTGAACGTTGCCGGGGAAACGACGCCACGCGACTACAACGCCTGTGTGACAGCCATTCAAAACCTAGAAAACTCCTCTTTCAAATAGTCACTGACTCATTCCATGACGATGCTTGAAAGATGAAGCAATGCGTCATGAAATCGGTTCATTCTTTTTGAATAACCCTGTATTTTGTAAAAAAGAATTATATAGATGTTTGAAAATTATTCCAATAAAATAAATAATGTTTTCCAAAGAAAGGCGTGCAACCATTGTTGCTTTGCAGCAAAGTGGCCTGAAATGCAACACGATAGTTGCTAAGGGTATTGGATCAAGAAGTGCCATCTGTAGGATCCTTAATGAATTAAAAAAAAACACTGGTTACACTCCTATTGAAAAGTCTCCTGGACGCTCAAGAACTTTAAAAGAACGCCAAGATCGCCTATTCGTAAGGTCCCAAGTAAGGATCGGGTTGCCTACAGTGCTGAGCTTGCTCAAGATTGGAAAGAGGCATGAGTGAACGCTTCATCGCGCATAGTTAAACGAAAACTTTTCGACAAAGATCTTAGGTCGAGAAGGGATGTGAAGAAACCTCATTACAGATTGGGTCCACTTTCGTAGGATATATATAAAAAATAGACTGTTGAAGACTAGCAAAGTCAAATTTTCTGATGGTGATTCCTTCAGCTTATTTTGAACTTCTAGAAAATCCCTCTTTAGGAGAAGAAAATAGGAGCGTGTTCACGAGTCTTGTGCCTTACCCACGGTGAAGAATCCGGACACTCATCTAATGGAATTGGAGCACTAACGAGTTTGGCCAACAGCACTTCCATGAACTCAAATTGGTACCAAAACGTGCTTCATCAGCACCTTTTCCTAACAGGTCAGGACAAATTATGGAATGATAACTGTACTTTTCATTATGATGGTGCACCTTATCACGAAGTAAAAACAATAACAAAGTTCTTGGTTGAGCTACAAGGAGCTACAAGGAGTTACAAGGAAAATAAGTACCCTAGGAGACCTTACGGTCCATACAAGGATGGTACTTTTAGCGCAATCTTCGAAGGTGTCCTTTGGCAGCCTCGAAGATCACTCGCCTGGATTTTAACGGTGATTTCGCAAGAATTTGTCTAGTCTTAACTTGAACTGGTCAACAGATTCACTCTTCACAACTACCGCAGATACTGTAAGTGAAAATTTTCTAACACAGATCACGGTGGTATCGCTTCAGTTCAAGTTTAAAGCCGTGATTTCTTGTTCTCCCCTCGCTGAGCAGTAAAATATCCCCGTAGTCCAGTCAGTCGAAGCCTCGAAGTATTTTAAATACTTCGATAAGCTTACCACGTAGTCTCCAGGTCTCCAGCGAGAACATATCTAATTCCCTTAATCTATCTTCATAACTTTTATGTCTGATAGAGGGAATCAGTTTGGTTGCCCTGGCTTGCACGCGTTCCAATCTCGCGATGTCTTTTCGGAATGAAGGACTCCAAAATTGTACGGCATACTCCAGGTGCGGTCGGACAAGGGAGTTGTACAGACACAGTGCTATCTCCTTGTACCGATATCCAAACTGTCGCTTTATATACCCTAACATCCTTTAGGCTTTCTTCTCTACCTCAATACACTGTTTCGAGAACTTAAGGTCACTCGTGATAGTTACACCCAAGTCCTTCTCAGTGTCGGTGGATTCAAGAGCAGTGCCCTTAAGGATATAGGGTGATTGAGGACTTCGGTGGCCGATATGCGTCACTTTGCATTTGTTTACGTTGAAAGGCATTTGCCACGTATTAGACCACTCCCCAATCTTCCGAAGATCTTCCTGAAGGCTTGCAGTATTTCCATCCTTTGCAACGTTCATACCAAGCTTGGTATCGTCGGCAAATTTGGAAATCTTGGTAACCAAGTCGTTGACGTAGATGATGAATAGTAGTGGTCCCAGGACAGAACCTTAAGGCACCCCGCTAGTAACGGGCACCCACTCAGAAGACTGTCCATTCACCACCACCCGTTGCCGTCTGCAACTTAGCCAGTTCTCGATTCAGTCAACTACTTTTCCGTCTATGCCCAGCGCTCGCACTTTCCGGAGAAGGCGGCGGTGTGGTACCTTATCAAAGGCTTTCTGAAAGTCTAAGTACACCACATCCACCGCCTTATCCCGATCGTGCTCACTGAAGACGAAGTGGAAGAATTCCACAAGGTTCGTCAGGCATGACCGTTGCCTTCGGAAGCCGTGCTGGGAACTCCTCAGTAGCAGGTTTGACTCTAAATGCGAAGTCATTTTGTCCATCATCATGCTTTCCATGAGTTTACCGACTATCGAAGTCAGACTGATGGGTCAGTAGTTCGACGGTTGGCTACGGTCTCCTTTCTTGAAGATAGAAGTCACCTCCGCCTCACGCCAGTCTCTAGGACTGCATTCGGTCCGGATTGACATGTTGAAGATTGCGCTCAGGTGTCGTGACACTTGATCACGCACTTCTTTCAACACTTTAGGTAGAAACCCATCCGGGCCAGGTGACTTATTCGTCATTAGGTCAGCGATCTTCTTTTTTATTTCTCCTTCAGTGAAGTCCATATCCTCCAGCTTTTCCCCCGAGTAGCAATCCGTCGGCTGGGGGATGGGACCACACTCTTCAGTAAACACTGAAGAGAAGTAGTCGTTGAGGAGGTTAGCATTTTCTGCATCTGAATGCTTTAATGTCTCCTGTTCATTCCTCAAAGGGCCAATCGTTCGACGGATTGGTTTACGGCTATTTTCATATCCAAAAAACTCCTTGGGATTCTCTTTACAGAGTCTCGCCACTCGGAGTTCATCAGACCGCTTAGCCGCCCTAATGCTAGACTTCACTCTCCTGGCTAGCCTCCGGTATTCGTCAAAGTCACCCGAGATCTTCGATTGCCGGTACATAGTTATCTTCTCCCCAAGCAGTTGGCTGATTTCTCGATTAAACTAATTAGGTTGAACAGAATACCGACGGGGTCAATTTAGAGGTATGAAACGCGATTGAAGACTCATGAATGTAGTTTTGAAACTATTCCACGAGTCTTGAACAGCATCGCACACTTCTAGCCTCGCGTCAGTCAGTCCAGCACGAAGGCTTGCAAAGTCTGCTCTTCTCAAGTCAAGTTTCCTTGATTGACTGGCAACAGACCTTACCTTCGGGATCTTGACGGTAAATCTAACTAGCTGGTGATCACTGCCACCGAGCTCTTCGCCTACAGAGAGATCCTCAACGATAGCATCCTCAGAGGTGAAAACCAAGTCGAGGATATTGTCTCCTCTCGTCGGTTCTCTGACCCATTGAGTGAGGAACTCGTTGTTAGCGAACTCCAAGAGTAGCGCGCCCTCGCCACAGGCTGCTCTGGTTTCCCAGTCAACTTGGTTGTTGAATTCGCCCATAACGATGCACACTCTGCCTTGAACAAGCTCACCCTCAGCTGGTACAGTTCCCTGTCCTTCTCGTCGGGTTGGGAAGGGGGTCTGTAAAGCACCAGGGTCCTGTATCTGACAGGACCTATCTCTAGGTCAACGCCTAGGAGCTGGTGGTCGGATATAATGTTGGAGTTCGTAGATTCAATTGTATCCTTGACATACAACATTACACCGCCACCCTCTCTGTCTGGCCTATCTTTGTGGAAGAGTTGGTAGCCGGGAACCGTGAATTCGCCTTCAAAGTCTCGGTTTCAGGGTTGTATCCACGATTCTGTTATGGCTACCATTTCGGGTTCTTCCGTCGCTACGAGGCCACGGAGCTCAGGAAATTTGTTCCTGATTGACCTCGCAGGACGTTCCAGGAGTGACACGGGTGTACTGGCATACGTCCGCCCTCACTCTGGGCCGGATACTCCTTTGGGTTCCCTCTATGACATCCTGGATGATGTTCGACAGAAAGGCATTTCCTTTAAAGGAAAGATGTACCCCATCCCTTTGGTAGAGATCATTTCTACGATAAAAGGTGCGGTACGGGTCCACAAAAAAGAGCCCCTCTGCTGTACACAAATCTGCCAGGCACCTGTTTAAAGAGACGTTCATCGAGTAAGCGGTCCGTGTTGAACCTCTCCTCGAGAGCATCCCGACTACCACACCCTTGCGGGGTTTCAGCCCACAGTCGTCCACGGCACCCATGACCGTGTGGAGAATTTTATCTGTAGAGCCTACCCTACCTCCTCTCAGGTAGAGGTCGTTTCCACTGACCATCAGAGCAACGACTGAGCTCTCAGAAATCTGTGATTTCTCAGCCTCTACTCTGATGTGTTGGTTACCACATCCTCGCAGGCAGCTTACCTTCACACTAGTGTGAAGAATTAACAAGATTAACTAGATTAACAAGAATGGAACAAATTTGAAATTATATTGGTTGAATTTGAATTTAATTATATAAAATGAACATGAGTTTAATACTGAATTTCCGTCGTGACTAAACTCTGTGTAAGGTAGATATGTAATGGTAAATAGTAACAAGGTAATGGTATCAAGTTAATGTTAAATATGCAACAAAGCTAATGGTAAATAGGTAACAAGGTAATGGTAAAAAGGTAACTAATTAAAATGTAATTGTAATTAAAATCACGATGGTTAGAAGGGAAAATGTATGAGAGTCTGGAAAAGAAATATAAGGAATTAGACAGTGTTTTTGTTTGTATAATCTAAGGATTATATGGAGAAAGAATTCTACTGACCTTGACTTGGAGATGGCGAGGGAACAAGTGAAAATTTTTGTCTCCCATGCGGAATATTTTGAAGCGTTAGTCGTGCGTGTAAATGTTGCCAATTTTTTTTAAAGATTTTTTTACAAATATATAATATTTGAGAAAAATGATATAAAATTTTAGTTATATATATATATATATATATATATATATATATATATATATATATATATATATATATGTAGCTGCTGAGCTGATACAATAGCATTACAAATTTAGTTTCCAGCATGCCAAAACTAATAGAAGCAGTCCGGAAGAATAAGAGACATCATTGTAATTATGGGCTACGCCCATCAAGTGACTCTATTAATTAATAAAAATAGGTTTGAGCTTTAGATTGTTGTATATTTCATCTTTCAAATTATGATACAAACATGCTAAAGCAAAATGTAACGCTTGATTAGTTCTATAGATTTCTTTTTTAAAAACTATAGCAGTCTCAAAACTTTTGTCCACGACTATATATATATATATATATATATATATATATATATATATATATATATGGTCAAGTGGACACGAACCGTACAAAAGGCCTTCTTGGCATAAAAAACGGGGTCTGATGTGACATCACCTCCCTCTTCTTCCCGCGGAGCTCGAAGCCATTTTTGTTTGCTAAGTAAGTTATTTGATATTTTAGTGTCTGGAGTAATTTTTACGAGTAAGATTTTAGTCCACAATGTTCGTGAATATTGCGTGATTCCGCTGGTTATGGTTTCCATGGTGAATATGATAATTGTGAATGAAAATGAGTGTGATTTCATAACGGTGGCTAGCGTGGGGATTTCTGTGTTTACAGTTTACATAAAATGGCGCGTAGTACACGCTCCGTACAAAATTTGGAAAATCGTTAAAATTATACTAAGGAAGATTTTGTTTTTAAACAGCTGTATGTTGATCATGTAACATTGTTTTGTGTTTTAAATGCAAAAAGGCTACCAAAAAATGAATAAAAATACAAGATATCAAAGTTGACCATTTTTATCAGTATTAAATTATGTTATTTATGTTATTATCTAATATTAGTTTACGTTAGGGTTAGATGCAAGATTTAACTATATTAAGTGATGTGGTAAGTGTTCTAAGTAATAGGGCAAATGTTTATATTTTGTAAATATTTTTGACAAAATTTAAATTGATCCCGACTCTGTGAGGTTTGTAAGATGGGGATTTTACATTGCCTAATTATGTTATTAATTTATTTATGCAATGATAAACAATGAGAGCTGTGCATTACCTGCTCAAAAATGTTCTATAAAATTAAGAAATATATTATTTTTTATACCTGTGTAAAAATGTAAAATAAAAATTCTAACAATTTTTTTATATACCTCTTCATAACATTTGTGTATCATTTAGTAGTAGTATATCCTTTGATTTCAGTTGTGGCATGTACATAAAATTACAAAAAAATGATACCAAGGGCGTATAAGTAGTTAGGTTCTTATTGCGCCAATACACTAGATAGCTCAGGTCACAATAAGCCCCCAAACCTATATTTTTGTTATACAAGGAAAATGAAGCTAATTGCTAACGGGAAGTCGGAATTTGCAGACGAAACTTCCTTAGGCCTAAATCGCCAACGTCGTGGGAATACGTGTATTAAAACAAAGAGATACGAAAAATATATATTATGGAATGAACAGTTATGATTAAAAAGTGAAATTATACAGTTTATGATTGGATTGATATTTATATAGATTGATAAATAGATTATATGAGCAAATAGATTATATAGTTAAATAGATTGGATAAATATTAATATAGATTGATATGTATAAATAGATTGTATGGATTAAATTGGATACATAAAGATTGTAATTTGGATAAATAAATAGATTAAATAAATAGATTATATAAATAGGTTACAACGGAGTTGGGAGGGTCTGTAAATGAGAGAAGAACCACGCATTAATTCGCGATTCTTTCGAGCAGCAAAGTGAATGAATCTAACGTTTGATTATAAAATGCATTGGAGATCGGACGTACCAATCACACGATTTAAGTTATAGGTACCAACCCTTCTTGAAAAATAATATATATATATATATATATATATATATATATATATATATATATATATATATATATATATATATATATATATATATATATATATATATATATATATACTGTTATGATTAAATATTTCCACTTGTAGGGGTATAGACCGCTACAGGCGTACGGAGCGTGTCCGCCATTATCACGATCCATACAAAAACACTTTTTTTACAAAAACGAAACCATAAATCTGAACTGAGAAACATTTCAAAATTCTGTAAGTGGAAAATAAAGGTATTTATGTTAGCTACCTGTTGGGAACTTTAGATTTCTGCTAACTTTAAAACCAGGGTTTCGGAGCCGGTAAAATAACTATGGCTAGGGCTCTTTCAATTTTTTCATTTATAATTATTATATCTAGACGTATGTATTTGTCAAGTTTAATATATTGCGCAAAGTATTTTTTAGGATTAGTTAGACCCCTTTAATACTCAGACTTTAAATTTCTATGATTTTTAATTGGACAAATATATTGCTAGAATTAAATTACTGAAACAACTAAAGAAAAAAGAGGAAAACTTAGTTATATAAAATATTTATTAGCTTGATGAAGAAAATCAGGGTTTCAACTTTCAAGTTCAAGTTGGAAATTCAGTGATACATAGATATTCACAATAATGTAAATCTTAATTAAAAAATGAAAAGAAATATAACTAATGCTGAAATTTTAATTAATACTTTATAACCATAAGGTAAAATTATTTTCTAACGCATTAAATTAAGATACATTTCCTTGTAAATTATTTCAATTAAAAAAGTATGAATTAAGTAAAACTGAAATTAGTTTCTTACCAACTTTTACTTATAAACATTTGTTCTTAAAAATAGCAGGGCCTCAATAATATCTTCTATCATACGTGCCCGTAGATCAGATTTTAAAATCCTAAGTGATGAAAATAGGCATTCAACACTGACTTGTGTTGAAGGCATAGCTACTAGAAGATTTGCTACATCTTCAATAACTTTAGGATACCTTCCTTCACCTGTTTGTCGTGGTGTGACATTATATTATATCGATACCATATTATATATATGGGGAAGGGACTAATAACTTAAAGGCGAACCGACAAAGGGTCGGAACGCCACGAGTTTCGACGCGCGGAGCAGCGAGAATAGAGTGCAAAATGAGGTCAGGTAAAATTTCGGCAATGGCACAGCTCAAGGTTATTTAAAGGGGCTTTACAAAAATATAATTTTATTTACATAAAATGAGAGAATAAATGAGCAAAATTATATTGGTAAATGGACGGGGGGAGGGGGAGAATTGCAGAGTATGCATCAGACTCTGAAGTTAGAAATTAATGCGTTACAGAAGGAGACTATTCCAACGGGGAGAATCAACTCCAATGGGTTGCTGAAGGAGGAGGGATGGGTGGCTTAGGGAGGATTCCGGGTGAGACGTCAGAGTAAGGTTTCACGGATGTCTTCGGCAGGCAATAAACGTGAGGGCGAGGGCACTCGGAGCTTCTGAGCGGGAAGTTGACGTGATGACGGTTCTCCGAGGGGAGGGGGGGGGGACGTCCGGTCCAGTGAAGAGTATTTCGACCACCCGAAGACAAGGATGGAGCGAGGGGGGCTTCTACAGGAGTTGATGAGTGGAGTCGGAAAAATCGCTCGGTGGCGATCGTCAAATGGAAATACCTCCCCTGCTGGGCTAATTCCAACGACACGAAAAGTTCAGCCGTCACTTTGATTCGTTATTAAGCACCTGACTTGGAACTAGGGGTAATGCTTCTTGGATCCTGGCGGGACTCCTCAACTCTGTATCTCCCACCTGAAAGACGAGCCCTATATATCCGAGGCTCCCCCCGCAGGGATGGGGAAAACATGGGGGTGTTTGGCCAGCGCTACTCTCGAATGGCCTCAAACCTTCACGCCCAGGCAATTCTAACCCGCGAAAAGGTGGTCCGGGGTGTACGCGGTTCAAGGCTACCGCTTGTGGATGGGAGGGGGCTTACCAATTTAAGCCTAACCAAATTCGAGAATTTTCTTTAACGCATGGACGTCACTTCCGTGCTGGAAAAGAAATTCTACGTGGAATTTCCCCACACTGTTCAAAAGACAGTTTTGAAGAGTGATCAAATTTTTCAATCTCGGGAAAAGATTTCTCAACTTGCAATTTGAGGGTACTCTGTAGAGTGAGAAGTGGTGGTAGTATTGATTAATTCTCTAATCGAATACGGATTGAACTCTTCCCATGTTGAATATCTAAGAATTTTTCAAAATCAAATGCAATCTCATCACATGTGGTAGAAGGGAATGATGAACTAGAAGATGAATCGGCAGTCACCATGTCACTTTTGTCTCTTGTTTGATATTTTTTGAAGGATATAGGATATTTTTTTATTCTGATGACTATATTGCATAAGGCATCCTTGGCTTTAGCTACCTGTTCAGATGATAATAAGCATGTATATTTAGGATCTATATAAACACTATCAAGCAATACTTCATTATCAAGTAAAATCGTTCCCCGCCTTTCCATTGAACTTCTTATATCGTCAGCTATGGTACTTTCAATTTTGGAAGGAAAAAATATCAAAGATTTCCATTCTTTCAAGAATTGATCGTGAGTCACATCTTTACTTTGAACTTTTTTGTTGCTATATTTGGCCGGTACAATAGTTTTTCCAATCTTCTTTCTTGTTCCCACATTGATTCTGGAAGATTCAAATCTCGATTTACGATATCCAACAGTATAGGCTTCAATTCTAATAAATGCTCTATCATCAGATAGGTGCTGCCCCATCTAGTAGGTTCATCTAAAATGCTAACTTTACCTGCACGTCTATTAATTATCTCTTCCACTTTTGGTTTTCTGGTGGCTACAACAAACTGTCTCAACTTACTTAGGAGAGATGCAACATGCTTACCTCACAACCCATCACAAATTGCGAGTTGAAAAGTATGTGCACCACATCTCATGTGCAGATAGTAGAGAAAAATGAAATTTCAGGTATATTATCTACGAGTATGTCATTTTCTTCTTCATCTTAGGTATCTCTTGAATCATCATATTCAGTAAATATTTATATAATACCATCATCATTATCTTCATTGTCGTAGAATAGGGTCTAGTTAACCTTTTCTGCGTTTCTCAGCCGAGGCCGATGAGGGCTATATGCGTGGGAGATTTATAATACAAGCAGAGTGAGAATTAGCTAAATGTAGGTTGGCTAAACAGTCGACTATCTTGGAGGCTCCGGGACAATAGAAAAACGGGTACAAAAATAACTTTACTAATATGCAAATTAATATTATCTTACAAGGTTTAAGGAGTTTTAAAACAAGCTATATACACATTAGACGTAAACGAGTCTCAGCGGTTAAAAAAGGAGGGGGGGAGGACTTGGCGGGGACGGTCGCCGTACAAACAAACGAACAATATTGTCCGAGGGGCGCTCGAATGACCTTGAGTGTATACGAAGCCGATGATGGAGGCTTACACGGAGGATGGGGACGGGGGGGGGGGGGTAGTAGAGAGAGTACTTGCATAGGAGAGTTGCTGTTACCTCGGAGATTTGGTCCAATGGAGTAATCCTTGCCTTGGCGCAAAGTTTAAATAATAGTCTCTTGACAATGACTATTACGGGATGAACTTAGATCTGCTTTTGAGTTAGACATGAATCGAGACTGGATGCGTTGCGTTCGAGGAGCGAGTAGAATGGGTACGGGGTAGACTCACGTGAATTAAACGAGAATACCCGGAGCTTTAGGGGTTCTACGAGAATTGTGCAGGGTTCAACGGGACGCGAATAGAGGGTACTGACAGGAGGGGGGGACAAAGGATACTGACGGGGCAGGCAGACGGTGGATACTGACGGGGCAGGGCGAGTTGCGGATACTGGCTTCCAACTCTGGTGCCGGAGATTTATAGTGAGGTCGAATGCCTTTTTTTCCCCTGCGTCCGAAGGGGAGGGTTCCAAGGTCCCACGTATCGGCAGGCGAGAGTAGTCTCGACCTTTTAGCACGATCGCTAGAAGGTTCCTAATTCAGCGAGGCGAAACTTTGCCTGACTCCCACTAGGATCTTTTCGGGCTATCAAGCTTGTCGCGGCTTTCTGCGATGGCGTGGTTCAGGCCACCACGGCGTATCATGATTTCACACTCTCATTAGCGCAAACAAAAAAGGTCGCCAAGGTGTCTGTTGTCTCTCTCTCTCTCTCTTTATTGAAGGGCACGGCAGCGCGTATCTTTCTTTCTCTCTCCTTCTCTCTCTCTCTCTCTCTCTCTCTCTCTCTGATCTCTGATTTCTTAACATTTTTAGTCATATTTTTAGCATTATCACTGACAATGCAGAGCACAAATTCCTTTGATATGCCCTAATCTCACAGGGTTCCCAAAGTAAGATCATGCAGGTAGTCACTTGTTTGTTGAGCAAATGTATCTTTCACTGCTATAGTGCGGGTAAATATTTTATTATCATTATCAACAATTTGTACATTAATGGCAAAATAATGAGTTCGTATTCTAGTGCAGTCATCAACTTTTAAATATATGTAGCGTCCTTTTAATTGCTCTTCAAGAGCAAATTTTTCTTATTTGTATCTATCAATAACTAAATCATGGATGTTGTCTTTATCTAGACTAATCTTGAATTTCTTAGCTATTCTTTTAGTAGGTTGCGCATATAATCTTTTACAATTAACTTAATTATGCTATTCTTGAAGCTATTGGTACTTATGGAGAGAGTGACTTTTTGGTAGGACAAAAATTTGGTAATATCTTGCTGGTTTGATTTAGTTTTGATACTTGTAGAAGTACCTACCTATTAGGTTTTGACAACTCAAGCAAATGCTTCTTTTCTTCCATCATTTTTAGTATTTTAGGATTTAATCGACTCAAGTGTCTTTTCAAATTATATGTTCTCGAAGAGAAATCTGGTTTTATGGTTTGAGGTTTTGCAATTTTAGCTCCACACGTTGAAATATTTCTTGAAGCATCCAAAACTTCTTAAACACAAATATAGTGTTTATTATCTGAACTCTCAGTGAAGTACATGAAAATATCAGACTTAATTTTTTAATCTTTATCTATTATTAAAAGTCATGGACTAATAATAATTTCAATTAAAGAATCAATATATATTACAAATTACAAAAAATCCGGAAAAAAGAAAAATTTAGCAATACAGATAATTGGCTAAAAAATTAAAACAATTCACAAGTCCCAATCTTATTAGGCATGAAGTAGTTAGCTACCTAGATGCGTACAGTAGTTAGTAATTTAATCTAATTAAATAGGTGCCTACCTATAGCTGTACAGGTAAACTGTGTAAATCTAGTTAGCCTAAAATAACTAGAACCAAGGCTTACAAATTACAATATCAATTCAATATCGCCAATATGTATTAAAATATTGCCTGGAGCCAGAACCAAGAGCCGTGATTTCTAGGTTTCTGGCTCCGGCTCTGGCTCCGGCTCCGAAACCCTGTTTAAAACTTTAGTTTTAATGCCCAAAGTCCATTAGCAGTAAGATCCGTGTCGATCTGACCATATAAAGGGTCTTTCAACAAGGACGCTCGAGCTTTTTCAGGCGATAGTGGCCATGTTGTTAAAGCGACATCTGGCAACCTCACTGTGAACTGTTCATCAGTACTTGGCAGGTTACGATGGAAGGTTATACCACTGAACAGCGTGTGCAAATCATCAAATGTTATTATCAAAATCAGTGCTCTGTTCAACAAACGTTCCGCACATTACGTAATTTCTATCCTCGCCACAATCGTCCTGACGAGTCCACTGTTCGACGCTTGGTAGCCAAATTCGAGGCAAAAGGGTCGATCAACAATCAGCCAACACTCATACATCGCCGAAACGCAAGGTCTGCTAAAAATATCGCTACCGTAAATGAGAGTGTACAGGAAAATCCGAGGCAGTCAATTTCTCGTCGTTCACAAGAACTTGGCCTTTCTGCGACTTCAGTTTGGCGAATTATGCGTAGGGACTTGAGTCTGCACCTGTACAATATCCAACTTATCCAGGAACCTAAGGTAAACGACCATAGACAACGCCGCGTGTTCGCTGATTGGAATCTAGAGCAGTTGGAAGTTGCCCCAAATTTCCCCAAAAAAATCATCTTCAGCGACGAGGCCCATTTATGGATGAATGGATTTGTGAACAATCAAAATTGTCAGATTTGGGACGAAAACAATCCACATGAGATACACCAGCACCAATTTCATCCCCCAAAGTCACTGTTTTGTGCGGATTTTCGTCTAACGGAATCATCGGTCCGTATTTTGGGGAGAATGAAGATGGGATTACCATAACCGTCAACGGCGAGACCTACAGATTGATGATATGCAACTTCTCGAGGCCTCAACTGGATTATATGCCTGATATGGATACTGACGACATGTGGTTCCAACAGGACGGCGCTACGTGCCACACTGCGCACGCCACGATAGACATTTTGCACCAGCGATTTCAGGGCAGGGTCATCTCGCGTGGCGGCGACGCCAACTGGCCACCGATTTAACGCCATTAGACTACTTTCTTTGGGGCTACCTTAAATCGCAGGTCTATGCCAGTGGTTCTCAACCTTTTTTTACCCATGGCCCCTTTTCCTTAAAAAAAAATTTGGTGGCCGCAAAGCCCCCAAATTTTTCACTAATAAAAAAGCATAGGAATTGTATCAATAGGTAAAAAAATAGTAAATAATTATGCTTATTTTGAAGGAAAACTTTAAGTTTAAACTAATACAAATAAATTATTTAATATTTAAATTTTATGGAGCATTTATGTACATTAGTAAATAATTCATAATATAATTTAAAAAGATAAGTGAGTAATTGAATAAAAATGTAGATTTATTCGATTAGATCCCTGTAACGGATGTTCCAATACAAATAAATTATTTAGTAGTTAAATTCTATGGAGCATTTATGCACATTAGTAAATAATTATTCATAATATACCTTTAAAAAGATAAGTGAGTAATTAAATAAAAATGTAAGTTTATTCAATGAGCCCCCTGTGACTGATGTTGCTCAACGAGTTTTATATATATTCGGCTCCATCGATGTCAATGATAGTCAAAGATCAACCCTTTGCACAATGTCGGGTCTATTACGAGCTTTTGACAATAAGTGAGAAACACGACTAAATCCTGATTCAACAATGTAAGATGATGGAAAAGCAATGACGTAGAGTTGTGTTTTATCCCAGAGTAGTGGATACTTTTTAGCAGCTTCATTTGTTTTCCATATATCATGCTTCCCATCTTTAAATTTTGCCTGCAATGTTTCATCACTTTGTAATTCAATGAGGGTTTCCTGTAAAGAAATGTCTACATCAGGAACATTAACTTCGAAAGGAATTGTCACCCAAATTGGTATATCCATCATGAGTAAGTCACTAAACCGAGCTTGCATATCTTTGTGTAAATTTTCCAAATATTCACCATACAATGCAAGATCATCATAGTGCAGATCGCTGCTAATTAAGGCCAAACAAGGAAACTGTCAAATGCACGACGTCTGATATTAATCTTGTACAACTGTAGCTTTTTCAGGAAAGCAGTAACTGCACCTTTACTGGATATGAGATCAGAATTTTTTCCTTGGAGCTGTTTATTAAGTAAATTGATTTTTTCAAATATATCTGATAAGTAAAATACATCACATTTAGAGGCAAGCAGTTGTTCTCCAAGATGGGTGTTGGATAGAAGTAAGACAATAGAATCCCAAAGTGCAATAAAACGATGAAGACAATTCGCTTTTGAAAACCATCCCACCTCAGTATGCATGACAAGACGTTCAAACTCCTCTCCATTTTGACTACAGAATTCAAGAAAGAAGCGGTATCACAATACTCCGGGGACAGCTTGTTTCAAATATGCAATAAAACCTTTGTATCTGCCAGTCATGGCTGATGCACCATCAGTAGCACATGCCATTATGTTTTTGAGTGGAATATTGCTTTCCTTGAAATATGTAACTTCATTAAAAACTGTTTCACTTCTTGTGTCTGTCTTAAGACTTCTGGCGAAAAGCATTTCCTCTCTGGGTCCTTGGTCAACTATAAACCTAACATATGTTAGTAGAATTACTTCATTATCTCTTAATGTTGATTCATCAAGCTGAATAGCAAACTGTTTTACTTGCAAATTAGCTATTAAGTGCTTTTCAACATCCTCTGCCAGTTCATCAATGCGTTGTGACACAGATGAGTTGCTTAACGGGATGGAATTAGTGATTTCACTTGCACTTTGTTTCAGAACTGATGAAATTATAACAGACACTGCTGGCAAAATTACTGTTTCACCAATATTATGGGGTTTTCCAGCCTTTGCTATTATCTTGCTAATTTCATAAGATGCCAATAAATATCATTTAGTTTTCTTACTTGGATGTTAAACACTTGAACCACTGTTTTTCTTGCTTGAAAATCATCACGGAGTTTTCTAAAGTATTCTATTGGTTTGTCTTTCTTTTCATTGTGCTTATTTTCCGGGTGAAGTTTAAGTTTACAAGGCCTCATAATTGCATTTGAAAGTACATCTATGCATATCAGGCACATTGGTTTCGTTGCATTCTGTGGTGATGGAATAAATCCGTAAGACAAATATTGAACAGAATATTGTCGGCACTTGTTCTTTGTTATCGCCGCCATTGGTTATCAGTAAAAATATATCAGAAGCTGTCATAACATATATTACAGTTTAATAAATTTGCAAAAATACAGAGATAAGTGAGTGACCCTGATATGGGCACTTTTTGCTTAAAGTACAGTATATATATATATATATATATATATATATATATATATATATATATATATATATATATATATATATATATATATATATATATATATATATATATTAGAGAGAGAGGGGGGGGGAGAGGGAGATGGAGAGAAAAGACATTTTAAGATAAACCATTGCAATTACGAGGGGCGGTCAATAAGTTTTGCGAATCGGTAGGGTAAAACATAGGAAGGGGGATGGCTGTTTGTGGGGGTGTTAGCACATGTTATGACAAGTCAGGACCTGCAACCGCACGCTCCTGCCTCGTCTATTTAAGAAGTAGTAGCTGATAGCAGATCGTGCGCACAAATCTTTCAACGATGGAGAAGGTTGAGCACCGCGCAGTGATCAAACTTTTGACCAAGGAAGGCAAGAATGCAAAAGAGATCCATGAACGCATGGTTGCATGTACACCGACACCGCCCCTTCCTATGCAACAATTGCTCACTGGACTAGGGAGTTCCGCCACGGCCGTGAGTCCATGACGCCCGTCAGACGTGACCAACGAGGACAATGTGGCCCTTGTGGAGAGGATGATCCTCGAAAATCGACGGATGAAAGTCGAAGAAATCGAGCGAGAATATGGAATATCACATGGAAGTGTTATCAACATCATCCACGACAATTTGGCCGTGGCCAAGGGTCCCTAGAAACCCCAAGCCGCATGATTGACTTCAACGTCGTCAAAGTTCGGAGGCCAGAGTTGCACAAGCTGCCCTGCGCGAGTGTGGATTCGAGGAGCTCAACCATCACTCCTACAATCCAAATCTGGCCCCAGCGACTACTTTTTATTCCGCCAGCTCAAGGCTGCACCGCGTGGACGCCGGTTTGGGGACGATGAAGATGTCCAGCTCGCCGTCCAGGAGTGGATTGAACTGCAGTCGGCAGATTTCTGGTTGTCGTGAATTCGAAGCCTCAGTCAGGGACAAGTGGCGCAAGTGCATTCAAGTCGAGGGTAGTTATATTGAAAAATAATAAAACACTTTTTCTCATATCTCGTTTCCTTATATCTGAATTGCAAAACTTATTGACCGCCTCTCGTACGTCTATACTAAGATTTTGAGGGATATTTGAAGTTATAAAGAGTGAATAAGAGTAATATAAATTTATTATATTGATACTTGTTTGAAAATGACTATTGTTTGATCGTTGCCGCAAAGCAACAATATACAAAAAAAAGACAATATTTTTAGTCAAACATCAAAATTTCTAGATTTTGCATAGCTTAAAATTTTACCAGCATTTTAAATATCGAACCCAGCCACCCCCTGTGGTGCATGCCCGTAGCCAAGGGGTGAAATTGCAAAACTTATTGACCGCCCCTCGTATATATCGCGAAGAGGTCAATAATCGTGAGTAATTTAACTAAACATCCAAGTTAACATATTTAACTTTGCGGTACTTCAAGTACAATATATTGGGCACTATTACCATTTATCTGGATCAGAATGTACGTCACGAATTAAGTTTCAGTGTGTGTGTGTATGAGGGAGTGTATTGAAGATTAATTTCACACGTACGTGTTGATATTTGTGACAGAACATAACACAACATGTCATAACATGACACAACGTAAAGTAACATAATATGATATGACATAGCTCAACATCATTATGATATATGATATAATATTTGATGTAATACGATGCGATACAAGATGATACAATAATTACGATAGGCTATATTACACCATAATACACTATAATATAATACAAAATAAGATATAATAGTATAAAATGGTACAATATAATAATTTAGTAAATCCAGGAATCAATAATTACTCCTCGCTTTGATTCAAATCTAATCTGATGGAGTTATTATTATAATCAATTGGAATGAAGGGTTCCAAGCTTATTAAGTTTGCTAAGAACTTCCTAGGAATGCTATTATTTTGATAAGTTTAATCCCATCTCTAAGAATTAAAGTACATAGTAATGATATTATAATAACTTACTCATTAAACACCAAAACACGTTTTACGAACAATTACAACTGAAAAAAATTCATATTAATTCTCCATGAGTTCACACTGTGTATCTGTATGAGTTGGACTCGGAGGCGAGAGGTTGCCAAATAATGTTTTCTATGAAAAGCATTAATAGAAATTAAAAATTGCTACTGATAAATAATTTGAACGATAATGATATATATAAAATATATGAAAAAAAATGGTGTTATAAAATTTCATTTTTTTTACTGCTCATAAATTATCAATGGCAAAAGTTAATATTTGAAAACACATATTGGCATCCAATAGTACTTCATAAACACGCGTTACCATCCTCCCTCATCCACTCCCCCCCTCCCCGACTCTTTCTCTATTTTTCTCTTACTCTCTCTCTTCCCCCCTCTCTCTCTCTCTCTCTCTCTCTCTCTCTCTCTCTCTCTCTCTCTCTTTCTCTCTCCATTCTCAGTAATAATAACAGTTCTAAAGTAGAATTGCTCTATGGCCAACCAAAATATCACCATGGACCCCAATTCGTTATTGTATGTGTGTGGACCCCTAGTAATGTTACATGGCCCACTAAGGGCCATGTGGCCCACGGTTGAGAACCACTGGTCTATGCGAATAATCCACAAACAGTTGGTGTGCTCAAAATCAACATAACGAACACCATCCAGCAAATTCAGCCAGATTTATGCGACAAAGTCATCGAAAATTGGGCCTCCCGAATTCGTTCCACTCAACGAAGCCCTGGCGGTCATTTGAACGACGTCATATTCCACACTTAATGCCATAAAATTTACTTTCAAATTTAAAATAAATTGAATGCATATATCACACACAACTTGTTTTATTTACATTTAAAAATCGAGCGACCTTATTGATAAACCCTA
The DNA here is from genome assembly GCA_963969495.1 of Ceratothoa steindachneri. NCBI lineage: Eukaryota > Metazoa > Arthropoda > Malacostraca > Isopoda > Cymothoidae > Ceratothoa > Ceratothoa steindachneri. The sequence continues at coordinate 120,503,377 of OZ018323.1, read as the reverse complement.
TATATGTAACGAGAGGGGTGTGTTATTTCTTGTGGATGTCCGACCAAATAAATTCTTACTTGGGTTTCAATCAACAACTTGATGAAAATGTCTTTATTTCGGAATTTTAGGTTTTTATAATGAAGAGCTGAAGCTTGGTGAATCAATCCACCGAAGTGGAACGGATCACAACGATAAAGAAGTGTCCTCGATTTTTTCTAAGGCTGATCTGGGTTCCTGAGCATAATTTCTCTTGTAGAAGGTGAGCGCGACAATGTGATAGAGAGAGGAAGAGGAGGGGAGGGGGGGGGGGATGAGGTCGTGTGAACCCAACACAGAGTCTCGAGGGGAATTGAAAAACAGAATTATTGGTGTTAGAGGTCAAGGGCCAATAAATATTGGTTATAGGGCTTGTGCTGACGATGTTTTAAGAGGAGATGAATAAAGCTCAGATAGTCGTTAGGTGATGCTTAAGTCTAAGAAAGATCGTGTATATGAATATGCACAACTTTTGTGTACATGATCAATATATATATATATATATATATATATATATATATATATATATATATATATATATATATATATATATATAGAGAGAGAGAGAGAGAGAGAGAGAGAGAGAGAGAGAAAAGAGAGAGAGAGAGAGAAAAAGAGAGAGAATAGTAGAAATTGGCTTGGCTCGCGGAAACCTTAATCTCAGTAGGAAAATAGACCCGCGAGTAGAAAGAAAAGGACATTTATTTCCTCTCAGACGTTTTATTCTTAATATCGGAACATCTTCAGGGATTCTATTAAAGTAAGTAAAGCTACCCAATTTAAGAACGTACATCAAAAAACAAAACAAACAGGAATAATAAAAACACTAAAAAAAACACTGAAAAAACAAACAAGCTTAGGGCAAATCAGATAAAGCCAAAGAAGCGAGACTAAAGTTAAAATATGACAAAGTATAAAATTACAAAATTAAAATATTAAAAGAACCGAATACGTGAATGATATACACATTACCTTAAGCAGATAGTTATTACAGGACAAGAATGAAAAGGTGAACGACAAAGGAGCATGAAAATGACTTGATGGGTTGTAGGGTTATGGGATACGTAGGGGAAAGGAGGATCAGACTCGTTGAATGTTGGTTTGGTTGTTTAATATAGAGCGACTCGAGTATTGTTAATAGATGGATTGAAGTAGCCCTAAAGAGAAGGGAAAAATGTTTCGATGAAATGAGATGGCCAGTATTTTCTGCGTGATTTCGTATGCTGGAGAATTCGGGTGTAGTTAAGGGTCTTTGAGTTCTATGGGATAATTCAAAATGTTTATTGACCTTCTGCTTAAGGTGTAGGCTAGTCTGGCCTACGCAAGAGGCATTGCAGCCGGAACACTTGAATTGATATGCAACAGAGGATCTCAGCATCGGATCAATACGATCTTTATAGTTGAAGAAAGAACCCTTCGCTTCTTTTAATATTTTAATTTTGTAATTCTATACTTTGTCATATTTTAACTTTAGTCTCGCTTCTTTGGCTTTATCCGATTTGCCCTAAGCTTGTTTGTTTTTTAGGTGTTTTATTATTCCTGTTTGTTTTGTTTTTTGATGTACATTCCTAAATTGAGTAGCTTTACTTTACTTTAATAGAATCACTGAAGATGTTCCAATGTTTGTAACGAAACGTCCGAGAGGAAATAAATGTCCTTTTCCATCCACTCGTGGGTCTTCATTTTCCTAATATATATATATATATATATATATATATATATATATATATATATATATATATATATATATATATATATATATATATATATATATATATATATATATATATATATATATATATATATATATATATATATATAGTCTGTGTGTGCATGTCCATCTATAGGGAGAAAGGTTAGACAATATACATAAAAAGGAAAAGTGTATCTTTATGTACAGTTTTCAAAGGAAGATAATGGAAGTGGTCCCCGAGTCTCTAAGTGCCTCCCAAATGGAGCTACGGGCCCTTTTGCCCGGTAAGTTTGATTGAGGGAACGTGAGCTGGGTTTAGACCCTCGTCGAGATAAAATAATATTACCCATTATTCCCATGTGGGAAGCAAAAGCAACCTGTTTGCCCATGCACAACAAGGAAAGACGAAAAATATTGTCTACCAAGAAGTTTTATGATGTAGCATTGGTTAAAGAATAATTTTTAATAAATATAAGAATTTCAATATATGTATATCTTGCTTATGATTCCCCCCCCCCCCGGCAACGCCGGTTACCTCATTCAGTAGCTCATAAGTGAGACTTAGAAGCACAAGGTAGGACAGTATGAGACATCTGGGAATGTGAGGCTCCTATGGGAGATGTCACTCTTTTGAAGTAAGCTGATTTCAAACAGACACTTCCAGTGATCCATAAATTAACCAGGTCAGATGAGGTCCGGGCTTGCCTAAAATCATCTTCTTTGCGTAGAAATATTAGAACACTGTCTCTGAACACAAATATGAGAGCAGAGCTCTTTGGTTATCAACTGTCAGCACAATTTGCCAAAACATTCTGATACTGGGAAATGGTAAAGTACCTCTTGATGCTGATGGTGGAATAGAAATATCTCCATGTGCATTTATTAATACTATTGATAATCTCAAGGCAAAACTACAACTAGCTGTGTGAAAGAGCTATATTTGCTCCTAAGAATAGCACTGTCTGCAAAATCAATAGACATCTATTTTTTACCCCCTCAGGAAGTCGACAAATTTACAAGTCAACTAATTGATACAATTTCGGATCTTGGTCAAATAGTCGATTATTCCGCAGTGTTCCTAAACTCTCTAGAATCACTTGAAATATCTTTTCACAAACTTAAATTGAACATAGTAAATCTAAATAATGTTGTTGCGCAATTTGGTTAAAAAACCCGTCTGTAATGGCATTCGGGTGGTGGCAAAGAATTTGATGCCACATATTATAGAGGCAACCATTCTTACTAGAAGTGGAAAAGGAGAGGATGTCTTCATTCACAGAATGCCTCTAAATAAATCAGGATCACAATTGCCATTTATATTCAGAGGACGACATTTCCTAATCCATGTAAGTTTTTCAATATGGATTAAAAAAATACAATCGTAAGATGAGATTCGATTAGTGGCATAGTTGTAATTTGAGGAACCCTGTTTTTCTTATGGTCAACTCTAAGTTGATTGGAACAAGAAGTTCTGAAGCGTTGTTGAAAAAGATTAAGTTTAGTTCATAGAATAAGAATATTGTTTGTGAAAAAAAAGATCAAATCCGTCTAACTTTATTTCCGAAGGCCCATTTTCCCAACTTTTCGCTCCTCGCGTCTTATAATCTCCCTCGTTAGGCTATCTCCATTTCTTTTAATCTGTTACCCTTTCCGTCTTCTCAGTCTTCCGTCTTCCGTCTTCCGTCTTCTCAGCCTGCTTCTTGTAATTCTTAATGTGAATCTTTACCTTTCCCCTTCCGTCTTCCTCATTGGTGATTTCTTGTTTTTGAGGCGGTTTTTCATACTTTTCTTTCGTATATATTCCTCTAATATAATGTTATTTCTTGTAGTTATCCTCGAGAAGGAACTTAATAAAGTTCGAAAGTACTTGGAAACACCATTGCATGCATATATATATATATATATATATATATATATATATATATATATATATATATATATATATATATATATATATATATATATATATATATATATATATATATATATATATATATATATATATATATATATATATATATATATATATATATATATATATATATATATATATATATATATATACTGCACTGTTTAAGTCCACAGCAGTGGCAGCGTTATTGATTTCAACTTGTATTCTCTTTATTTTTCTTACAAGTTTTTGTCTCGGTCTTGTAGGCGAGAAAAAAATATTCGCAAAATAAATATTTTATTCCGAGACGTCTTTCGACGGTGGTCGTTCATCTTCAGGGAATGAACAGAAATAGTGTAGCATTCTGTAAGTCATTCCATTTCTGTTCATTTCCTGAAGGTTACCGACCACGGTCGAAAGACGTCTCGGAATAAAATATGTGTTTTGCTATTTTTTTTCTCGCCTACAAGACCGAGACAAAAACTTGTAAGAAAAATAAAGAGAATACAAGTTAAAATCAATAATGCTGCCACTGCTGTGGACTTCAACAGTGCATTTATACAACATGGCTTATTACCTAATTATATATATATATATATATATATATATATATATATATATATATATATATATATATATATATATATATATATATATATATATATTAATTTCTGCTTCTAGCAAGCCGGATCTTCAGCAGGAAAAGGAAAAAGGAGAGCAAATACTAAATATAACATATATTGCCAACGTTTCGGGCTCTGGACCCATCTTCTAGGCTAGAATATTAAAGATTTATATAAGAACAATTGCTTAACAGTTATGAGAACAATGATAATTAATGGCTTAAGGCTAAAAATGTACTAGGATGTAAAACAAAAAAAGATATCAAAATGCAATATAAAGGACAAAAATCTGTATATTAAGTTAAAAAATAAATAAAGTCAAACGAAAATAATAAGGTTACAATTGGAAAAAAAGGAAAACCTCAATAAATACATTAAAATTTGCCACCTGACTCTGAGAAAGCTGTGAGCTGAATGACTGAAATTTAGAAATTATACTACTAGGAAAGATGTGATTTAGTATTAGTTGGTTCTCTGAGCTATGTATGGTTGGTCAAAAAACAAAAAAAAAGTTAGCATGTTGGTTGTTTAAGTGGTAATTAATTAATGGTGTCTAGTAAAAAAATTCAAACGAAATTAAAATCAGGCAATATATAACGGTGTGGAAGTAGAGTCCTTATTTAACTGAAGCTGATTGTATTTAATTAAAAGGGACTCAATTATGAGAAGGTCAGATTTAGATTTAGATTTTTTAGATGAATAGGAATGAGATCGGAAAACAGTTTTCTTTTACGGAGAGATCTATAGTTTTGGATGATTATTGAGGCGATATGCTAAATAGCTCTGGTCACAATGAACCCCAAACCCTATATTTTTGTTATACAAGGGGATTGAAGTTAATTGCTAACGGGAAGTCCGAATTTGCAGACGAAATTTCCTGAGGCCTAAATCGGCAACGTCGTGTGAGTACGTGTATTAAAATAAAGAGATAGGAAAAATATATATTAAGGGATGAACAGTTATGATTAAAAAGTGAAATTATAGTTTATGATTGAATTGAATTTTATACGGTTGAATTAACTTTGCAAGAGTTAATGGGAATTAAAGTACACATATGATGATTGACAAATATTAATTAGATTATAGTTCAAGGTTAAATGAGTAAATATTATAAATGTATGATAAATATTTATGTGGATTGATAAATAGATTATATGAGCGAATAGAAAATATAGTTAAATGGATTGGGTAGGGTAATTATTAATATAGATTGATATGTATAAATAGATTGTAATTTGGATTGAATAAATAGGTAATATAAATAATTATATAAATAGATCACAACGGAGTTGGGAGGGTCTGATTCCGATGAGCTGAACAAAGTGAAAGAATGCGCATGTGATTTTATTTGAAAATGCTTGAGATCGGGCGTACCAATCACACGATTTAAGTTATGGTTACCAACCCTTGTTGAAACACTATATATATATATATATATATATATATATATATATATATATATATATATATATATATATATATATATATATATATATATATATATATATATATATATATATATATATATATATATATATATACAGTTTTGATTAAATATTTCCGCTTGTAGGAGTGTAGACCGCTACATATCCAATTACTGTTCTGTAACTAACCCCACGGTGAGCATGAATGCGAACCTTGAGAAGACGTTCCGTACATCCAATGTACGTTCCCAAAGAACATTTGGGACAAGTATATTAATATACTATTCTGGAACGCAAAATGTCAGGAATGGGGTCCTTTACTAATTTTTAAGGGGTAACAAAAATTTAAATTATCTATTTAAATTAGATAATTGGATCATGAATAATATTTGTTTGCAATATAAATTTAATTTGTTGAATTGATTTGTATATTGTAGTTCCGCGGATGGGCTAATCATTTGTTCGTCAGTTGGGGTTTTTTCTCCTAACGATTGTCTTTGTTAGTCGGTACGTTTGAATGACGTCACATTTCTCTGTTTATTAACTGTTTCTCTATTTCATTGTTCTTCTGCTCCTGATGATGTAAACACGAAAGCGCTTGGGCTTATTCTGTGTATTATTTTCCTTTGAGATATTTCAAGCATATATATATATATATATATATATATATATATATATATATATATATATATATATATATATATATATATATATATATATATGCAAATTTTGTTGAAGACCACTGTGTATTTTGCCTTAATTAATTTCCTTTGGCAACTTTCTCTTCTTCTAACTATCTTTTTTATTCCATCTTGTAGATGGTGGATCACGTGTCAAGTATTCAGCTCTTTTTTTTAAATGAATGTGTTTGGTAAAAAACAAACTAAGTTGCTAAGCTTTCGATCTTATTCGATCATCTTCGGAGCGTTTTGAATTGTTCTTGCCTCCTTTACCGATGTAATGAGTGGAGTGAGGATCTGACAGAGTGAAAGAAAACGATTTTTAAGGGATATTTATTCCGCATTGGTTAAACGGAACGTTAGAGGAAATGGGCCACTCCTGTGAGTGGAATTTTAAAATAGTTTTAATGTGTGATTCCAGCTTGTCGCTTGACTGTTGATGCCCGGCTTATATTCATTTATTAATATGGCTTCTAAGATGTTCAGCCTGGATTTATTGACCTTTTTTCTTTTAATAATGGTGTTATCAACGAGCATATCTCTCGTTGGTTAATATTACGGGCACTCTCCATATGATTCTTAGGCCCTCCGCTTTGTAGATGCATGGTTAAACGTCTAGAAAGTGTAGTGGCTGTCATGCCAATATATTTTGAGTTATTATAAAGCTTACGGTCTTTATCAGGGAAGATGAACTCGTAAACTATGTTATGTTGACTTGAAATTCGATGAGTTTAGGTAGATGTTGTTTTTCATCAGGAGATTGCTGGCTTTTGTTGTTTTATAATAGATGATGAGTTGGATTTTATCCATTTGATTTTTAACCTTGATGTTACGGTTAATAATCTCCTTGGTGTTTTTTTCATCTATTTTATAGGCCGTGGACAGCTGGTTTCTACAATACACTTTGATGTTGTTGACTTCTCCCTGATTACCTTCAGTTTTATCCGCATGTTTGTAATGGTTATTTAAAAATGATTCAAGCTGTTTGTCAATCATGCTGTTTGAGAAACCATTATTCACGAGGATTTGTTTTACTCGTGCAATCTCTTGGTGAAAAAGTTCCCATGTAGAGCAGCATTTATAAGCTCGGCAGATGTATGAGATGATTACCCTATTTTATACCTTTCAGGGCATTCACTCTCCGCATTGAGGCATCTTCCCATGTCCGTACTTTTCATTGTACTTCAGTGATGTAGTTGCCATTGACGTTTTGAACCTCAACGTCCAAGAAAGGGAGTTTATTGTCCATGATCAATTTATAAGTGAATTTTAGCACGGAGTTCTCTTCAAAATACTGCTTGATGTTTATCAGATGTTCTTCGTTTTGGACGTTGATGTAGATGTCATCTACGTATCGGCAATATGTGTGTGGCTTATTTTCCATGATGTCCAATAATCTCTTCTCAAGTTGACCCATGTAATAGTTGGCGAAGGTCAGCCCTAAGGGTGACCCCAATAGCCACTCCATCTACTTGCGTGTATAAATTATCGTCCGATGTCCTGAACGGCGCCTCTGATGTGCATGAACGTAACATGCTCCTTAAGATGTTTTGGTCAAGATTTGGAAGAGACTATGGGGGAGGGGGGGTCCTTATTATATCACTTTTATTTATTTATCAATATCATTTATGAGATTTCTATATTCGAATCTATTTACTACTTTCTTAACTGAAGTTGCCCCTTGAAACATTGACTTCCATTTATCTGACTCTTGGTATTCTTGTAGGCTGAGATTCCTTCTTCTTTAAGTTGGCTGGGTTAATTCTTGATCTTCGTAATTCTTTTGTCTTGATGTATCTTCATTTTAACTTTATTTCGATGTGATGATTCCTTCTAATTCTTGATGTGGCGAGATGATTTCTTTCCGTTTTCCTTGACAGCGGTTTTCTCTTGAGTTGATTTCTTGAATTGTCCTTAAAGCGTTTTTCGTGGTCTCCGTTTTCTTCGTAAAAATTGTGGACTTCGGGATCGATCGCGGGTCTTTTGAATCCAGAGGCCAGCACTCTGCCGTCACGCTACGGCGAAGTCCGTTTTTTGTTTTGGTAATTTAATGGGCTATTTATATTCTCGCTTTGGGATGAATTTTTCTCTCTTGATACATCTTTGCACCCCTACAAGACATTGTAGGATGGTGGTACACGTTTTTTTATAATGATCTCGATAGTCTGAGCGATAGGCACGTTCGTAAACAGGCTTTCTACTTCAAGGGATGATATTACTCCTGACGGTCTTGTTGCAGACTGTCTAAGTAGGAATCCGATCGAGGATCCTCCCCCTGCAAAATAAATTGTGTTAAACACTGTACTCCTGTGCACATAATCGACTCTGTGTACTCGTTTTTTTTATTAAATTTAGAACTCCGTCTTAACCGTGTATGTTTGTGTTCCTTGGTTTTCATGTAAAATTTTGTTTTCGTTTTGAACAAATTTGTCCTTTATGTGTGTGTTTTTTTGTAGGGTTTTTTTTTGCATTGTACTTTTCTTTATTTTTATTCATATATGGTTACACTACCCTTTTATAAATGAATCCTTTTGAATTTCTTTTGTAACTCGCATTTATTTACTTTGTGGTTTTTTTTTTTAGCGCTGGCTAACGACGATACTCTTTTTAAATATACCCTGTGCCAAAGATTAAACGGAAGTCATTCATTCATTTAATGACCGCTGTGTTTTAGGGATGCCCCTTTCCCTCCTCTTTGCATCAGTAAACGTCATTTTCTGAAAAGGGAGGCTTGTGAGGGGATGATTTTGAGGGACCACCGCGAGAAAAAGATCCCTCGGAAATACCCCTCTCTTCTTTCAAGACGTGCGCCTAGCGTGAGAATTTTAGAAAGTTCGAGAAAGAATCAGTCCCTCGCTTAATCACCCGTCACAGCTGTGTTTGCTTTCGGACGCCACTCGTGCCCCTCCTTCCCTCTCCTGCGATAACACCGTACGCAGCCACATTAACCCTACCCCTATATCACGAGGCAAGTTTCACTGTCTGGACCAACTAGTTATCATGAAATGTGTTTGCATAGAGTGGCGCCAAGAATCCTCTAGGGACCGCCAGGCCCCGAGGGGTCTATCGGACCAGCCACACGGCTATATAACACGAAGCTCGCCATTTCTCGAGAAGATTGAAAGCCCGCCATTCACTCCGTTCAGAATTCTAAATCAACTTCTAAATCAACAAGATTCAGAAAGGTTGATACATACTTATATATTGTTTGGCTATAATAAATTATCACAATACTTAAAATTTTGTGCACCGTGATGTCATTTGATTCATACAAAAGAAGGCTGTAACAAGGAGTAACAAGGAAAGAAAGTACCCTAGGAGACCTTACGGTCCATTCAAAGAGGGTACCTTTGGACTAGCAATCGAACTGGCACATGGCTGCTCAATTGTTTTGCGTCCCTAAACGGACACTTTTCAAGACTTTGTCTAGTCTTGACTTGAACTGGTCAACAGATTCACTGTTAACAGCTCCCACTGGAAGTGCGTTCCACTTACCGCAGATACTGTAAGTGAAAAATATCCACAGATTGCGGTTGTAACGCTTCAGTTCAAGTTTGAAGCCGTGATTGCGCGTTCTGTTTTCACTGAGTGTAAAAATATCACGGTAGTCAACATTGTCGAACCCTCGAAGTATTTTGAAAACCTCGATGAGCTGACCACGCAGTCTACGGGTTTCCAGCGAGAACAGATCTAATTCCCTTAGTCTATCCTCATAACTTTTATGTCGGATAGAGGGAATCAGCTTGTTGCCCTGGCTTGTACGCGTTCCAACCTTGCGATATCCTTTCGAAACGAAGGACTTCAAAATTGTACGGCATACTCCAGGTGCGGCCGAACGAGGGAGTTGTACAGACAAAGTACTATCTCCTTGTTACGGTATCCAAACTGGCGCTTTATGTAGCCTAACATCCTTTGGGCTTTCTTCTCTGCCTCGATGCACTGTTTCGAGAACTTAAGGTTGCTAGTGATAGTTACACCCAAGTCCTTCTCAGTGTCACTGGATTCAAGAGCAGTGCCCTTAAGGATGTACTGAAATTTGGGATTTCAGTAGCCGATTTGCATTACTTTGCATTTCCCCACGTTGAAAGTCATTTGCCACGTGTCCGACCACTCCCCAATCCTTTCAAGGTCCTCTTGGAGGCGGGCAGTGTTCCCCTCCTTTGCCACATTGATACCAAGCTTGGTGTCGTCGGTAAATTTAGAGATTTTGGCAACCATGTCACCGTCCATGTCGTTGACATAGATAATAAACAGTAGTGTTCCCAGGAAGGAACCTTGAGGGACACCGCTAGATACGGGCACCCATTTACCACTACTCGTTGCCGTCTGTCACTTAGCCAGCTCTCTCTCCAACCTGCTACCTTGCCGTCTATGCCCTGCGCACGCACTTTCCGGAGAAGGCGGCGGTGTGGTACCTTGTCAAAGGCCTTTTGAAAGTCAAGGTACACAACATCCACCGCTTTATCCCGATCATGCTCACTGAACACGAAGTGGAAGAATTCCACAAGGTTCGTCAGGCATGACCGTTGCCTTCGGAAGCCGTGCTGGGAACTCTTCAGTAGCAGGTTTGACTCTAAATAAGACGTTATCTTGTCCACTATCATGCTTTCCATGAGTTTACCGACTATCGAAGTCAAACTGATGGGTCGGTAGTTTAACGGATGGTTGGGGTCTCCTTTCTTGAAGATCGAAGTCACCTCCGCCTCACGCCAGTCTCTAGGAACGCATTCGGTCCGGATTAACATGTTAAAGATAGCGCACAGATGTCGTGATACTTCATCATACACTTTCTTTAAAATCTTGGATAGAAACCCGTCCGGTCCAAGGGACTTATTCGTCTTTAAGTCAGCGATCTTTTTCTTTATTTCTCCTTCGGTGAAGTCCATTGCTTCCAGCTTTTCCCCCGAGTAGGAATCCGTGGGCTGGGGGATGGGACCACACTCTTCAGTAAACACTGAAGAGAAGTAGTCATTGAGCAGGTTAGCATTTTCTGCATCTCAGGGAGTTAATGCACCCTCGTTGTCCACTAAGGGCCCAATCCTACGATGGATTAGTTTACGGCTATTTACATAGCCGAAGAACTCCTTGGGATTCTCCTGGCAGAGAACGCGACTCGAAGTTCCTCAGTACGCTTAGCCGCCCTTATGCTGGACTTCACTCTTCTGGTTAGCCTCCGGTACTCGTCAAAAGCACCCGACATCTTCGATTGCCGGTACGCATTTCTCTTCTCCCTAAGCAGTTGGCGGATTTCTCGATTAAACCACTTTGGTTGAAAAGAAGACCGACGGAGGCATTTCAGAGGGATGCAACTTGATTGAAGACTCATGAACTTATTTTTGAAATTGTTCCACGAATCCTCAACATCCTGGCATACCGCTAGCCTTACATCAGTCAGCCCAGCACGAAGGCTTGCAAAGTCTGCTCTTCTCAAGTCAAGTTTCCTTGAACAAGCTCACTCAGAATCTGGTACAGGTCCCTGTCCTTCTCAACGGGTTGGGAAGGGGGTCTGTAAAGCAGCAGGGTCCTGTATCTGACAGGACCTATCTCTAGGTCAACGCCTAGGAGCTCGTGGTCGGATATAATGTTGGAGTTCGTAGATTCGATTGTATCCTTGACATACAACATTACACCGCCATCCTCTCTGTCTGGCCTATCTTTGTGGAAGAGTTGGTAGCCAGGAACCGTCAATTCGCCTTCAAAGTCTCGGTTTGAGGTTTTTATCCACGATTCTGTTATGGCTACCATTTCGGGTTCTTCCGTCGCTACGAGGCCACGGGGCTCAGGAAACTTGTTCCTGATTGACCTCGCATTGAACAAAACTTTCAAGGAGTCCCCTAATTTAGAAGCCCCTATACATTTGCATTTCCCGGCTTCTTGGTTGTCGTGGTGGCACCATTTTTGACAACCTCCGAGAATGTTGTTTGAGGAGTGACTCGGGCGTACTGGCGTACGCCCACCTTCCCAATGGCCTGGACACTCCTTTGGGTGCGCTTCACGACATCCTGGATGAGGTTCGCTAGGAAAGCCTTACCCTTAAAGGAGAGGTGCACCCCATCCCTTTACTAGAGGTCTTTTTTACCATAGAATACGGCGGACGGGGCGACAAAAAAGACACCCTCCGCCGTACAGAGGTCTGCAAGGCGCAGGTTTAGCGAGATGTTCCTCAAGTGGGCAGTCTGGCTTGGACCCCACCTCAGGAGCATCCCCACCACGACGCGTCAAAGGGTTTCCAATCCACAGTCGTCGACAGCGCCCATAACTGTCTTCATAATCTCGCATGTAAGGCCTACCTTACCTCCTCTGAGGTAGAGGTCGTTGCCACTTACCATAATGGCAACGACTGAAGTCTCAGAAATCTGAGACTTCTCGGCCTCTGCTCTTACCTGCTTATTCCCACAGCCTGGGAGGCAGCTTACCTTAACGCTTGTGCGAAGGCGGGCCGCTAGCAGGGGCGGCAGGCCCCGTGCCTGGGAATCACCCCCAAAGCTGACCCTGGCACATTTTCCTGCTGAGCTCGTAGTCTTTGTTTTCTGAGGCAAGCTCTCCGATTCCTCTCTCCTCCCCGTCGCGGTCTTTTCACTTTTTTTTCTTCTTCTTCTTCTTATTCCTCTTCTTCTCTATCACCTTTTCCCCCTTGTCTTCCTTTTCAATAACTTATTATACCTTTTCTTCTTCTATTTCTTTCTCCTCCTCTTTCTTCTTTCCATTTTTCGTTTCTTTTCTTTTTGCCTTTTGGCATTTCTGCCAAATTCGGGCCCGGCCTCTCTGAAGAGGTGGTGTTTGCCACAGGACTCGAGAGCTCGTTTAACTTCTCTTCGAGCCTGCGGATCTGGTGGGCGTGCGGATCTGGTGCATACACTGCCTGGGTGGCATTTCGAATAGCAGCCCTCCGGGAAGTCAACGCACCACTTGTCCTTCTTACATGTGGCACACGTAAGTTTTAGCGCTGCTGGCCCTTTCTTGCCTGCCATTTTGAACACTATATTTCTTATGCTTGTGAACAATCAATATATAAAAAGGGGGGGTTGGTGAGTTCTCCCCGCGTGAGTCGCTCCCGCCTATTGATCGGAGTTGTTTCGGAGTCTTCCAGAAGGCACGCTCCAAGTGCTGCTGTTCGTCCGACCGAGTCATTAAGCCTCCCGGCGTGCCGTGGCTCCCAACCAAGCAGCACAGACGGTCCCCGAAGGGGCCATCGATTTGTCACTAAGTGAATAACAACGAAGCACGCCCCTTACTAAACTCCTGCTAGTTCCCTTCACGAGGTGAATGGTATTTCGTGAAGGCCGTCAGCATCAAACCGCCTATTTTTAATGAAACATCAATCTCAGGTTGGTTCCAAATTGTGGAGGCCAATTTTACATCTCCGGGATAAAGAAGGAGGAAACTCATTTCTTTCATATTGTGGCCTCATTACCTCCGGATACTGTTAATAGTCTTACGGCTGACATTATACCAGGCCGTAACTACCAGTGTTTAAAGGAGGAAGTAATTGGACTATTCGAGAGGACCAAACCCGAGCTTTTTGAGAAGTTAATCGAATCCTCCCCGCTCACAGGCCGACCTTCAACTAACTTATAAGAATTACGCAAGACATCCATTCAGGTAGGAGTTGGGGAAGAGCTTGTACTTCACAAGTTCATCCAATCATCCCTGCCCAATATCGCACCAAAAATCGCCACTCAGAAAGAATTAAGCCTAGCACAATTAGCGAAACTTGTAGATGAACTTGTTACATTCAACCGAGTGCAGTGCCATAATATATATACATATAGTGAGTCGAGAGGACACAGTGACGTTTCAAACGCGTTTATGCCCCATAGTAATGCGAGCGGTAATTTTATAAATAATTCGGCAAGTAATGCGCGATCAGTGGCTGAAAGTAATTACAGTGTGCATAATACAGCAGGGGGGTGCGACCCTTCCGTGAAGCCCAAAAGCCGGTAATTTGTCGTTCGCATATATATATTTTGGCGAGAAGGCAAAATTCTGCAAACTCTGGTACAGGTGGCCGATAGGAGAAGGATCCGTGCAAATGCAACCGTCCTCCATGCCATCGTTCACCAACACCGGCGGAAAACTACGAAGGCATGCCATATTAAACGTGGCCTGCGGCCGATTTTAATATGCCCGCTAAACTATATTTTTCATCAAGTACGAGTTCTTAATTGATACAGGTGCAAGTGTTTCGTTATTTCGGCTAGACTAGTAAGTCAGGTGATATGTGCGATTCTGACATTAACATTTCAACAGCTAATGGCGGAAAAATTAAAGTCTACGGCAAAATTCATACTAATATAGTGATCCCCAGTCTTCGCCGATCATTCAGGTGGTCGTTCGTTGTAGCCGATACCAACCTCTCCGTTATTAGACATTGACTTTTTGAGACATTATGATCTTGTAATAGATACTACGTCTCGGTAGAAGGTATATGTCCACCGGCGAAGAAGATAGAAGAGATTTGAAATATGCCGCTACCAAAGGACTACAAGGAGCTTCGGAGGTATTTGGAGATGGTAGGATAGTCCTGCAGGATGATCCCCCAATTTTTCCGCGATTGCAGCCCTGCTGACCGAGCTTGTTCGCCTGCAACCAAAGGCTCGAGAGCTCGTGTGGAACGAAGAGGCAAGTAGTGCATTTGAGAATAGCAAGTCAGCCTTAATCAACTCCGTGAAACTTTGTCACCCGCTGCCCAATGATTCTCCATATCAGCTGATGATAGATTGTTCCCAGTACGCGACAGATGCTGCCCTACACCAGATGGTTGACGGATCTTCAAAACCAGTGCCATTCTTTTCATGCAAGCTAAGCCGTACCCACAAGCATACCCCACCTACGACAGAGAGCTCCTAGCGGCGTATCTTGCTGTTATGCATTGCAGGCACCTAATTGAGGCTCGCCACGTCACCTTGTGCACTGATCACAAGCATTTCTACACGCCGGACCTCTACAATCAACACTGGGACGAAGTGTTACCAGACGAAGCTCACGCCATACGTTCGTATAGTTTTTTTAAACTAATTAATATGAGGCGTAGAAAGGGTTGTGTTCCAGTGTTGATCGATTTAACTGCCTATTTTGGTATTTCCTTTATATATGTGCGGTAGTGTGAGAAAAATATCAGTCCGAGTCATATAAAAATTGGCGACAGTGTTAAAAAAACAAACATTTGTCGTCTGGAAAGGGGATTAAAACGAGACAGTTGTCGGCGCGTCAGGTATTATACAAATTATTTCGAGAAATCGTAAAAAGGGTAGGCGCCATAAACCAAGGACCGTCAGGACAATGGGATTAGCAAAGTCCAGCCCAATGGGCGGAGCTGAAAGCATTATGTGCCCAGAGGCTAAAAGAAGCCACGCCTCCTATGCTATTTATGGAAGGAAAATGGAGTTTTCGACAGAGAGGCAGAAAGAGAAGGAAATTCATTCATACTTAGTAAAGAACTAATTACAGTTCGTTTGGCGTAGCTAAGTCCCCTGTTATAACAGCCAAAGTCTTGTTCTGGTAGCACTAACTTTCCTGACCGGCAGTGGAATTTTCCGACTGTAAACGCGAGCCTCACTTTTGTATTGCTTGTTTTTGTTCGTTGGAATCAAACAATTTTGTTTACGTGGTTCCTCTCAGTCCTTTCTCGATCACAAGCCTTCGGTAAGCCTAGCCAAGCCGGTATGATATTTGAGTATCTTCTGGAGTCAAATACGAGATTAACGCCACCTATCACCTCACTCGTGGGACCTCTCCAAAATATCCACGTCATTTTTAACCTTTCAAACTGATGACGTCCTTCCTCTCCTGGGTTTCCTCAGTTCCCCAATAAACTGGTGACCAGGTTCCTTTTCACCTATAAAGCGGAGCACATAGAAAGAGGACCCGCCATAACCTGTCGTTCGACCCCTTATATATTAAGATCTGTAAATGACGTCAGTGAGTGAGTAGAAGTCGCGCAGCAGCCTGGCAGCTGACTTTTTATTCCAACGTGTTCTAAACATGTTACAACTATAGGTGGGCGTTATCACGATAAATAATCGCGATAACGATATTGGGTTATCGGTTATCCGATATTTTGTCTACGTTATTGATTCATCGGTATCGTCGATACTTTTGGTTCCAAACTAGCGATAATCGATAATTTTAGTTTTTTGTTCCAGTTAAAACACAGGGGCGAGCCGCGCGTGCCTTGGAGGCAGAAATAGGTAGGTCCGAACTGGGAGGAGGATCCTCAAAACCTATGAGGAGATGAAGGAGAGCCTCACCGGGTAAGAAACAAAGAAACAGTATTCAAATATTCTTACTATTGTATTATAAAATAACGTTATATATAGTCAATAATCAATATTGTATTATAATTTTGGATTTATCGATTATCATCTTATCGGGCGATAAATTTATCGCGTTATCAATTATCGGTTATCGCCGATAAGGTTATCGTTATCGATTTATCGGTTATCGCGATACATTTTTTCGTTATCGCGCCCACCTATGGTTACAACCTTTCCGCGCTATACACAAGAAACACTAGCATACAGAACATTTAAAAACATGCTGCAAGCCTGTAAAATCGCTATGAAGTTGTTAATCATTTTGTGAAATTGTATAAAAACACGTCAGGCATTCAACTATATAGCATTTGTATATATTTAATATTAAAAAAACTTATTATTTTATTTAAATTGCTAGAATTCGGCTAGGAGAAAAATTTTAGTGGCTAGTTGGAACTTGAATTGGGTGAAAATCGGCAACCCTAATTAAGAACTCTAATACAGTGGAACCTCGGTTTTCGAATTTAATTCGTTTCTGAAGGCTCTTTGAGAACCAAAAAGTTCGAAAACTGAAACAATTTTCCCCATAGAAATCAATGTAAAATGGATTAATCCGTTCCTGGACGCCAAATGATTGTTTATTCAAACTTTTACAACAGTACGTTTGGCTGAAAGTTCCGGTTCGTGCGCATGGGAGATCATATTACCTTCAAATTGACATCTATTTTTTTTGCATACGATAAGTAGTAGCGATTTTATATTCAATTATGTCTACCGGGTAAGGGTCGTTTTCTTGATTTTGGGCCCTCGAGCGAAGGTTCAGCGTCAATAACTTTGGTAATCTTCGGGAAAGGGTGGATTTTCATACACCGGTCTGAAGAACGTAAGTACCCGCCCCGCGTCTAATGATATCTAATACTCTAAAATTGAGTTTTATTTTCCAGGACAAACCAACCTTGCGTCGAAGCTCAAAAATCAGGCCGAACCTTTTAGCGCCGAGTCCGACTTAAACCTAATTTTCTCCCGGAAAGTTTCATCGGACACTTAAGGGATTTATACATTAAATAGAGATTAGAATATGCCATCTAACGGTTTATAAGACATTATCCATCGCGTAGTCGCGAGATATCGCGACCAAAAACAAAAAAAACATAAACCATGAATAAAAACCTTAATAAGCTGTATATAAATGGATGTGAAATTTCTTGCCCTTTCGAATGACTTTGGTTTCGTTCAAATCTGCAGGTTAGTTCCCGAGATATTCGCTAAAATTTGGGTTATTTTTTTTAATCGATAATTTCGACCATAAATTATCAATGGAAATGCACCAAATTACGTAAACGGATATTGCATAGGGGTATCTTGAGGGTTAAATTATTTTTAAAAATTTAAATAGGCCTAGGATTTAGTGATCCGAAATCCAGAAAAATACAAAGTCTGGCACGGTCTTGGTCCCGAGGAAGCCGGATTTGGAATCTTCCACCTGTACTGGCAAAATCAGACAACAGTTCTTAGCGTATATACTCTGAGCGCGGGCTGAAGCAAGCTTGACGCCACACGCTCAGTCACTCAGTGGCCATGTGCTGCCCGCGTGGTATTGTTGGCTTGTTCGGCAACAGAGTTATGGTACGACAACTGGGGCAATTTTTAGTTCAAAATTTTGTTCGAAAAGGGAGGCGTTCGACAACCGAGGTTCCACTGTATTATTAGCAACCGGCGGACAGCAGGGCTGCCGAAGTTGGTACGTTCTTGCATATTTGGTACTTTTTGCTCGAGAAGTTTAGTTTTGTTATGTTTGGTACTAAGACAATGATTTTTGGTACGTTTTAGAACTTTCTGTTATTTATTAGTAAATTATTATTTATTTATTTAATAAACTTATTAGTAAATTTGGTGATAATGCATATTTTGAAGTAATAATTTATCGGTCAGTTCATATGTAAACATCATTCACGAAGACGAAGAATGCAGACAACTTCTGGAAACTTTTAACTAACGTACGGTTACCTAGTTACCATGTCTTTTTTATAAGTTAACTAAAATAGTATTGATATATTGGAATGAATTTGTGTATAGATTTTTAATATATCTCTGATATAATTTTTACGAATGTAGTTCAATATATTACGTATAGTCACTAATTACATATGAGATAACCTGCACGATCGTTACCATTATTATCTAAATTCATGATGGAGCTCATGTCGCTACCGCATTCTTCAGCCGCTGCAGAAAGAGTATTTACTCTTCTTAATGACAACAAAATGAAAAATCGAAACGCCTTAAAGACAACATTAAACGCAATATTAAGATCAAAATCACTGCTTAAATATATAAACTGCACTTCGTGAGCTCCACCTAGAGAGCTTTGCCTCAATCTACAGGAAAAACATTGGTATATAAAGACAGATGAAGAAGTTGGAGTTTCATTTTAAATGCAAAGTCATATAAGTAGCTACTAAAAACGGAATTGTTAAAAATTATTGTAATCAAGTTTTAGGAGCTATTAATTATTTCGCCCTATTTAAATTGAAGGCAATCTTAATTTTTTCTCATGATACTTTAGTTATATTGACATTGTCATTTTACAATTTATTTGTTATAGCGCTGTAATTAGTAATAAAGAACTTGTTTAAAATGAATAAATTCCTTTTAAATAAATATAAACACTCTACCAGACACACACACAAATATAGAAATAGAATACAAAGTATACTAACCTTCGTTAGAATAAATTCCTTTTAAATAAATATAAACACTCTACCAGACACACACAAATATAGAAATAGAATACAAAGTATACTAACCTTCGTTAGAGCAACACTACGCGAAGTTATATAAATGATGGTGGGTACGTGAAAGGGTAAATAGAAAGGGAATATGAAAAGACAGTTTAGGAGAAAGGATAGTTGTAGTTAGATAGTTAAGGCAAGCTTAAGTACTCACGAGACCACTTATTACGTTAATTAGATCGTTTTAGACTTTGTAATACACAAGTATGGTAACATGTCGGAGCACCAGTTACACACAACCTTCTAGCTTCATCTGACGCCATATTGCCTATTATCACGTTACCTGTCCCGGTACCGGGGTGGACGTGATCGCTACCGCCTGTCCCTTGTACTCGGGACGAGTGCGTGCACATTGACTGGTGGACTTGTTGACTTTGTGGGGTGGGGGGAGGCCGCCTTCTCCCTATTATTTAACCAGGTTTTTTTTTTTTTCCTTATAGGTCGCACGCTCCCGCGCAGGAGCATGCTTACTGCTCGCTCCCTTTTCCCATTTTTTTGGGGGTGGTGGTTGTTTTTAAATCTTTTTGAATTTGATTTTAAAGTAGCCTAATACTTGGCCGGTTTTTAATACAGCGTCTAATGCCCAAGTAGGCAGTCGCCAGATGAGCTCTTAATATATATATATATATATATATATATATATATATATATATATATATATATATATATATATTGCCTATTATCCGAACTATAAGGTTACTGTCAGAAGTTCTCTAGAAAATGATCCCACAATTTTGATATATTAATATTAGTTCCCACTATATTACACTATTTTTATTTAGTTAGTACATATGACTCATTTCAATGGATTTTGAATATTTTAAATATTATTTTGGGTAATACTTCAGTTTAGGGGCGCTGTTTCTGTGCTACAGTTTTGGGCTACAATCTAGGCCTTATGACGGCAGACGTTAACTTCGCATGTGGCCAATCACGGTGTTGTATTTGTTTTGTTATTTTGTTTTTTCTTTCTTCTTTATTATATAGTAAATGCCTGCACTTCTATCCAATTATATTATTTAGTAATGCGTTGATTTTTTTATAATTACTAATGTATTAAATTTTATGTTTCGTTTACCTTAATTCAACCTTATTTCAAACATTGGCAACCTGAAACTAAGCAGTTAAAAGAGAGCGATTCTTACGAACCTAGTTTGTTCGATTTCAATATGACTCAGTCAATTTAATAGACTTTTCTATTAACCCCCCAGAAGCACACGTACTGCCTTGCCAGCCGATGCTTGGATATTTTTAGAGGGCAACGGGAGGCCGACTATAAAGTCACAGATATGACCCACACACTCACCCCTGGACGGACGGGTCAGCGGGTCGAATACCGAAATCTGCTCGTCTTCTGCATCGTCCTCATCCAGGTCATCCCGAGACTCGATCTGGAGAACCGGTGGCGCCTCCTGAGGAGGGGCCTCCACCGGCTAAGGAGGCTTGAGATCGGGAACGCACGGCGGTGGAGGGTCGGCCGGGATCCTGGGTGAGGTCCTCTGCATCATCGTAGGGTGGCTCCACTAGGTTAAGAGCCTCCACCGCAGCGGCGAGTCTAGGGTCCCATGCCAACAGGCGTTCCTGTTCCGTGTGCACCCTTTATTACGCAAGGATGAATACACAAACGGTCTTGTTTATTAAGACTTTAACACAAAGGAGTCAAAGAGCGAACGAGTCTCGTTGAAATCCCCCACCCGGCCTTTTATAGTCGAGACTATGAGAGTCGGTAGTCACGCACGAGTCATGACTCTCGCGCCCCCAAAGATGAATACACAAACGGTCTTGTTTATTAAGACCTTAACACAAAGGAATCAAAGAGAGAACGAGCGGCGAGTCCAGGGTCCCATGCCAACAGGCGTTCCTGTTCCGTGAGCACGAAGTCGTCCAAGTCCTCCCAATCCTCGTCCGGGGTCGAAACCCGTGGGGAGAGAACCGGAGAAACTAGGGAGGGGGGACAAGGGGTCAGCGGTTAGCACCAAGGGCTCCTCCGGTGGCCCGAACCACTCACCAGAAGCCTCGATCCGTGGCCGTCGTCAGCCCCGACCTCCACGTCGATACCGAAGGGGTCCTGTGGAAGAGAATGGAAATACATGGGGGAAGGCCCGAACAGGACCCCCCATGCCCCAGCATTCCTTATCCCACTCACTCCTACCTCCTGCTCCCGGCAGCGGTGGTATGGAAGCATTTCGCACTTAGGCTGAGAATACTGGGTCACGAGGGTGGTCCTGTTGTAGATCACTGGATCTATCTCGATCCCGACCACCTGAGAGGACTGGAGCCGGGCGTCCTCTAATGCGTAGCGCCAGTTCACTAGGTCTTGCACGTAGTACAGACGGAGGCGGGCCTTCAACCGGGTCTCCTCGTCAGAGAGGCGGTGCTCTCGAAGGCGGTGAAGAATCAAAAGCAGTTGGATCTTCTCGACGTCCCGCGTTCGTAGGTTACTCGTAGGACTGGAAATCTTCAACCTGAGAGCAGCTGTGACTAGCTCCCAGTCAGGGGAGATCCGCCCGGGCACCACACGACGGGGGATATCCTGCGGGTGTTAAAAGCCCTGGGACGAGGAGGGTATCGTTTTCAGGGCTTCAACAAGGGAACGGGTAACAAAGGAAGGACCCGCAGGGAGACGGGGAGAGCTGTTACTGGAAACAGGCAGGGGGTCGTTGGCAGCACGAAGACGAAGGGCCACCTCTGAGGTGGACATGGACTCGAGAGCCTGTCGACGGAGCTCGGGCGTCGTGGGCTCCTGCGCGAGGGCGTACCAGGTCGGAGAGGCGGTTGGTGAAACGGGATTATCCGTTTGCTCAGGGACGCACCGCGTGGTCTTTTTCTGGGGTATAAGGTCGGTTATTCTTACGAATTTCGACACAGGGAACCTACACGAAAAAGGGGGGCGCGATCACATAAATTCATTAATAAATAAGCACTAATTCACTCTGCACACATGTGCACCCTTTATTACACAAGGATGAATACACAAACAGTCTTGTTTATTAAGACCTTAACACAAAGGAGTCAAAGAGCGAACCCAAAAAGCTCCACAAAAACTAGTTCCTCTAAACAATCTAGCTAAGTATATTTAAATGTATAAAAAAGGTAATACAAATAGTAAAATGGGAAAAAATATATTGAAAAATAAAATGAATACAAATGAGGATAATAGAAGACATTAAGTGAAAACAAAATAAAATTCACTATTTATTCATTTCTGACGTCAGACCCCCTCCTCCCCACTATAATTCGCAAAACGATTATAGTCGCAGAAATGATTTGGTTAAATAAAAAAAGTAAAAAAACATTAGATTATTATTCTATAAGCAATTAGGGTTTTATACTGGAAGCTGTGCCCTCAGACCCCCTCCCCCCCAATGATTGAAATTAAAGATCATCGTAGGGGGGGGGGGTCCCACCGCAGTGATACCCCCCCCCCACGAGCAGTTACCTTTAATTTACTGCAAAAAGGTGAAACATATTGGACAACGCACGAAATATTTTATGTCCCATCGTTCCCGCTGCCCATCGTAATGTTTACCATAACTATTATTTATACCGTATCACTGTTTTTTTTTATATATATTTGGTACTTTTTCACCAAATTTTTTGTACGTCACTAAAATTCTTTCGGCTGACAGTGAGTAGAACAGAAGTATCATGAACGAAATTGCAACTTAAACATCTGAATCAGTTACCAAATAGTAAATACAACAGTTATGGAAAAGCCCAACGTCGGTAGTGATCAGACGTGTTCTCAGCTAGCTCTCCATTCATTGACGTTTTTTCATTTGGGATTTTTCGGTGTAATATATTTAAGTAAGGGAATATAGTTAACTTTGAGTGTTAGACTTACTACAAAAGGAATTTTAAATTAAATCTTGAAATATCTCCAGTTTGTTTACGTTTCAGAGCGGCCTAATTTTCTCCCTGTTTTTGTTTACACTTTTCTTGATTACTTAATTAAAGGGTTTTGAAAGATTTTCAGTATAGCTGTTGCATTAGATGAAGTGAGGGGGAAAATGTAGATTGGTGGCGCGAACGAAGGGACGTAAAAGGTAAACTATTTCGTCGTGTTCCAATATGTTTCACATTTTGGGAGTAAATTTAAGTGGACTGCTCGTGTGGAGGTAAAGGTAAATATGTAGATTAGCGACTCGAACGATGGGACGTACTATTTCTTCCGTGTTCCAAAATGTTTCACGTTTTCGGAGTACATTTAAGGGGACGGCTCGTGTGGGGGTAAACACAATGGGGGACCACACTACCTATGATCCAGAGTTTCATTAAATTGGGGGGGTCTAGGGGCACAGTCCCCCAGTATATAATTCTAATTGTTTATAGACTATAATGTCCTAACATTTACAGAGGTGAATGATTTAATCAAATCATGTCAGCCCTGCCTTTAATTGTTTTAATCGTTTTGAAAACAGGTGAATGAAAATATACATATTTTCGTTCACCTGTTTATACATATTTACGGAGGTAAACACACTGCAGGGGGACCCCCATACAATGATCCTGGGTTTCAATCAATTGGGGGTGGTCCCCCCCAGTATATAATCATAATTGTTTATAGAATAATGTTCTAACTTTACAGAAGTGAGTAATTTGGTAACGTTTTAGTTTAGGGGCAGTTCGTTTTAACTTGGGAATAGTAAAAGGTAGAACATCAACAAACTCCACAAAATTCCAAATTTTTATAGAGGAGGTTACAATAAATGGTAATTGTGTAGACGATGGCCGGATCCTAGGCCTAGCTTTTTGGGGGCTATTTTGGCCTACTTTTCATTGTTACTTTTTTAGAGATGAAATCGAAGAATTTTATGGCGATTTTCGTTTTTATACTGGGGGCTGTGCCCCCCAGACCCCCCCCCCCAAAGGATTGAAACTCAGGGTCATCACAGTGTTATCCCCGCGGCGAGCCGTACCCAACAACGAGCCGACCATCAAAATAATCGTTAATACTTACATCAGACAGGTGGGTAGAGTTTACCGGCAGCAAGGCAGAATTTGGTAAGATGTTCGTATCCTTCGAGAGATGACAAATTTAAATAGGCTGCCCATCCGTCGGATACGACTGTCGTGCCCGGCAAAATCCACTTTTTTATCGCTGCGAGGAGGGTTGCTTGATTTTGATTTGCCACCGAAACAATGAAAATTATCTTTGTTTCATGTTCGAACCCTCCCAAAACCCACTACCCTTTCACTACACGGCCCATGGGCTTCAAGAAACGAAACACATTTCTCCTTGTCGGCTAAAATAGCACCGAAACGTTGAATAGGTAACAAACAAACTGCACAAAAATGACATTTTGACAAATGAGTGGGAAACGGCGTGGGTGGTCGTTTAAATATGAGAGGTGAGAACGGAAAAGTAGTTCATTGTTCCCGGAAAATTTGTGACCTTTTTTTACTGAAATTGACCATTTGTGTTTCTTGAACTACACATATATAGTAATAAAAACACTAATACTGAATGCATCCATTTGGAACAATAATCAAAATGAAGTTCGTAAAAAAAAAAATCAACGAAGAGAAATAAATACAGAACAGAAAATATGAAAAAGTTGTGTTTTCATCAGAATTAAGACGTGACACTTCATTAACAACACCGAAATATGGTTTAATCGAGCATTAAACAATGGGAAATTAAGTAAAAAGTAAATAAAAACGCTAAATAATGTCAGGCATAGGGTAGGTAGGATATATATAAAAGAAATAAGGGGGGAAAAACATCTAAAATATAAGAAAAAACAAGTTTTGATCATTATAAAAAACACAAAAAGCCTTGAAACAAATAAGAACATAAGCTTAAGCTTTCTGATTGGTCATTTATGAAACTGAATCCAGATCTGTGATTGGCCAGTGCAATAGCAGAAAAACACTGAAAAGTAGCCCAAAAAATAAACTAGAATCGCATCCGGCCATCGTCTACACAATTACCCAATAAATTATGAAACTTGCTAAATCAGATTAGGTTGGATATAGAATTCAAGGGGAAGAAAACTTATGAGCAGTGTCTTCCAATCAAATCTATTAGGAAGAAATGTAGGAAGCCATTGGGGTGAAATCAGGAGATAGCTAGGAAAATTTCTGAGAAGGGTATACCATAGATTACAGAAAGAAAGTACTTAACAAAACATAAGCGGGAAACTAGATACTAATAGTGGTCAGGGAATTATGAGAGGACATTATAGTACTGAAAGTAGAATGGACTTGGCAGATAACAGAAATAGGTTCCAAGGCGATAGAGGTGAGGTCATTCAAGTTTCAAGAGGTGCTTCAGGGATAGGGGGGTTAAATTGTTTCTATACAAATGCTCGTAGTCTTAGAAACAAGAAGGATGAGCTATTTAGTTATATTAGCAATGAGGATATAGATATATTATGCGTTACTGAATCATGGGTTAATGAAATAGAATTTAGTGACACTATAAGTGAATTTGATTTACAGGGCTATAATATGTACATTAGTCAAAGGACAGGTAGGATTGGTGGAGGAATAATTATCTATATAAAAAACAACATGGTTTCAAGTTTAAATACTTCAATAAAGCAGGATGGAGTTGAGTCACTTTGGATAGATATTAGGTTCAGTAAAAATAGAATGATGCATTTGGGAGCTTTTTACAGGCCACCTGGGCAGACTGATGATATGGATGAACTAATGATAAGGGAAATAAGTAAGGGATGTGAAACAGATGCAGTTATTATTGGGGACTTCAACTTAAACTCTGTGGACTGGGAAAATATGATAGGTAGGGATAGAACAAGTGGCAGGTTCATAGAATGCTTTGAGGATAATTTTTTGAATCAATTTGTTAATGAGCCAACGAGGGGGGACAATATATTAGATTTATTACTTTCTAACAGTGATCATTTAGTTCAAGAATTGACTGTTGGGGAAGCATTGGGAAATAGTGACCATCAGATAGTTCGTTTTAACTTGGAAATTGAGAAGGGTAAAATAACTGAGAATGCTGAAAAAGTTCCAAATTTTCATAAGGGAGATTATGTAAAACTTCGAAGCTTGCTAAATTTGGTAGACAGGGATATAGAATTCAGAGGTAAAAATGCTTATGGGATGTGGGATACTTTCAAGCATATAATAAATGTAGTCCAAGAACAATGTATCCCAATGAAGGCCATTAGGAACAAAAGTAGGAAACCATTATGGTGGAATCAGGAGATAGCTGGAAAAATTTCAGAGAAGAAAAGAGCATATAAAAAATTACAGGGAGAAAATAATATTCAAAATTTAAGTGATTATAGAATGGCTAGGAATGAGTTAAATAAGATTATAAAGAAGAACAAAGGGGGTCAGAAATTAAATTAGCTCAGGATAGCAACAAAGATCCTAGAAAGTTCTTTAGTTACTATAAAATTAATAACAAGTCTGGCAGAGTTAAAATAGGACCTATCAAATACAAAACTTAGGAACCATCACAACCTTCCCTTCCCATAAACTCATCCAACCTACTC
Organism: Ceratothoa steindachneri; assembly: GCA_963969495.1. Classification (NCBI taxonomy): domain Eukaryota; kingdom Metazoa; phylum Arthropoda; class Malacostraca; order Isopoda; family Cymothoidae; genus Ceratothoa; species Ceratothoa steindachneri. Next base: position 120,476,528 of record OZ018323.1, on the reverse strand, counting down.
TTAAATACATTTAGATTTGGACTACCTACTACCCTCTGCGGCAATTTGTTCCAGAAGTCTACCACTCTATTGGTGAAAAAATATTTTCTTAAATCCAACCTACACCCTTGCTTTTTAATTTTCAAGTGGTGACCTGTAGTCCGATTTCCATCATCTAACTCAAAAAACTTGCTAACATCCAATTTATCTATCCCGGAAAATTTTTTAAAGAGCTCAATCATATCCCCTCTCACACACCTCCTTTCGAACGAGAACATATTTAATACCCTCAGTCTATCTTCATATTCAAGGTGCCTCAGGGAAGGAATAATCTTTGTTGCCCTCCGTTGCACTGACTCAAGAAGGTTAATATCGTGTCTAAAATGTGGGGACCATGCCTGTATACAGTACTCTAGATGTGGCTTAACATAAGAGTTATAGAGTTTAAGAATAACCTCCTTACTTTTGTAACTGACATTTCTCTTTTGATTTAGTTCAATTCTTGAACTAAATGATCACTGTTAGAAAGTACTAAATCTAATATATTGTCGCCCCTCGTTGGCTCATTAACAAATTGATTCAAAAAATTATCCTCAAAGCATTCTATGAACCTGACACTTGTTCTATCCCTACCTATCATATTTTCCCAGTCCACAGAGTTTAAGTTGAAGTCCCCAATAATATCTGCATCTGTTTCACATCCCTTATCATTAGTTCATCCATATCATCAGTCTGCCCAGGTGGTCTGTAAAAAGCTCCCAAATGCACCATTTTATTTTTACTGAACCTAATATCTATCCAAAGTGACTCAACTCCATCCTAAAGATACCTAAATGGGAATAGGACGAGATGAGCCTCCACAGCTCCTCCCAGTTGGCTTGGAGTCTGGGGCTATTCCATTGAAGGCATAGGGCATATTCCTGTGGATGCAGTTTCTTTTTATTGTATATTTTAGGGGACTTTAATTTTGTTTTTGACAGACTCCTATGGAGGCTTTAAATTATATATTTTAGATGCATGGTTGGACATAATCCTATGGATTGTTAAATTGTATATTCTAGATGCATGATCTGACGACAAAATCCTATGGATGCATTATGTGGGTGGGATTTGATGGATACGGATGACCTTTGATAGGCCCTTGTGGCTTTTGTCAGCCGTGAAATTATGTTATGTTTTGTTATGTTACCTTTCACTATTCCCAAGTTAAAATGAACCATCTGATGATCACTATTTCCCAATGCCTTCCTGACAGTCAATTCCTGAATCAAGTGATCATCATTTGAAAGAACCAGATTAAGATATTGGCACCCCTTATTGGCTTATTAACAAATTGAGTAAAAAAATTATCCTCAAAGCATTCTATAAATTAGAACTTGCTCTATCCCTTCCTACAATATTTACCCACCCAGGGCGCTTCCCTAGTAAAGCTGATTGCACAAAAGGTTCACACCCAGCCCCGGCTAAAACCAGGGCTTCCCTCCCTTTCCCAGCGTGACCTGTGAGGTGAAATGGCTCTGCTGAGTCGTTAGACCTACAGGAGGCAACACCCCTGAAGTTGGTCATGAACCATCCTCTGGGGTTCCAAAAGCTGCCCCTTGAAAGGAGGGCATATTCCTTCAATGGAATAACCCCAGACTCCAATCCAACTGGGAGGAGCTGTGGAGGCTCATCTCGTCCTATTCCCATTTAGGTATCTTTTTGCAGGAGACCATGCTGGGCGTGTGCCTCCTGCCCACTCTAGCAGGGTATAAGGGTTTTGCCACCCCATTATCACAAGATGGAGGACAGGCAGGGGGATGTGCCATTTACACCTGGCATGATGTCTCCATTCTTCTCTTTGCTTTAGATACCTCCTTTCAGTCAGTAGCTGTGCAGCTGCACCTGGATAGGAGGTATACTGTTATTTCTGCCAATATTCCACTGTCAGCCAACATCAATGTGGGGGACTTCCACTGCCCCAGGCAAGGTTGCTGAGGCTCTTTCTCTTGTTCAGAGATCTGAATGGTAGACACTCCCTCTGGAGAGACTACTAGATTAATACCCGCAGTCAAGTCTGGAGCGTCCACTCAGGCATTGAACCACATCTCTCACTATGCCGAAGCACACAGGTTTCGGTTTTCTTTGGCTAAGACTAAGTTGGTGCACTTCTGCCACCATCCATGGCTCCACCCCTACCCAGATTTGTTTCTTAATGTGGTGCGCCTGGAAGTGGTTGAATCGCACCATTTCCTTGGTCTTGTATTTGACTGATGCCTCACCTGGGAGGCTCATATTTGTAGCCTTAGTGTCTATTGTACCCGTGCCATGGATATTCTCCGTTCCATGACATTCAGCGCTTGTGGCGCTGATAGGGCTACTGCCTTACTTTTTTATCGATCCTTTGTTCGTTCGAAGCTCGACTACATATGCGAGTTTTATGCATCTGGGGCCGAGCGTATATTGTGGAAGGTGGACTCGATCCACGACACCGGCCTTCGCCTTGCGACCTAAGCCTTCCTACCCTGGAGGGTATCACATTTGACACACTCGTATGACGCATCGCTATTTGATGGAGAGCTCGTCTGTGCCCTATTGTGACGACTGCATCTTCCTCCAGACTGTTCGGCACATTCTTGTTGAATGTCCCAGTCTGGGTGATCTTCATGCATGTTACCTGTCCCAGTACCGGGGTGGGCGGGGTTGCTACCGCCTATCCCTTGTACTCGGGACGAGTGCGTGCACATTGACTGGTGGACTTGTCAATTTTGGGGGGGAGGCCTGCCTTCTCCCTTTTATTTAATTAGGTTTTGTTGTTTTTGTTTTATTTTTGTTATTGTTATCTTTGTAGGTCACACGCTCCTGCGAGGGGGGAGGGGGACCTCCCCTCTGATGCCGGAGCTTGCTTCCTAATTGTTGCCATCTTTCAATTTTATCATTGTTTTGTTTTCAAATTTTAATTTTAAAGTAGCCTAGAGCTAGGCTGTTTGATTGCAGCAACTTATTCCCAAGTGGGCAGTCACCAGATAGCTCTTTAAAAAAAAGAAAAAGGAGATAGGTGTCCTAAATATGGATGAGTTTTTGCATCACTGCCCCAAAACTGCTTAATTTTCTTGCCTTGATCTATCTTTGTGCGCTCTGGATGCACAGCCTGATTTTGGGTGGGGGTGGTCAATGACCTCCATGGTAGTGATCACTTTCCCATTAAAATATCATTTTGGGGTCTGCTGCTGCCTGAGAGCCCACCCAGATAGTGCTTGGCATATGTGCAGTGGTTGGCAGGAAATGACTAACTTTCCTATCTCAGCCGCCTGAATGATTTCACTGTCAATGAATTTCAGCAGGGTAGGTTCCGGTATATTTTCGAAGCATGCCCGCTGCTCTTCTTGGCAGGTATATGTGTCTTCACTTAATGGGAAGACCCCTCTAGCAGGGGTGTGGAAGCGAGTCAAAAGGATTTGAAGCGAATTCTTGCAGGACTCTCATTCTCCAGGAGAATGGGACTGCAATCTCGGACCTTGTGTCCATAGCAACCGCTTTCTCTGCATTCTCTACCCGGGATGCTGCTCCACCATCTTTCAATTCGTGTTGTGATGTCGCAGAAGGCCAGTGACTGGACTTTACTTCCAGAGGCAGAGAACCCTAGGCACAGCCACTGCCCCTAGTCCGGATTATGCCCCATATGCCATGCATTGACCTTGCTCATGTCCTTTCTGTTAGATTTGTTTAACAGGATCTGGGTAGAGGGTATCCTGCCAGATTCCTGGCGAATCGCTATTATGCTCGCTCTTTGCAAACCAGGAAGAGATCACTCTACCCCAGCCAGTTTCTGCCAAATCTCTAAACTCTTGCATGTGCAAGTTGTTGGAAAAATTGGTAAATGTTAGATTAGCCTTTTTTCTGGACAGCAGAGGCCATCTGTCTCCTGCACAGTGCGGCTTCCGCAAGTTCCACTCAATGTAGTATGCTCTGCTTGACTGGAAAATGCCATCTGTGAGGCATTCCTTCTAGACAGCACTATGCCATAGTGTTATACCCTAAGCCCTTTGGCTTTAGGGCCAGGAAACTCCTGGCACCCCTCGTTCTGCCCTAGATCTGTGATGCCATGGTTTTGGCGAGCCAGGCGGATGTAGAGATTATCATCTGCCTGGTCCTGGACATGTAGGAATTGTGGGAACTGGGTGACCAGACCCTCATTTCGCTCTTCCCCACACTAATTACATGGCAGGAATATGGGCAGCTCTCCAGGTTGCTTGGCAAAGAAGATGGGAGACGGTCAATGAAACCTAAAGTTGTGTACCATTGTGCCGCAACTGTTCCCATGGACCTACCCCAAATGCTGCTACAGCTTTAGTTTGCTTTCTCTCGTCTCTGAATTGGACACACTTGCGGATGCACCACCATTTGATGAATCGCTCGCCTGCGTTCTATTGTGATGACTGCATTGTCTCCCAGACACTTTGTCACATTCTCATTGAATGTCCTAGTCTGGGTGATCTTAGCGCATGTTACCTGTCATTATACCAGGATGAGCATGGTCGCTACTGCTTGTCCTTTGTATTCAGAACGGATTCCTGCACACTCACTTGTGGACTTTTTGACTTTTGGGATCAGGGTGGCCTCTTCCACTTTATCTAACTGTTTTGTTATTGTTGTTGTTTTTTCAGGTTGCAAGTTCCTGCTACGGGGCCTCCCCTTGACCCCCGAGTGTGCTAGCTGCCCTTTTTGTTTTTCCTTTTTTTATTTTTTATGCATACTGTTATTTTTATTTAGCCTAGTAATTTTGTCCAAGTAAGCAGTCGCCAGATGCCCCCCTAAAAAAAAATGCTTGTAGAGGATATGAATGATAGGGTTCTATGATAAAATAAACGTGTAACAAACACATTCTTTCAGGACTAGGATATATTAATATATAAGTATTTAGCAAAGGAGAGTAGTAGTCAAAAGTCTGATTGAGCTGTGTGTAGTAAGAAAGAATATGATACAGCATGTATTTGATGTGAAAGCTGTTTGAGCTATTATTATGTGATTACTTGAATGGGGTGTATAAGGTTGGTACATGGAGAAGAAATTAGTGAGGTTGAAAAGAAGAATGAATCAAAGTGAAAAGTTGTTTAATCAGAATGAAAAATGTGAGAATGCTTGGGAATAGAAGAGGAAAAATAAGTATGAATTTGGGGATAGAGCAAATGTGGAACAAATTTAAGAAAGTGACTTATCTTGCCTTAAGTTTTCTGACAGCATTAATTGATAAATATTTTCAATTTTTTGCAGTTGCCATTTTGTTAAAAAGCAAGAAATGTTTATCTTTATTTATGAATAACCAAGATAAACAAATGACATCCATCTCCTCATTGCTTCAGTTTCAGATTTACTTGATAATCTGCTTCAAGGATGGGAAATTGCTTAGTTGCTCTTGGTTTAAAAAAGTTGAAGAGGTAAAGTTAAATATTTGATTCCTTTGAATTCCAATGATTCTTTGAATAAGCATAAATTATATTAAGAATAACATTTTTAATACTGCCAATTCTAAAATAGTAGTATAAATAAGCTAATCTTATTTTATGGGAGGGACAGCATATAATGATCCAAAAAGTGTTGTCAGATGTAGCATGGGCAACTATTGCAGCAGAGATCTGGAAAATTTAATATTTCCTTCCTCTAATGCTCACTGGGTATTTGCTTTCATTGGGTGGTTTTAGAGAGTTGTGCACCCCTTGATCCTAAGTACCTCAAGATCTCATCTTTAGACTATACAGAGACACGTTAAAAGTAAATACCCGCAGTTTTGTGACATTTTTTGATTCTGATTTTTTCCATTGTTATAACTCATATTTATTTCTGTCTTTTCAATTTAATATAATTATTAAACATTAGAAGGCAAAATTCCAAGGAAATTTGAAATTTTCAAAGAGAACAGATGCTTTCTTTCATTAACAGAATTATAGAATTATAGTTCAATTTAAAGAAAATGGTAAAGCAACTGGATTATGACCTAATAATCCTGGGCCTTAAAATATGCTGATGTTTCAGAAAGTTTATCAAGTCACCCCAATAACAGTAGAAATTCCCTAAACTACCTGGCTTGCAGCCAAAAAGAAGCCTTTTTTTAACTATGACTAATATTAAGAAGAGGCATGAGTGACAATCCTTTGTAATTTGGGCTCAGCATATATATTTTATGAATTAAGGTTTGTGCTCTATTTTCAGACATAACAGGTTACAACCAACAGTGAAATACAGTAGTGTGCAAATTAGTTTAGACAGTGGTGAAATAATACAATTATTGATAATTGTTTATATTTGAAAAGAATATATCAATGATAAGATAAATGGTACATTTAATATGAAATATGACTGCCCTTCGCTTTTAGAACCTGTTTCACTCGTTCTGGTATAGATTAAACCAAATTTGAACACATTTCTGCTAGTTCTTCATTATGGTACCAAGCATTGATAACAGCACAAATCATCTTCTGCATCGTTGAACAGTTGGTTTTCTCAATTCTCTATTTAATTATAGCCCATAGATTCCCAGGCCAATCTATAATATTAAGTCCACTTTTGTCGAATAGGCATCAGTAAAATCTTTCTGTATCGTGGGAACAATTAAGTCTGTAGGATTGCCTTGTATTTAACGCTGTTCATCATTCCCTCAATAGTAACAAGCCACCCTAGGCCTTTAGCGCTAAAACAACCCCAAAACATCTTCTTAGGTTGGTATTTTGGCGCTTGTTGAATGTGTCCTGACTGAAGTGTTTCATCTTTGCTTCATCTTACTACCACTGACCTATGCCTATGTACTTCAAAATACGATTTGTCTGAAAACATAATTCTTCCAGTCAGCTGCCTTCCATCTTGCATACTTGCGTGCACAGCGAAGACATTTTGTCTTCATATCAGAAGTCAATAACTTTATGTACCGGTTTTCTAGCAAATCTGCCAACTTCAATGAGCCTTCCCTGGATGGTTGAAGAAGAAACATTTACACCAGCTAAAGACAAATCTTTCTGGAGTTCTTTACTTGTTTTCTTGGGATCCTTCACACTATTTCTAATGAGAGCCTTGTCATCGTGAAGTGTTTTCTTCCACATTTTCCTTGTTGCAGTGTTGAATGTTCACAATGTCACCAACAGTTGACTTTGCTACCTTCATTTCTAAGAGCTATAATACTTGCACGCTTCTTGGGTGTGATATCCATAATAAATTTATAGTCTAATAATGCTTGGAAGGTGAATATTCCAGCAGAACCAAGTATACCATGGAGCACACTCCCAGCAATAAGCATCCACGACAAGCTCTTATGTAGCACTGTTGGGCTTAGTGTAGCTAAGGCACAACAAAACAGTTGCCAGATGTTACCAGCACACTATTTTGCATGGAAAACAAAAAAAACTTCATTAGTATTGCCAAAAATTAAGACATTATGAAATAGTCCAAAAATTTGGTACTGTCTGAACTAAGTTGCACACTACTGTACAATGGCTTTTCCATTATGGTATGGGGATAAATTTTGCATGATAGAATTTTATAGTTGGTTGTGTTGACAATATCAATTTGGTAAAATAGACTTTCATTCTTAAAGAGGGACTGATTTCTCTGTCTCAGTCAAGGAGTTTAGGTCAGTAGATGAGGCCATTGAGTTCTTCTCAGGCAGCCTCATTGCCATGCGCCTAAATACTCTTCCTAGAACGTTTGGCCATTTTGCAAGCCGACATCACTGTCGGTGAATTTCATCGAGCTAGAGCTAGGTTCTGGTATATTTCAAAGCACACCCACCGCTCTTCTTAGCAGGCATATGTGTCTTCACTTAATGGGAAAATCCCTCTAGCAGAGGTGTGGAAGCAAGTCAAAAGGATTCAGGGCAAGTTCTCGTAAGACCCCTTCCCATTCTCCAGGAGAATGAGACTGCAATCTTGCACCCTGCACTGTTGGAATCCTTCGCAACAGCATTCTCTAGGCAGGATGCTGCTCTGCCAGCATTCAATGTGAGTCGTGATGTGAGATAACATCACATACCAATTTTTATGGCTCTGGGCCACTCATGGCCATTTTTATGGCCAGGTCAATCTTTGGTCAAACTGGTTGACCGAAAAAGTTTGAGAGGTCATAACTTTGGCTAGAATTAATCAATCACAACGATTTTGGTACCAAAATGCTGATGAGAAAGAGATCTTTCGAATAAGTGAAAGAATGGCAGTCATAGGACAATTTTTGCCATGCTGACCCTGGCCAAAGTGCATCTTAGATCCTCCCAAAAAATCTTCTAAAGTTAGCTCTATTTATCCTCCATAGCTTCAGGAAAAATTAAAATGGGATCTCCATGGGTTTTGAGTCCATGGGCATTTATATACCATCAGGTGGGTGGTATTTCATGTTGCCCTACTGGGGCTGTTTATGACATCAGACAGTATTAGTAAATAGTGATTTTGAGAAACTTTGATGTATCTTGACACGGTCATCATATTTCAGTCTTTCCAAACACAACCTCACCCCCTTCCTAGGCTACCCTACCTTTTTTCAGTCTTAGATTCAATAAAACAAGAGATTATTTTTTTATCATTTCAGAAATGTGAGACAAACAACGTAATACCTTTCAAATATTACAAATTTACAATTTTTATTACCTATACAAAATGTTATTTAATACAAAACATTAAACAAAAGATTATTTAATATAAAAATGTAAACAAAAACTGTTAGACAAAACATTATTTAATAAATACCTAGGTACTCATTTGAGCATCAGACTCCTTCTTGCTAATTGTGTAATTGGGTTCTACTGACACCAAAATGTCAGAGATGTCCATAGTACAAGAATATTCTATTTCAGGGAAGCAAAAACTGTCAGAGGGTCCATGCAGGTGAAGAAATTTCACAGTCACTTCTCGTGACTGGAGAAGCTTCGGTTATGCAAGCAAGCCACCAATGTCCATCGTAAATCACAGTGACATAGCCTACAAGTTTTTCATTGAACACTGGACATGAAATATTTTTTGTGACTGATTCTAATCTAAAAGTCTCACTGAGATTAAATGGAATAGTTTTGGTCGCAGATCTGGTTTTCAAAAGTTCTTCCTCCTGTTCATATTCCTTTTGAGTTCCATATCCAAACTTCATATTCCCAAGAGTTTCAGCGAATACAAACAAATCTCTTGGTGATACAATCTGTTTGTCATAGGGTCTTCTTACGCTCTATTTAGTAGCCTCCCTTTTGATGCTGCTACCTACGCCATCTGATGGCCCCTTCCCATGGCTAGTGGCAAAAAATGCCACTCTGCTTCTATACCATATTCCTCTTTATACCAGCAAAGATTCTGGAAAGATTTAGTTTTTATACTGTGCTGCAGATCTGTCCGGAAAGTAGTAAATTTTCTTTACCATTTCGAATACTGATTTCAGATACTCTATCAACATTCGTTGAAATAGATGCACTGACACATTATCGTGAATGTTACACTCTTAAATTATGGTGTATGAGTCATGACAAAGTTTTCCATCTTTAATGTGATAAAACATCCAAGGATGTATTGTCGCCTGTGCGCAATTCCAATGATATCCTTGGACTGCGTCTTGTATTACAAATGAATAGTTTTCTGAAAAATCACCAATTACTACAAATTCACCATCTGCAATATTGTTTTTCACAGTTTCCAAGTACTGTGCTTGTGATTTTGCAGCAAAATCATGTCACACCAAAGTTTTGACACAATCACGTGGCCCTAGCATAGCGAACTTTGAGAATGATACTTTTACCTCAGGGTACTTCACTTTGAAACGCTATGAAGTTCCTTCAAATTGTTGAAAATGAGTCGTTTCTGTAACCTCTGCTTTTCCCCTTCAATTCGCACTACTAGACAATCCTTCTTTCTTGGTAAAACCTGACTCATGTCATCACTATGATAATATTCAAGGACTAAAGATTTTAGTTCCTCAGGAAGCACTCTGCCGAACTTAGGGTTAGGCGAAGCTAACATTCCTTTCTCCTTTAGTATATGGTGTGCTTGTACGGCCATTTCCTGACAGTAATCAAACTTGTTCATGAGTTTTCTAATGCTCATGCCAGTTGCAAATAGGGTTAGAATTCTGATTTGATTCGTATGGCTTGATTGCCGATATTTTTCCTTTAGAAACTGAATGACTTCTGGCATACAGTTCATGTTACATCTTTATGGCACATCTTGTTTTCTTAAACTACTACCCATGACCAAATCAAACTTTCTCCTAACAGATTCTTCAACTTTTAACCTTTTCTCAGGTATGTAAGTCAGATGCCTTTTAGCTTTCTTTTTATCAACTTCAACTTCACAACATCTGAATCCTCTTTTTGGTTAGGCATCTCATTGAACTCCTGTTCAGATGCTGAAGTTCCGGACTCCTCTGGAGTATTTTTGCTCCATTGGTAACTCTGAAAGCTTCTTCCTACAAACAGAGCAAAGCTTATCGTCTTTGCTAAGAAGAGATGAGAACTTCTGCAAAAGCTGAGCAGAAACATTTCTTAGGTCTTTCTTTTGCAGGGATTTATGAATCTTCAGCGGATTGCTGCAGTACTTTTGATTCGCCATCTTAATGAAACAAAGCCTGAAAAAGATCCAAATAGTAAATTACTGTTTATAAACAATATACAATAAATTAATTAAAATAAACACCTATATAAATGATTGAAGCAATTATATTTAAGATTGCCAATATACAATATCAATATAGCTGCTTCAATTATTGCCTTGTCCTAGAAAATTGGTAAGCAAAGAAAGAAGTGCATAATAATCATCAAGTATTATATCTTAGTAGAAATAGGTAAAAGTTTGGTGCAAAGGGCTGTAGGTTGGTAGACTGGTTTATAACTAACAAACATTTCCATTAGCGCTTTTTAAGATTTGATTCTTCATAAATTCGCAGAGAAGTGGACAAAACACAAGAAAAGAGTAGGCACCTATTCAATGATCAACATTATTTTTAATTATTTTCATGTTTTCTCAGTCCAGCGCTTCAACCCTAATAGCTATTAAGTTAGCTAATGGCTACATCATAATGCATTGCTGAAAATAGGTTTATTACACTCTTAGTTTAATCTTCCATACCTATTTTTGGAGGGTATAGCTACATATATTCTGTAGGTACATTCAGTTTTGATCAAATTAAAGGATTTGGAAAATTGCCTTCTCTCATTTGAAATAGCTTGGCATAGTAAAAATATGTGTTCATTAATAGGTGTTCATTTAAGATGCCTAATAAGTAATAAACCATTCTCCTCTTTTTTCATAATATAATAATTTGGTATTTCAAAATTATCAAAAATAAATAACAAAATTACACACCTGTAAATTATTTTAGGATCTGCAGATAATCTCTCAATTAATATTAAGTAGGTAGTTTAGAAGATATGGGAAGAAAGGACCTATCAGCCACCTGCTGGCCCAAATATTGAATTTAGCAGGGGTGAAGGCCTATGCCCCCCCAAAAGAACATGGATGAGACTGACATGACCTGTGATATCATGGGGGGGGGGATGGCCAAATGGAGGCTGCCCCCCATCCCCTGAGATAGACATATTCCATGATGCAGCCCAGCCTCAGAAGGTTGCACCCTCTATGGGGGCAGATTTGGGCTTGGTATCAAAACCTGAGCCTGAGTCTGCTCCTGTGCAGGACCCTCGCTAGAAGGGTTGGGCTGCTAAGACAGCACAAGGAGGGACCTTCATCATCTCAGCGAAGGACCTTGCAGAGGCCGGCCCATCTGGCCTGGCAGCTCCTGCTGGGGGAGGGGAGAAGTGGGTCCATTCCCCGCCCTCCTCTTGTAAAAAGATAAGATCTAATAAAAAAAGACTCAGGGCTCTTTTCCCTCCACAGGGGCCGCAGGGGATGGACGAGGCTGTTACCATCCTTGAATGCGACCAAGCCAAGATAGGTACATCTGGCCCCAGTGCTCCCCTGGGCAGGAACCCCAAAATAAGACCAAAAGTGCGCAGAGCGGAGCCTCAATTACGTTGGGGCCCCTCATTCAGAGGTTACCTGGCATTTTTTAGCCCACTCCTTGAGTCGGTGCAGGCTGGTTGGTACCGCTACCACATGAAGGCATTTGTGCCACTGCCACAGAGGTGCTATTACTGTCACCGCTTCAGCCATACAAATCATTCATGTAAATGTGCAAAGTCAGGGTCACCCAAATTCTGTGTAAATGCCTCCAAGGCCGTACACAATAAGTCCAAATTGTCCAAATTGAAAGGAAGACAGCAACAAAGGAGTTTCAACTCCTTCGCCCACACCTAGTGGTGGGTTGGGTGTCTCGGAGAGTGTAGATCCTTGAAAAGAGGGCCCCTCGAATCTGAAGATGCAACACTCACCTAAGGTTTTGAGGTGGAGGGAGGGAAAGACTCGCATGGCGAGCCCAACCTCCCCCAATAAGTCTTCGAAAGTGAAAGCACATTGTCCGGCCAACAGTGCCTGGTGTTCTGCCTCCGGGAAGCGTACAGCCATTCCCATGAGGTTCTTCTCTTCGAAGAGGCCCCCCGCATCTCCTCCAAGCTAGGCCTGGAGGGCATATTCCTTCAATGGAATTCCCGTGGACTCCAGGCCAACTGGGAGGAGCTGCGGAGGCTTGTCTCATCCCACTCCCCATTAGCTATTTTTCTGCAAGAGATCATCCTAGGTGCGTGCCCCCTGCCCACCCACCCAGGGTATAATGGTTTTGCGACCCCACCTCCATGGGATGGGGGGCAGGCAGGGTAGTTTTAACCTTACCTAACCACTGCCCCTCAGGTGACCATAGCCCCTACTGTCTTACTGTCTGGGGAGACTACTCAATAAATCCCAGGGACAAGTCTTTGCTGATCTGATCGAAGAGCTTAAGATTCGTGTTCTAAATGTGCATCACTGCCCGAGAACTGCTTCATTTTCTTGCCTTGATCTGGTTTTGATCGGGGGGTAGTTGATGACCTCCATGGTAGTGATCACTTTTCCATTCAAATATCATTTTCTGGGCTGCTGCCACCTGAGAGTCAACCTCGGTGGTGCTTCGCGCGGTGGCCTGCATTTCAGGAAATTACTCAATTCTCTATCTTAGTCAAGGTGTTTGGGTCGGTAGATGAGGCCGTTGAATTCTTCTCCAGCAACATCATCGCTGCGGGCCTGACTACTATTCTCAGAATGTTTGGCTGTTTTGTACGCTGACCACTCCCTTCGTGGTTGGCAGAGCGTGAGATGGGCCTCAAACAGAAGCATGCCTAGATGCGCTATAAGTGCCGCCAGAACAATTTCACTGTTGGTGAATTTTGTGGGGCTAGGTTCCGGTATATTTCGAACATGCCCGCCGCTCTTCTTGCTGGCCATACGTGTCTTCATTTAATGGGAAGACCCCTTTAGCAGAGGGGTGGAGGCGAGTCAAAAGAATGGGACCGCAATCTCAGACCTTGCATCCATGGCGGAATCCTTCGCGACCACATTCTCTAGCCAGGATTCTGCTCCGCCAGCATTCAATGCACGTCGTGATGTCACAGAAGTCCACCAACTGGACTTTAAATCCAGAGGTGGAGAACCCTTCACTGACAGGTTTACTCTGAGTGAGTTGTGTTCTGCTCTTGCTTCATGCGCGGACACCGCCCATGCTCCTGACGAAGTCCCGTCCACCATGCTTCGACACCTGGGTGAGCGAGGCATGGCCTTTCTGTTTGATTTGTTCAACAGGATCTGGGTAGAGGGTAACGTCCCAGACTTCTGGCGAATCGCTAGCTTTTCGCAAAATGGGGAGAGATCATTCTACCCTGGCTGGTTTCCCCCAAATTTCTCATAACCTCCTGCATGTGCAAGTTAATGGAGAAATTGGTAAATGTTTGGTTAGCCTTTTTTCTGGACAGCGGAGGCCATTTGTGCTCTGCGCAGTGCGGCTTCCGCAAGTTGCATTCCACGTCGGATGCTCTGCTTCCACTGGAAAATGCTGTCTGCGAGACCTTTATTCATAAACAGCACTTTGCCATGGTATTTTTCAATCTGGAGAAGGCTTATGATATGGCATGGCGATACGGTATCATGGAGACCCTCCACACGATGGGGGTGAGGAGACACCTCCCAATCTTTATATCTGAGTTTGTTTTAGATCGCTGATTCCGCGTATGGGTGAGGGGAGCCCTCTCCAGCCTAATGGAGCAGGAAGAGTGTGTCCCGCAGGGAAGTGTCCTCAGCATTACACTCTTTGCCTTGAGCATCGACGGCATTACCTCGGTGCTGCAAGAAGATGTTCTTGCTATGCTCTTTGTGGATGACCTTTCAATCTCTTTTGGCATGGCCCAGATGCCAACCGCATCTCTCACTATGCCGAAGCGCACAGGTTTCGTTTTTCTTTGGCCAACACTAAGGTGGTGCACTTCTGCCACCATCCACGGCTCCACCCTGACCCAGGTTTGTTTCTTAATGGGGTCCACCCGGAAGTGGTTTAATCACACCGTTTCCATGGTCTTGTATTTGACCGACACCTCACCTGGAAGGCTCATATTTGCAGCCTTAGGGTCTTGTGTACCTGCGCCATGGATATTCTTCTTTCCATGATTTTTCACGCTTGGGGCGCTGATAGGGCTACTGCCTTACTTTTTTCTGATCCTCTGTCCGTTCAAAGCTCGACTACGGAGGACAGTTTTATGCATCCACAGCCGAACGTCTATTGTGGAAGGTAGACTCAATCCACCATAACGGGCCTTCGCTTGGCGACCTGTGCCTTCAGCACTTCTCCTATTGATAACCTGCTTGTCAATGCTGGAGTGACGCAAGGCATACCCTAAGTCCTTTGGGTTTAGGGCTAGGAAACTCTGAGAGCTAGATATAGCTTTCAGGCTAGTAGCTCTCCTGGTTGTGTCCAGAATGACACCCTAGAGCGTACCACAATTGGCTATTTGTCGCCACACCTCTGCTCCCAAAGCTTGTACAGTGCTGGGAGTATTGCAGTCAACCTTTTTGGAGCGCATCTCGTGTCTCGCTGGAACCATGCCATGGTTCCAAGTCTGATGAGTGGGTCAGTTTCCACACCCTATCCCCTCTTTTTGAAGTCAGTGGGGCTCTGACAGGCTATGTTGGTGGCAATACACCCTTGGTATGGGACATTATGTGACGTGCCTGGTTCGGAGACTGGATCATGATTTATAGCGACTCACAGAGTGCCCTGAGTGCTCTCAGGGCATTGGAATCTCCACACCCTCTGGTTCGCGATATGTGATGCCACAGTTTTAGTGAGCTGGGTGGATGTTGAGATTATCTTCTGCTGGGTTCCTGGACATGTAGGAATTGCAGGGAATGATCGTGCCAAAGAGTCTGCGAGGACTGGGCAACTGGACCAGCATTTTGCTCTTCCTCACACAAACTACAACCGCATGCAGTGCATCACTTGCCTGTACGCGTGAGCCCGGCGCCTCCCTCAGTCACCAACAGCTCTCACTGCATCCGGAGCTGATCTCGACAGTGCCTATGCTGCTGAGAGACGCCAATCATACCCTAAGCCCTTTGGGTTTAGGGCCAGGAAATTCTTCCGGGAGCTAGGTATAGCTCTCGGGCCGTTGGCGCCCCTGGTTCTGCCCAGGACATCACCCCGGAGGGTACCTCATTTGGCTATTTCTCGCCACGCCTCTGCTCCCAAAGCTTGTACAGCGCCAGGAGTATTGTGTTTGACCTTTTTGGAGCACATCTCATGTCACGCTGGAACCGTGCCAATGTATACGGATGGCTCCAAGTCCAAAGAGGGGGTCAGCTTCCATGCCGTATCCCCTTTGTTTGAAGTCCGCTGACTTAAAGTAGCCTAGAACTAGGTTGTTTGTTTCCGGCGACTTATGCCCAAGTAGGCAAGATAGCCCCTTAAAAAACAAAAAAAAACACAAACTACATGGCAGGAATACGGGCAGCTCTTCGGACTGCTTGGCAAACCAGATGAGAGACAGTCCAGTTGCGTGCCATTGCACCATGTCTGTTCCAATGGACCTATCCCCTAATTCTGTGGCGGCTTCAGGTCGCGCTTGCCTGCACCCTATTGTGACGACTGTGTCGTCCCCTAGGCTATTCGCCACATTCTTGTCAAATGTCCCAGTCTGGGTGATCTTCGCGCATGTTACCTGTTCGAGTACTGGGATGGGTGGGCTCGCTACCACCTGTCCCTTGTACTCGGGACAAGTTCATGCACATTGACTGGTGGACTTGTAGACTTTTGGGGGGAGGCTAGCCTTCTCCTTTTTATTTAACTATTTTTTTGTTTTCTTTTTAGGTTGCCTGTTCCTGCGCCGGCGGGACCTCCCCCCGACACAGTTTTTCCTTGTTGTTGTTATTGTTCTTTATTCTCATTGTAAAGTAGCCTAGTGCTAGGCTGTCATGACGTTGGCTACTTGTGCCCAAGTGGGTAGTCGCCAGATAGGCTCTTTAAAAAAAAAGTTATCTGAAAAATATACATTAATTAATTAAGGATTAATGAAAGGCAGCTAAAGACTACTTTTCATGTTACATTGATTTTGCAAGATTACCTATAGGCTATATAAGGTAGGTACCTAGGTGTATAAGGTATATATAGGCAGTGATGTATTATTTATTGATTCAAAAAGATTATATAAGAGGTATATAGGCCATGCTATGGTTAGGACTTACGTAGGTATGTGATATCACCATAATTCTGGGTCAATAATACTTTTAGTAGGTATACCCAGTGTCACATAATTGCCCATAGATTCTAAACACATGGAGATCCCATTTTTATTTTTTTCTGGAGCTATGGAGGATAGAAAAAGGTAACTTTAGAGGAAAATATGCGATGATCTGAGTTGCACTTTGGCCAGGGTCAAAGGTCGAAGAGTTCACAAAACGTCATCATGTCAAAAATTGTCATAGAAACATAATTCTTCCACTCATTTGAAAGGTCTTTTTCTCCCTGACATTTTTTTTATTAAAATTGTTCAGATTGGTTAATTCTGGCCAAAGTTATGACCTCTCAAAGGTTTTGGGTCAATTAGTTTGACCAAAAATTGATCTGACCATAAATATGACCTCAATGACCAGATAGGCCTCATACTGAGTATGTGAACTTTATTCATCATAACCAAAAAATGATGTAAATTTCATGTGATTCTGTGACCAAGGTGTCAGGAGGGTGTGTACACTTCATGTAGAATGCCCCAGCTCTGGTGCCAGTGGCACCCCTGGTTCTGTCCAGGATGCCACCCTGGAGGGTACCACCTTTGACTATTTGTTGCCATTCTTCTGCTACCAAAGCTTCTACAGGGCTGGTAGTATTGTGTTTAGCCAGTGTATACAGATGGCTCAGAGTCCCAAGAGAGGGGGCAGTTTCCACGCCGTATCCCTCTGTTTGAAGTCAGCAGGTGCTGCGTCTGTCTTCATGGCCGAGCTGGTTGCAATACACCACTCGGTATGGGAGATAATGCAACGTGCCTGGTTTAGAGACCGCATTGTGATCTATAGTGACTAACCTAACAAATTGCCCCGAGTGCTCTCGGGGTATTGGAATCTCAGCATCCCATGGTTTGCGATATCTGTAATGCCACGGTTCTGGTGAGCCAGGTGGATGTTGAGATTAGCTTCTGCTGGGTTCCTGGACATGTAAGAATTGCTGGGAATGAGGGCACCAAAGAGTCTCCAAGGGCTGCATGACCAGACTAGTGTTTTGTTATTCCTCACACCGATTACATGGCAGGAATGCGAGCAGCTCTCCAAATTGGACACACTTGTGAGATGCACAGCCATTTGATGCAGCACTCGCCTGCACCATCATGCTCACACTGATGAGATGTGTCAGTGGCTTTGTACCAAATTCTTGGATCCATTGTTGTTGGATTTCAGCCACATTCTTTAATTTCCAATACCATTTAAGAACTCTTTTTCTTTGTCCCAGTGTCAAATGCTTCTGCAGCATGGTTTCTTTTGCTGAACAAAATAAAATTGAATGCTGTAGAGTTTGTATAATGAAATGATTGCATAGACTAAGCTAATTGGTGTCTAGGCTACATTTGCACTGCCTATGAGTCTTTGCTAAAACAAAGCCTGTCTTAGTTATCACATACAGAAGTGCATTCATGCTACTCAAGAACATTTTGAAGACTTGGCATAGTAAATTAATTTTTATGTACAAACAACTTGATGTAATATTTTAATCACTTAGATTACTAATTTACCATTCATTGGCAATTACTATAATATATAGTATTAGTTTTTTGTTGTTGTTTTTATCAAAATGATATATGATGCTATAAATAGTATATATAGTCTTTTTGGATATACCCTGTACATAGTATTAGATTTAAATACATTTATGGAATTAATTCATTGTTAAAGGGATTAAATTCTGCACGACTGCTGAAGTTTAAAAAAATACAAACAAATGTAGTTTTCTATTATAATCTCCATTCATTTGGATTTGTGTTGAATAGGAATGGAGAAAATATTAAAATGTGTAAATATTGATCTTTATATTGGTTTTGGTTTTAGCTACAATGAAATGGGGATCGATCATGGGTTAGTATTATTACAGTGTAGTAGCTATTTTTGGTGCTATCTATTTGGCTGAGAGGACTAGCGCTTTTGCTTTTGCTATTATTGTCTATTAAGTATTGGCTTATATTTTTAAATTTCAATAAATGACTATTACTTGATTGAAAAGCTTTGATTATTTCAAAAGTTACGGTTGCTAATAACTACCTAGTTGTATTTTTGTAAGTAGGACATTGTTACTTTTACCCTCGTTCACTAAATATTTTTAATTTCAAAGCTGCTTTATATTTTGAGTGTTATTAACTTGTGCTTGATTATTCTTCATTGAGCTGCAGTTGTAGCAGTTTCTCAACCTATTAAAGATGCGTATAATTTTTTTCTAGAAAATTTTCCTGTCTTTGTGATACAGTCAAATACTTTTTACTGCTTTCTATTTAAGCTTATTTTATTTTTATAGAATAAGCCACATTCAAGTAATCCTAGGTTTGACCTTTGGTAGCACAGAACCTTTACTCAGCCCTGCAAAACATATGATATATCATAAATCTTAATAGTAATCCCTTTTGAACTTCTTTTCTTCTTTTTCTTAGAATCTTTAATCTTTTATAATGTTTTGTTAAATTATTAAAGCATATATTTGTGCCCTTTTTTTCCAGGAACTATGATTCAGGTTTGTTTAAGGCCCCCAAATTTGCCCTTTATTGCATGATTTAATACATCATGTCAGTGTTTCTTAACCAGGGTTACACAACAGATTATTTGAAATTCTGCGAGAATAAAAAGTATATAGCAAAACTAGGAAGTTGGAATTCATATTTTTTCTGATACAATAGTTGCTGGTATTTTCTAAGAGTATGAGCACAATCTAGTTTTCTTGAGAATTGCCTTTGTAGGAATCTTCTTGAAGGAATTAAAAAACAGGCACACTTAGTGGAGAGTCATTCAGTTGGAAGAAGATTGGAAGACTCGGTTCTATGTGTGACTTAGCTATTAGGTCAGCAGGTAGTTAGTCATTTGGTTGCTTACAACAGTTTATTAGCTGTAGTGTTACTAAAACGAATTGTAGATAGAATTTGAGCATTTAAATTTTAAGAGAATGATCTATGAGCTATCAAATCAACTAAAATGTAAATATTATAATTATAAAATGGAAATGTTATAATTAACTCAAATGGTTAAAGATAATATATTGCAATCATTTTCTGGTGGCTCTCTCTTTCTCTATCCTCTAATGTTAGCTCTTGTTTTTCTCTATTTGCTTCAAATTTGCCTTTTATCATGTTAGTCATCATTTGTTTTTAAATTTTTTGCACTTTTGTTTTCCATAAATGTCTGATGGTACAATCTGGCATTGTTTGAAGAGGAGGCATGCAGATGATTCTACTGATTTTAGTGGTTAAAGAATTTTAATTTTTGATAAATTTCACTGTTCCAATGCAAAATTAGATACAAAAAATATTGTTTCTACACTGAAAATTACTTGTGTATGGGCTTTATATGAACTGCTGTTCCAAGTTGTCCTATTTCATTATGCCTTGCTTGTGGCAAATAGCTTTCACTGCTCCAGCAAAATTGAAGACACTTCACAACAAATCAATCATGTAAAAAACATCAATGCTCATTATTTTGAGACTTGGAATCTAAAAATAACAAAACAGATTATAGCATTTGTAAGTAGTCTTAGTCAGAGATACTGCTCAAGACTTAATTTGATGTCCCACCCCACCTTTCCTGGGTTCTCTTCAATTGAACTTGGAAGTAATCAGGAGAAGGTTGCTATGTCATGCATTTTCCAGAAGTCTCCCATCTTCATATCTGAAAATAAGAGGTCTCTTATAAGAACTGCATTAGTATCTATATCGATGGTATCCTATCAATGGTTGGCTCCATAAGAGGTTTTGTTTCTCTTGTAAAATGAGAAAATGCTGAGGTTATCACAACACACTTCTTTTTTAGAGAGGTAATGATTTAAAAATTTCAAACAGATGAATTAAAAAAAGTTTTTGATGCTGTAAAAGTAGTCAACCTTAATGCACAAAGATCAGTCCATTCCAGAATGTCTAAAAAGCTATGGAATCTTGGCAAGGAGCATGTAAATCTCATGCTACATACAGAAATCTGATGGCTGAGTAGAGGAAGAGTTCTAAAATGGGTCATTAAACACAAAAGGTGAATTGTATTAGTACACTCAAGAAAATATAAAGCCAGATTTTGCTAAATGTTTTGAAAATGAATATTGGTTGAAGAAGCTAGCTTACTTAGCAAACATTGTTCATCATATGAATCAGTTGAACAAGTCATTGCAAGCCTTTGAGAAAATATATGAACTTCAAGCGCCAGGATTCTTGGATTTAAGAGAAAATTGAGTCTCGCATAATTTCAGATGTGAATCAGCTTTCACACAGCTGCACAAACAGCCATTTTCATTTCTGTGAGGGCCAAGCACTTCTTGACTTATCTTAGAGATCAAACTGGCAACCCTGAAACTTCTTAAACCAATCATAGGCTGTGTGATGACTTATTGTGTCTTCTCCAAATGCTTGGTTGATACAGCATTGCGTTTGGGCAGCATTTAGGCCAGTCTTGTAATCATACAGTAAAAGAGTATGTTGCTGTTCATGAGAACGAGGCATTTGCTGGTCATAATTTTTTAAACTTTAGATGTCATATAGTGTGTCCAACCAATTACTGTGTAGTGTCTTTGCTTGAAAGTACATAGTGACCTAGTTCACTGCGCAATTTTTAGTGAGAAATAAATCTATAAGTAAATAAACTTTTAAAAAGCAGTTGTGCAGGAACTTTTGCTATGATTTTAACACTCAATCAATCATATTTTTTTAGAATTTGTCAAATCCACTCAGGTTTTTTAATGGCAAAGAGTGATGACCTGATTGGTGGTAGGGTATCTTGCTTATGAAGGTGCACAGGCATCTCACTATGCTCATGTATGTGATTGATTGGCTATCAAAAACTAGAATAGGGTTAATTATATTTGATAGATAAAATTTGCTGTTAAGTGCAGAAGGAATTTAACTATTAATTTGATTTTGTACTCTGTATTTCTTCTGGCATTATTTGCTTTGCATTTTTGTCTTTGGCTTATTAATATATCTAGCTTAATAGTTTTATTCAGTGTTTGAAATGCAGTGGTGCATGCTATTTTATTGTATTGGAAGATTATCTACATATGATTAAAAGAAAAATATTTCCTCTGTAGATTTTCACTATGGTAACCTGAACAAGATAAACTAGGTAGGGGTGCACTAAAAACAACTAAATTAGGAAAATTTCCATTCCTATTAATAAATAAAAGCTTTGGTAATTAATTATTTATAAAAAAAAACAAAATAATAGTAAATAAGAATTTTTTTGCCAATTATATATAACTTGAAACTGTAATATTCAATCTTTGAATACAAATCCTTTATTTTGAAAGAAGTGCCTGGTTCACACCAGAAAATAATATGCTTAAGCTTTATTATATTTTAACTCAGAGCATCCTATACACTTAATTTTGATTCTTAAATTAACACACTGATATATTTTCATAATTTTGTATATACTTCATATAACCAAGTAAAATTATATGAATTATAAAAGTGAAAATTATCAGTATTAATTTGAATGGTTTGGTCCATGTCAAAAATTTAGGATTTATAGTTTTGTCAATCCAATACTAAATTGCTAAGTATTCAAATACAGTATTCAAAGTATTTGAATACTCAATTGAATCAATTTTTTAGTGTATCACATTCTATATCTAAAATGCTGAAACATACATATTATAATTCAAGTTACAGTTCTTATTAAATTTATACAGTCCCAAAATTTTATTTGCTATAGTTACAACTAGATAAAATGTGGGATAATCACTTATGAAGATTAATCCTAATATACAAATCTGCTTTATTAATTTAGAGAAAGTTTAACACCAACTTGGCTGGATAGAAAACTTAATTCTGGTGCACCCCTAATCATAAGTTTTAAGAATATATATAATACTCAAAATATTATAGATTTAGACAAAACTTCATCTTGTGGAGTGAACTTTTCATTAATACTCATAGTAAGAAAGCAATCATATGATATTAATAGCAAAACTCATATGTTCTTCATTGGTCTACACTGTTCATCTTATTAAATTTTAGACTTTTATTTGTTTTCAATAGCTGCCCTATACCTTTTAAAATCATTACTGAAATAATAGATTTTCACTAGTTTAACTTGATGTACTTCCTTTATATACTTGTCTTTTAGATTTAAGCTTGAACAAACTGCAATCCTACATTGTTCTACTGCAGAACCTTGATTCACAAACCCCCTACATCATAAATAATTGCTTCACAAACTTAGTTTTTGGAACAAATTTTAGATTCTTTATTCTTGATTTTTTTTTCTTCATTCTCCATATAAATATGCCTTAATTGACTCTTTAGGCTCTTCTTGCTTTGACCATTCATCATATTGAATATGTTATTAAAATCTTGTTGAAATTTGAGCCCAGAATATTTTCCAAAATGGTCACTCCTTTGAGAGAGCATGCTGCCACTCTAAGCATTTATTTTAGACATTTGCAATGTTGAGTCATTTAAGGTTTTCTATTTCCTAATTAGATTTCTTCACTATTTTCTGCCATTTATTTTTCAAGTAATTAGCATCTTTGAGATCATACGTGCATTTATATTTCATAAACTACTTATTTTATAGGCCTGTCAAACTCCTGCTTGTTGGTTTGGACAATTCTGGGAAAACAACTGCTGCCAAGGGAATAATTGGAGGTAAGTGACACTTTTGTTTTCTATACCTTATCCAAAATATACTTTTAAATTAGATATTTATAAAATAAACTTGGGTCTGCTTTTATCGAATTACTTT
Source organism: Ceratothoa steindachneri (assembly GCA_963969495.1). Taxonomy (NCBI): domain Eukaryota; kingdom Metazoa; phylum Arthropoda; class Malacostraca; order Isopoda; family Cymothoidae; genus Ceratothoa; species Ceratothoa steindachneri. The sequence goes on along the minus strand of OZ018323.1, from coordinate 120,453,231 downwards.
TACCACTAAGATAAGTCTTATTCTTAACTCCTATGGGAACAAGATGTAAATATTTTGGTTAAAACCCAACATAAGAGAAATAACTTGTACTATAAAAGGTTGCAATGTAATATAGTTTTTGCAATGAATAATGCATGTTTGTCTTAAATTTTCCATGTAAGTTTGGTTTGATATAGGTATTTTTACAGAAATTCAATCCCTCTTCTGTAAATACCACTATGTATATAGTATGGTTCCTATGATAACTTTTATTATGAATATCTGAATAAACTGTAAAAATGATATTGAAATTGGGAAAAGTTTGAGACAAGGCATTTGTTCAGCACCTGCTCTTCAAATACCCTTGTTAGAGGCATGTTCAAGTATAGCTACCTACCAATGATTTCATTTGCTACTAAAACAATGAGGAATAATCCCATGAGTGGGGTACAACCATTGCTTTTGAGGCAAGCAGGACTCTGATTAATCAATATCTTTGAAGCACCCCCGTGATTTGCCATCCTGACTGCTGTGCTAACGGGACTCAGCACCCTGTCCAACCCCAGTTTAGCCTCTTCTCCTTCTCATTCCTTCAGAACACTTGTGTTTCCTCCCTGTTTCTTCGCTTTTCATACAACTTCTTCCACAACTTTCTCTGGTCACCCTCTAACTTCACAGGGTAGATGCTGACCTTCTTCTGAGCCAACTATCCAGGATTGGGGCTGAGGGGGGAAGAGGGCAATGATCCCTCACCCCTGAGCTCCATTTTGGGATGGTCAGTTTTTTAATAACCTGCTTTACGCCATTTTATGCCGCATCCAAGGTGCAGCCGCCATGCTGAGGGACTGCCAGGCCACCAAGTGGGAGGGGTGGTCCAAAATGGCGGTACCTGGCTCTGCCAGGCCTGTACTCACCCTGGCCTGTACTCACCCTTTGCAGAGCGAGCCACTGAGGGGGTAATTAGCGTTTGCATCCCATAAAAAAAAGGGTCACCATGCCCAATGATGATAACTTAAAAAAAAACAAAATCTCTTCCCAATTCCCCTTTAAAAATGATGGAGCTCCCCTCAGGCACCTCCACGGGAAAAATGGAGGTTCCCTCCCCCTTGTAGTTTCCCAGAGGACCCTCCATAACTCTTCAACCGGAGAGGAGGCTTACTTCTCTCCAATGTATACTGGTGCAGGGGGTTCCTCCTCACCCCCTTCTTTGGAGTCACCATGTGACTAGCTCAAATCTGGCAGTATTGCCTTTGCCTTCACAGGGAACTGCCAGGAAAGCCAGCAGGCAGCCCATAATCAGCCGCTCCCCGTTAAAGCGGCTTGGTAGGGCAAACCCCCTTAGGGGGGAGGGGAAGAAAGGACCCATCGGCTGCTCCCCATTAAAGCGGCTTGGTAGGTAGGGCAAACCCCCTTAGGGGGGAGGGGAAGAAAGGACCCATTGGCCGCTTCCCTCTAAAGACCTGCTGGCCCGAATATTGAATCTAGCGGGGGTGAAGGCCTCTGCGCCACGAAAGAACATGGATGAGACTGACATGACCTGTGATGTCATGGGGAGGATGGCCAAATGGAGGCCCCCCCCTCCCCTGCCGAGATAGACATGCTCCCTGATGCAGCCCAGCCTCAGAAGATGGGGCCAGATTCGTGCTCAGCATCAAACACCGAGCTCGAGTCTGCTCCTGTTTGGGGCCCTCGCCAGAAGGGTCGGGCTGCTAAGAAAGCACAAGGAGGGGAGGGATCTCCTCCTCCAGCCGGTGCCCCCACCACTGCTGGGACCTTCACCATCTCTGGAAGGACCTTGCAGAGGTCAGCCCATCTAACCTGGCAGCTCCTGCTGGGGGAGGGGAAAAGCGGGTCCATTCCCCGCCCTCCTCTTGTAAAAAGAAAAGATCTAATAAAAAAAAGACTCAGGGCTCTTCTCCCTCCACAGGGGCTGCTGGGCTGGACGAGGCCATTACCATCCTTGAACGCAACCAAGCCAAGATCGGGACCTCCAGCCCCACTGCTCACCTGGGCAGGGAATCTCAAAGTAAGACCAAAAGTGCGCAGGAGCCTCAATTACGTCGGGTCCCTCATTCAGAGATTACCTGGCACTTTTTAGCCCGCTAGCTTCAAACGCTTCTTAGTTATTCACTCCACTGATGGCAGCATGTTCGCCCAGGGCAACATGATCCATCAGAAGAGAACTTTAGGCGGTATGATTAGTAGAGAGCCGAAAGTGACCAGTTTCTCGGACGGGAGTCTTCTGGTAAATGCAGTGGATCCCTCATAAGCGGCCAAGATAAGTGCTCTTCGAACACTCGATGGCATCCTGGTGAGTGTGATGCCGCACTCTACCATGAACTTTGTGAAAGTAGTAGTTTATGCGAGGGAACTCGTGGACTACTACATAGAGGATATCACTCTAGAGCCGAGTCGGTGCGTGCTGGTTGGTACTGCTACCCCATGAAAGCATTCATGCCACCTCCGCGGAGGTGCTATTACTGTTACCACTTCGGCCATATGAATCGTTCTTGTAGAGGGGCAAAGTCGGGGTCACCCGAAGTTTGTTTAAATTGCTCCAAGGCCGCACACGATAAGTCTAAATCGTGTGTGGCCTAGTGTGTCAATTGAGGAGAGCCGCACCCCGCTTCTTCGAAGCAATGTGGTGCATATCTCCTCGAGAAAGAAATCCTCGCCGTCCAAATTGTGTGTCACCAAGTGTGTCAATTGCAGAGAACCGCATCCTCCTTCTTGGAAGCAATGTGATGCATATCTACTTGGGAAAGAAATCCTGGCCGTTCAGGCCCAGGATTGTCTCTCATTCTGCGAGGCTAAGGACTTGGTTCTGGCACGCCTGGCTCTGCCTGGGATGACTTACACTTCAATGCTAAGAAAGACACCCTCTGCTCCTGGCCCATCCAGGCCAATGAGCATGGTTGTTTCCACGCCCATTCAGAGCCCTTCTGCGGGTTCTACTCAACCCAGGCGCTTCTCTGGTAAAGCTGGTGGCACAAAGGATTCATACCCAGCCACAGCTAAAATCATGGTTTCCCCCCTTCGCCCAGCGTGACCATTTCTTGTAAGGCAAAATGGCCAGGCACCTCCAAGTCGTTAGACTCACAAGAGGCAACACCCCTGAATTTGGTTGCTGAGGTTGGTCGCCAGGCCATCTTCTGGGGTTTCTAAAGCTGCCCCCCCGATGGAGGACAGCAACAAGGAAGCTTTGGCTCCTTTGCCCATGCCTAGTGGTGAGCTGGGTGGCTCAGAGATGGTGGATCATTGAAAAGTTGGCACCTTGCCTCCGAAGCCGCAATGCCTGCCTAAGGTTTTGAAGTGGAGGGAGGAAAAGACTTGCATGGCGAGGCCAACCTCCCCCCATAAGTCCTGGAAGGTGACAGCACCTTCAGGACATTGTCCAACAGCTCCGGGAAGTTTACATCCATTCCCGTGAGGGGCTTCTGTTCGAAGAGGGCCCCCGTATCTTCTCCGAACTAGGCCTGGAGGGATATTCTTTCAATGGAATTGCTGCGGAGGCTCATCTCGTCTTGTTAGCTATTTTTCTGCAGGAGACCATGCTAGGTGTGTGCTTCCTGCCCACCCTCCCTGGGTATAAGGGTTTTGCAACCTCACCACCACGGGATGGGGGCCAGGCTGGGGGATACGCGGTTTACACCCAGCATGATGTCAACATTCTTCTTTTCACTTTAGATACCTCCTTTGAGGCAGTGGCTGTGCAGCTTCGCCTGGATAGGAGGTATACTGTTATTTCTGTGTACATTCCAACATCAGCTGACCGATGAGGGGTACTTCTGCCGCATCATGGCACAGTTGCTGAGGCCATTTCTCTTGCTTAGAGATCTGAATGGCAGACATCCTCTTTGGGGAAAATACTCAATAAATCTCAGGGGACAAGTCCTTGCCAATCTGATAGAAGAGCTTGAAATTGGTGTCCTAAATGTGGATGAGTTTACACATCACTGCACGAGAGCCACTTCATTTTCTTGCCTTGATCTATCTCTGTGCCCTCAGGATGCGCAGCTTGATTTTGATTGGGGGCTGGTCGATGACCTCCATAGTAGTGATCACTTTCCTATTCAAATATCATTTTCTGGGCTGCTGCCACTGAGAGCCCACCTTGGGGGTGCTTGATGCAGCCGCGGTTTTACCTGCATTTCAGGAAATGACTGAATTCTCTATCTCAGTCAGAAGTTTAGGTCGGTAGATGAGGCCATTTAGTTCTTCTCCGGCAACCTCATCGCTGCATGACTGACTACTATTCGCAAAATGTATGGCCATTTTGCATGCCAACCACTCCCGTCGGGGTCGGTCGAGTGTGAGACGGCCCTCAAACAGAACTGTTATGCTTAGATGCGCCATAAGCGTCACCCGAACGATGTCACTGTCAGTGAATTTCGTCGGGCTTGGTTCTGGTATATTTCGAAGCACGCACGCCGCTCTTCTTAGCGTTCATATGTGTCTTTACTTAACGGGAAGACCCCTCTAGCAGAAGTGCGGAGGCGAGTCAAAAGGATTTGGGGCAAGTTCTCTCAGACATCGTGCCCATGACAGAATACTTCATGACTGGTTTCTTCCCATTCTCTAGCCGAGATGCTGCTCCACCAGCATTCAATGCAGGTCGTAATGTCGCGGAAGACCGCCGGCTGGACTTTACCTCCAGAGGCAGAGAACCCTTCAACGACAGGTTTACTGTAAGTGAGTTGTGTTCCGCTCTTGTTTCGTGTGCGGACACCACCCATGGTCCGGATGATGACCCGTACGCCATGTTTCGAAACCTGGGTGAGCGAGGCATGGCCTTTCTGTTCGATTTATTCGACCAGAACTGGGTGGAGGGTCTCCTCTTAGATTCCTGGCGAATCGCTAACGTGCTCGCCTTTCGCAAACCGGGAAGAGATCACTCTACTCCGGCCGGTTTCCGCCCAATCTTTCTAACCTCTTGCGTTGATGGAGAAATTGGTAAATGTTAGATTAGCCTATTTCCTGGACAGCGGAGGCCATCTGTCTTTAGCACAGTGCGGCTTCCGCAAGTTCCACTCCACATCGGATGCTCTGCTCCGACTGGAAAACACCGTCTACGAGGTCTTCCTTCGTAGACAGCGCTACGCCACGGTGTTTTTCGATCTGGAGAAGGCCTATGATACCGCATGGCGATACGGTATCATGGAGACTCTCCACACGATGGGGTGAGGGAAAGCCTACCAATGTTTATATCTGAATTTTTGTGAGATCGTCGATTCCGCGTACGGGTGGGGGGATCCCTCTCCGGCCCAAAAGAGCAAAAAGACGGTGTTCCCCAGGGAAGTGTCCTCAGTGTCAAACTCTTTACCCTGAGCATCAACGGCATCACCTCAGTGCTGCCGGAAGATGTTCTCACTACGCTCTTTTTGGACGACCTTTCGATCTCTTTTGGCGCGGCCCCGATGTTAACTCTGTAGCGTCGACTCCAACAGGCAATGAACCGCATCTCTCGCTATGCCGAAACACACAGGTTTCGGTTTTCCTTGGCCAAGACTAAGGTGGTGCACTTCTGCCGCCATCCACCCCGACCCAGATTTGTTTCTTAATGGGGTGCGCCTGGATGTGGTTGAATCACACCGTTTCCTTGGTCTTGTATTCGACTGACGCCTCTCGTGGAGGCTCATATTCACAGCCTTAGGGTCTCTTGTACCCGCGCCATAGATATTCTGCGTTCCATGACGTTCAGCACTTGGGGCGCTGATAGGACTACTGCCCTACTTTTTTATCGATCCTTTGTTCTCTCATTGCACAAATGTTCTTTGCATGATCCTTTGAAGAACTTGGGGCTCCCTCATTTCTTTGAACCACAATTTGAATATGCTCAGGAGTATGTGACAGTGATAAGCCCCATTGCTCATGCTTTAGATAGATTACAATCTGATAATGAATGCTACTATGATGTTCTTCTACCTACACTTTTTGCCTTAATGAAGGGCACATACAGCAAATGGACAAAGAAATGGCAACCCTTTATGACTATTTTGAGGACATCTACCTATGAAGATCCCATTGAAGAGGAAGGAAGATACCATTATTCCCCCTGGAAATGTGGTGTGTCTAGCAAAGAACAGAAGATGGTTTACCAAGGACAACTAATAAGCTAGAAGGGATTGCATCAAGCTATGCAAACAATGTATAACTGGGTACATCCTTCCAGGTGGTAATTTCTGAGAGGCATTCAAAAGGAAGAACTTGTCCAAAGAAGTAATTTAAATGCCTATTAAAAAGAAAATCCAAGAAATTAATGCAAGATTCAAGATGTTGATTAGAAACCACATGCAGAACAAAGTTTTGACTAAAGATTCTTTGCTAGGCATTAGTTATGATATTACTAACATTTTTAGTTTCCTTCATTTTGGTTAATGTTGAGACATTTAATATCTTATTTTATAAATAAACTTTCTAATGGTTTTTGTAGTTTCATTAAAATTTTCTAAGCACTATGCTAGGTGCAAGCTCTTTTGTAACCAACTCTTTTTGGACTAGCATTTTTGTCAAACTAGCTATTTTGTTGCCTTGACACATTTTTTACTAGTCTTTTCTCTCACCAGCTCATTTTAACTAGTAGTTTGGGGATGCGCAGGTTTTGAGCCCTCCCTGCTCCAGAACCTTGCCTAGTCATTTCCTAATTGTCTCCAAGAGTGTATCAAGGAAAAAGACATTCCCACAAAGTATTAATCCTTTAGTAATTCCTCACTAACCATTTTACCTTTTATTTTTCTGACTGCGAGCCTCTGAGTTAAGGGTGGGAAAAGGTTGTACCAATTATTATGTTACAACCTGTACATAGCAAATGCTTGCATTTGCATGCTACCAAAAATAGTATTCTGAGTATATGATTTTCTTTCTTTCACTTTCGGTATGCAAGTTGAATCTTGAAGTTAATTTTTATCTCAAACATTCATCTAATTCAAAACTCCTTGTTATTGCTTACTGTTTGTAATTGGTGTTTGCTATGGGTATAATGTGAATAAATCTTGGTTCCTAACATCCTTATAGAAGTAATAATATTGCATTTATATCCAAGACCATTTCTTATTGACAAATCTTTAATATCTCAACCTTCCATTCATTTGGGATATAAAATGCATGAAATGATTTGTAAAGTTCATCAATATTTATTCAAAAATAATTTATTACTAAAGATCATGAAATATTTTTATACCTTGAATAACCTAAATTGGGGTTGCAGCAACCCAGTGCCAAATTTGCCTAAAGTATGAAGCCTCTCATTTTCTATCTTCACCAAAGTTTTTCTTTCTGGATCTCTATTTCTACGTAAAACCCCTTATTTAAAAATACCAATGATGGACACTGAGTTGGTTATTTTATTAATACCCCCCAAATTTAATTTTCATCACTGTTTTTCCACTTGAGGTCTTGATTAGATGACTTAATCTCTAGTTGTTACTATTAAAATTTCCCATTAGGTGATTGTCCATTAGTAATTTATAGTTTCTGAATCAATAAGCTCTTTAATATTTTGTTGCAAATGCCCTAATTTAATACCATAGCAGCAGCAAGTCTTATTTTTGCAACCTAAACTTAATGATTAAAAAATATTTAAAAATTGTCATTTCTTTCTGTTTTGCTAATATTAACATAATTGCAACTTAGATTCAATAGAAAATGTTGCACCTACTGTTGGATTCTCACCTGAAGTTTTGGAGTACAGGGGTTGTGAAATTACAATATATGACCTTGGTGGTGGTTCCCAGTTTCGTGCAGTGTGGCCTAACTATTTTACAGAGGTAATTTTTTATGCTTGTGCATGTTGAAGCTTAAATGCTATATTCTCCTTATCATTTAGCTATTGCTTTATATAAATGTTTCACTTTTGATTGAATTTGAACTTGGTGAAATTTTGGTTATATTTGAATTTCTATGAGGGAATTTTCCTAAATTTTGTTCTAAATTAAAATTTATTGCCATGGAGAAGAATCTTAATTTTCACACATGTTTTAGGTTCATGGGGTCATTTTTGTGATTGATTCAAGCGACAAGACTAGAATAGAGGAGTGCCACAATGTACTTGAGGAGCTTTTGTCACACAAAAAAATTTCAGGAAAACCTGCCCTAGTGTGAGTTAGTTTTTCAATGTTTCAATAATGCTTATTGTTAACTATTTACATTTGGATCATTGTTTTTTAACTTTTAAAGGCTCGCAAACAAGCAAGATGTTGAAGGGGCTCTTGATGAAATTGATTTGGTTGAAACCCTTAAGATTGAACAGATAGTTAACAAATACAAATGTCCAACCAGAGTAGAAATGTGTACTGCTACTGCCATCACCAAAAAGAAACCAGATAAACCAATCGCAGATGGCTTCAGGTAAGGGCTAGCAGGCTTTAAATTGCTATTAACACAACTGTACTATGGCCACGGTTAGGTCATGAATAATTTGAGAATAAGTTGCACTTATGGTATTATCTACAGGGTGTAGTGGGTAATTTGTTGCCATTGGCAATTCTGAATTCCATGTCTTCTTGTTGTCTAGTGTCAGTTTTCTCTTCTCCCTTTCATATTAGACTCAGTTGTACATTATCTGTGAAGGTAGCAATACCATGGCTGAATTCAATCCTCTTAAGTATTTGGAAAAGGCAAGCTGTTCTGCTTAAGATTCATACTGGGTGCTCAAATGTGAAAATGTCTGATTGGGTCAATCTGCGGATAGTGCAAAGAATCTGAAAAGATTTTGGATGAGTCACGCTGTAATTATGAAGGTACAGCGCTTTATGATTTAAAAAGAGCCAGCAATTTTGTCACAAAGATCCAGACCAGCATTGACAATGATCCCAGCGAGTCGATGAGGTCCATGGCCAGGCACAAGGACCAAGCTCAATCCACATCATGGCCTTTACCTTTACCTTGATGAGGGTCTTCAATCCCTCACTAGTCGCTGCTGCATCTTCCAACCAGTAGGGCAGGAATAAAACTTAAGGCAAGCAAAAAGGTTGGCTAATTACAGATGCTGAACAGACCCACAAAGGAAAAATTAACTAAACAAACTCATAAAGTAGAGGGCCAAGAAAGAGTTCAACTTTCCGCTTAAAAACAACCTAACTTGCACTGACAGCATCATCCAGGAGAAAATTCCAGAGATTTACAACACATATAGAGAAAAAGCGAGTATGAGCATCCATATAGAGAAAAGGCGAGTGCGGGCATCCATATTTGAGTGAGGTAGAAGGATATTTTATCTATGACCATGAGTTCTGTTGTCTCTTCTACATTCAAACAAATCAAACAAGTGGGGACAATGACCATTTAGGATCTTCCAAGCCATAATTAGGTCTGCATGGAGAAGGCGTCATTTGATGGAGAACAGGCCCAAATTATATAATCTATCAGCATAAGAAAGATCAGAAAATCGCCAAATCTTTTTTGTCTATCTCCTTTCTATAGACTCCAATAAGTGCAAGTCACCAACATAGCCAGTATTCCACACTGCACAGTCAAAATCAATAATAGGTCGAATATGAGTGATGAACACTTCTTAGTTGACCTACAAATTGTGCCTCTAAGAATATTATTGGCTACTCCATTTGCCTTACAACCCTGTAAGGGGCACGGTGATTTGCCATCCTGGCCGCCGTGCGGCCAGGACTCAGCACCCTATCCGACCCCAGCACCCTGTCCGACCCCAGCACCCTGTCCGACCCCAGCACCCTGTCCGACCCCAGCTTAGCCTCTTCTTCTTTCAGACAGCCTGTATTTCTCCCCTACTTCATCACTTTTCATACAACCTCTCCCACAACTTTCATTGGTGGGCCTCTAATTTCACAGGGTAGATGCTGACCTTCTTCTCAGCCAACTGTCCTGGATCAGGGCTGAGGGGGAAGGGGACAATGTTCCCTAACCTCTGAGCTCCGGTCCGGGATGTTTTTTTTAACAACCTGCTTCATCCCTACTCATACTTTCCTCACATCCCTTTTCCTTTCCTCTTCACACTCTTTATCAATTTTACGCTGTGTCCAAGGCGGAGCTGCTATGCCGATGGACTGCCAGGCAACCAGGTGAGAGGGGTGGTCCTGAATGGCGGCACCTGGCTCTGCCAGGCCTGTACACACCCCTTGCAGTGCAGGCTACAGCGAGGGGTGATGAGCTATTGCTTTCCGTATAAAATACAGGGTCACCATGCCCAATGATGAACAAATTAGAAAAAAAGACAACCCTCAACTTCCCAGTTCCATCAATGGAGCCACCCTCGGGCAGCTCCACAGAAAAAATGGAGGTCTTTCCCACCTGTGCTTGTGCAGGGGACCCTCCATATTTCTCTAACCAGAGAGGAGGCTTACTCTATTACGCCTATGGGTGTAGAGTACTTTCCCATCACCCCCTTCTCTGGAGGTGCTTTCGGGCACCTCTCTGTTTCAAGTGGCAGTCCCTCCTTTTCTTTCCAAAGGGACTGCCAAGAAAGCCGGCCCATAGCCGACCGTTCCCCATTGAAGCGGCTTGGTAGGCCAAACCCCCTTAGGGGGAGAGGGAAGCCAGGCCCCTTCAGTCGCTTCCCTCAAAAGACCTGCTGGCAAGAATATTAAACTTTGCCAGGGTCTAGGCCTGTGCCTCCCCACACATTGACAATGATGCCAACGGGTCCTGCGATGTGCTGGGGGTGGGAGGGGGGGATGTGGCCAACTGGAGGCCCTCCCCTGAGATAGAGATGGTCCTTGAGGAAACCCAGCCTCAAATGGAAGGGCCTTCCATGGGGGGGGAATCCGGGCTCGGCGCCAAGCACCGAACCCGAATCTGCCCCTATGCAATGTCCTCCTCAAATGGCTGGGGTCTCCGAGGCAGTACAAGGAGGGGAGGGATCTCCTCCAACCAGTGTCCCTGCGACCACCAGGACCTTCTCCATTTCGGAGAAGGACCTGGTTGAAGCCGGTCCATCTGGCCTAGGGGCTTCTGCCGGCGGAGGTGAGAAGCAGGTTCATTCCACGCCCTCCTTTTCTTAAAAAGAAGAAGAAAAAGACTCGGGGCTCCTCTCCATCCGCAGGGGCTGCGGTGATGGATGGGTCTGCTGCCACTTTGGCAAGCGACCAAGCCAAGATCGGCACATCCGGCCCCTCTGCCCCACCGGGTCCAGAGCCCCCGACTAAGACCAAAAGTGCACAGGGCGGAACCTTGATAACGTTGGGGTCCCTCATTCAGAGGTTACCTGGCGTTTTCGAGCCCGCTGGCTTCAAACGCTTCCTCGTTATTCGATCCACTGATGGCACCATGTTGTTCAAGGGCAACATGATCCATCAGAGGAGAGGATTAGCTAGTGCAATTGGTAGAGAGCTGAAGGTGACCCGTTTGTCGGACGGGAGCCTTCTGGCGAATGCGGCTAATCCCGCCGAGGCGGCCAAGATAACTGCTCTTCGGACACTTGATGGCACTCCGGTTAGTGTCACGCCGCACTCTACCATGAACTTTGTGAAAGGAATAGTTTATGCGAGGGAACTCGTTGACTACTCCATTGAGGACATCGCCTTAGAGCTGGCCGACCATGGGGCGGTCAAGGTCAAACGTCTGATGAGAAAACAGGGAGAGGCCTCGAGACCCACCCCTACACTCATCGTCACGTTCGACTGTGACAAGCTCCATGAGTCGGTGCGTGCTGGTTCGTACCACTACCGCGTGAAGGCATTCGTACCACTGCCGCGGCGGTGCTATTACTGTTACCACTTCGGCCATACGAATCGTTCTTGTAGACGTGCAAAGTCGGGGTCACCCGAAGTTTGTTTAAATTGCTCCAAGGCCGCACATGATAAGTCTAAATCGTGTGTGGCCAAGTGTGTCAATTGCGGAGAGCCGCACCCCGCTTCTTCGAAGCAATGTGGTGCATATCTCCTCGAGAAAGAAATCCTCGCCGTTCAGGCCCAGGATCGACTCTCATTCCGCGAGGCTAAGGACTTGGTCTTTGCGCGCCCGGCTCTGCCTGGGACGTAGTATGCCTCAATAGTTAGAAAGGCACCCTCTGCTCCTGGTCCATCCAGGCCAACGAGCACGGTTGTTTCCCCACACATTCGGAGCCCTTCTGCGGGCTCTACTCAACCCGGGAGCTCCCCTGGTAAAGCTGGCGGAAAAAAGGGTTCATACCCAGCCCCGGCTAAAACCAGGGCTCCCCCCTCTTCTTCCAGCGTGACCGTTTCCCGTAAGGCGAAACGGCCACGCGCCTCCACCGAGTCGTTAGACTCACAGGAGGCAATACCCCTGAAGTTGGTCGCCAGGCCATCTTCCGGGGTTCCTAAAGCTGTCCCCCGAAAGGAGGAGAGCAACAAAGGAGCTCGGCTCCTTCGCCCATGCCTAGTGGTGGAGCGAGTGGCTCGGAGACGTTGGTTCCTCGAAAAGAGGGCTTCCCCCCGCCTCCGAAGCCGCAACCCAACCTCCCCCAATAGACCTCGAAAGCGACAGCGCCCAGGGTTCTGCCTCCGGTAAGCGTACGGCCATTCCCGTGAGGGTCTTCTGTTCGAGGAGGGTCCCCGCATCTCCACCGAGCTAGGCCTGGAGGGCAAATTCCTTCAATAGAATTGCCGTGGACTCCGGGTCAACCTGGAGGAGCTTCGGAGTCTCGTCTCGTCCGTTCCCCGTTAGCTATTTTTTTTGCCAGATACCATGGTAGGCGCGTGCCCCCTGTCCTCCCTCCCGGGGTATAACAGTCTTGCGACCCCACCACCGCAGGATGGCCGGGCTGGGGGATGCGCGGTTTACACCCGACATGATGTCTCCGTTCTTCCTTTCTCTTCAGATATCTCCTTTCAGTCAGTGGCTGTGCAGCTGCACCTGGATAGGAGGTATACTATCATTTCTGCGTACATTCCACCGTTAGCTAACTTCGACGCGGAGGGACTTCCGCCGCGTCGTGGCACGGTTGCCGATGCCCTTTCTCTTGCTTGGAGATCTGAACGGCAGACATCCTCTCTGGGGAGATTACTCAATAAATTGCAAGGGACAAGTCCTTGCATTCTCTAGCCGGGATGCTTCTCCGCCAGCATTCTATGCACGTCGTGATGTCGTGGAAGGCCGCCGGCTGGACTTTACCTACAGAGGCGGAGATCCCTTCAACGACAGGTTTACATTGAGTGAGTTGCGCTCCGCTCTCGCTTCGTGCGCGGAAACCGCCCATGGTCCGGACGATGTCCCGTACGCCATGCTTCGACACCTGGGTGAGCGAGGCATGGCCTTTCTGTTAGATTTGTTCAACAGGATCTGGGTGGAGGGTCTTCTCCCAGATTCCTGGCGAATCGCTACTGTGCTCGCCTTTCGCAAACCAGGGAGAGATCACTCTACTCCGACTTGTTTCCGCCCAATCTCTCTAACCTCTTGCGTGTGCAAGTTGATGGAGAAATGGGTAAATGTTACATTAGCCTTTTTTCTGGACAGTGGAGGCCATCTGTCTTCTGCACAGTGCGGCTTCCGTAAGTTCCACTCCACGTCGGATGCTCTGCTCCGACTGGAAAATGCCGTCTGCGAGGCTTTCCTCCGTAGACAGCACTACGCCATGGTGTTTTTCGATCTGCAGAAGGCCTATGAAACCGCATGGCGATACAGTATCATGGTGACTCTCCACACGATGGGGGCGACGGGACACCTCCCAATGTTTATATCTGAATTTTTGCGAGATCGTCGATTCCGCGTACAGGTGGGGGGAAGCCCTCTCCGGCCCAAAGGAGCAGGAAGAGGGTGTCCCGCAGGGAAGTGTCCTCAGTGTCACACTCTTTGCCCTGAGCATTAACGGCGTCACCTCAGTGCTGCCGGAAGATGTTTCGATCTGTTTTGGCGCGGCCCAGATGCCAACTCTGGAGCGTCGACTCCAACAGGCATTGAACCGCGTCTCTCGCTATGCCGAAGCGCACAGGTTTCGGTTTTCTTTGGCCAAGACTAAGGTGGTGCACTTCTGCCGCCATCCACGGCTTCACCCCGAACCAGATTTGTTTCTTAATGGGGTGCGCCTGGATGTGGTTGAATCACACCGTTTCCTTTGTCTTGTATTCGACCGACGCCTCACCTGGGAGGCTCATATTCGCAGCCTTAGGGTCTCTTGTACCCGCGCCATGGATATTCTTCGTTCCGTGACGTTCAGCGCTTGGGGCGCTGATAGGGCTACTGCCCTACTTTTTTATCGATCCTTTGGTCGTTCGAAGCTGGACTATGGATGCGAGTTTTATGCATCCGCAGCCGAGTGTTTATTGCGGAATGTGGATTCGATCCACCACAACGGCCTTCGCCTTGCGACCGGTGCGTTCCGCACTCTCACCATTGAGAGCCTGTTGGTTGATGCTAGGGAGATGCCACTCGCTCTACGCCGCGTGCAGTGCATCACTCGCCTGTACGCGCGAGCCCGGCGCCTCCCTCAGTCTCCAGCAGCTCTCACTGCATCCGCAGCTGATATCGACGGTATCTATGCCGCCGAGCGACGACAGTCATACCCTAAGCCCTTTGGTTTTAGGGCTAGGAAACTCCTTCCACAGCTAGGTATAGCTCTCGGGCTGGTGGCGTCCCTGGTTCTCCCCAGGACGCCACTCTGGAGGGTACCACATTCCACAATTTTTCGCCACGCCTCTGCCCCCAAAGCTTGTAGAGCGCCGGGAGTATTGCGTTGGACCTTTTTGGAGCACACCTCGTGTCACGCTTGAACCGTGCCAGTGTATACAGATGGCTCCAAGTCCCAAGAGGGGGTCGGCTTCCACGCCGTATCCTCTCTGTTTGAAGTCAGCGGGGCTCAGCTAGGCGCTGCGTCTGTCTTCACGGCCGAGCTGGTGGCAATACACCACTCGGTACGGGAGATTACCCGACGTGCCCGGTTCGGAGACCGGATTGTGATCTATAGCGACTCACAAAGCGCCCTAAGTACTCTCGGGGCATTGGAATCTCTGCATCCCCTTGTTATCGATATCCATGACGCCACGGCTTTGGCGAGCCGGGCGAATTTCGAAATTATCTTCTGCTGGCTTCCTGGACATGTAGGAATTGCGGGGAATGATTGCGCCGATGAGGGCGACAAAGAGTCCGTGACTGCTTGGCAAAGAAGATGGGAGACCGTCGAAGGGAACTTAAAGTTGCGTGCCATTGCGCCGCGACTGTTCCCATGGCCCTTTCCCCAATGCCGCGACGGCTTCAGGTCGCTTTCTGTCGTCTCCGAATCGGACATACTCATGTGACGCATCGCTATCTAAATGAGCGCTCGCCAGCGACCTATTGCGACGACTGCGTCGTCCCCCAGACTGTTCGCCACATTCTTGTCGAATGTCCCAGTCTGGGTGATCTTCGCGCACGATATCTGTCCCGGTACCGCGATGGGCGGGGTCGCTACCGCCTGTCCCTTGTGCTCGGGATGAGTTCATGCACATTGACTTGTGGACTTGTTGACTTTTTGGGGGAGGCCGGGCTTCTTCCCTTTATTTAAAAAGATTCTTTTTTCTGTATTTATTTGTTTATTGTTTTTTTTTGTAGGTTGCACGCTCCTGCACCGGGGTGAGGGGGACCTCCCCCCGCTGCCGGAGATTGCTTACTAATTGTTAAGTTTTTCTCATTTTTATCATTATGTTTTTATATTTTTATTTTAAAGTAGCCTAGTTCTAGGCCGTTTCGTGTTTCCGGCGACTTCTGCCCAAGTGGGCAGTTGCCAGATGGGCTCTATAATTAAAAAAAAAAAAAATCAACGGCATCACCTCGGTGCTGCCGGAAGATGTTCCCACTACGCTCTGCGTGGAGGACTTTTCGATCTCTTTTGGATCGGCCCAGATGCCAACTCTAGAGCGTCGACGCCAACAGGCATTGAACCGCGTCTCTCGCTATGCCGAAGCGCACAGGTTTCGGTTTTACTTAGCCAAGACTAAGGTGGTGCACTTTTGCCGCCATCCATGGCTCCACCCTGACCCAGACTTGTTTCTCAATGTGGTACGCCTGGAAGTGGTTGAATCGCACTGTTTCCTTTGTCTTGTATTTAACTGACGCCTCACCTGGGAGGCTCATATTCGCAGCCTTAGGGTGTCTTGTATCCGCGCCATGGATATTCTTTGATCCGTGACGTTCAGTGCTTGGGGCGCTGATAGGGCTACTGCCTTACTTTTATATCGCTCTTTTTTTCGTTCAAAGCTCGACTACGGATTCGAATTTTATGCATCCACAGCTGAGCATGTATTGGGGAAGGGGGACTCGATCCACCACACCTGCCTTCTGCACTTCCTCCATTAAGAGCCTACTTGTCAATGCTGGGGAGATGCCACTCGCTCTACGCCGTGCACAGTGCATCATTTGCGCCTCCCTCAGTCGCCAACAGCTCTGACTGCATCCGCAGCTGATTTCGTCAGTGCCTATGCCGCCGAGAGACGCCAGTCATACCCTAAGCCCTTTGTGTTTAGGGCCAGGAAACTCCCTCGGGAGCTAGGTATAGTGCTCGGGCCGGTGGCGCCCGTGGTTCTGCCCAGGACGCCACCCTAGAGGGTACCACCTTTGGCTACTTGTCGCCACGCCTCTGCTCCCAAAGCTTGTACAGCGCCTGGACTATTGCGCTCGACTTTTTTGGAGCACACCTCGTGTCATGCTAGAACCGTGCCAGTGTATCTGAATGGCTCCAAGTCCCAAGAAGGAGTCGGCTTCCATGCCGCATCCCCTCTGTTTTGAAGTTAGCGGGGCTCTGCCAAGCGCTGCGTCTGTCTTCACGTCCGAGCTGGTGGCAATACAACACTCGGTACTGCAGATTACGCCACGTACTCGGTTCGGAGACCGGATTGTGATTTATATCGACTCACAAAGCGCCCGGAGTGCCCTCGGGGCATTAGAATCTCCGCATCCCCTATTTAGCGATATCCATGACACCACGGTTTTGGCAAGCCGGGTGGATCTCCAGATTGTCTTCTGCTGGGTTCCTGTACATGTAAGAATTGCCGGGAATGAGGGCGCCAAACACTCATCGAGGACTCGGCAACCCGCCTAGCGTTTCGCTCTTCCGCACGCCGACTAATGGCAGCTCTCCGGGCTGCTTGGCAAAGCAGATGGGAGACGGTCGAAGGGAACTTAAAGTTTCGTGCCATTGCGCCGCGACTGTTCCCATGGACCTATCCCCCAATGCCGCGACGGCTTCAGGTCGCTTCCTGTCGTTTCCGAATCGGACATACTCATGTGACGCATCGCTATCTGATGGAGCGCTCGCCAGCGCCGTACTATGAAGACTGCGTTGCCCCCAGACTGTTCGCACATTCTTGTTGAATGTCCCAATCTGGATGATTTCCGCGTACGTTACCTTTTTCGGTACCGGGATGGGCGGGTTCACTACCGCCTGTCCCTTGTACTCGGGACGAGTTCGTGCACATTGACTGCTGGACCCATAGACTTTTGGGGAAAGGCCGGCCTTCTCCCCTTTATTTAACTATTTGGGTTTTTTTGTTGGTCTTGTTATTTTAGTAGGTCGCACATTCCTGCGCCAGGGGGAGGCGGACTTTTCCCTGACGCCGGAGCTTGCTACCTGCTTATTGCCTTTTTCCTTTTTTTTATTTTTTTTTTTTTTTTTTTGCATTTTATTTTTAAGTAGCCTAGTACTAGGCAGTGTTGAATACACCGACTAATGCCCAACTAGGTAGTCGCCAGATGAGCTCTTAAAATAAAAAAAACAACAACAAAAAAAACCTGGATCCAGGAGGTGGCTGTATGTGTGTCAGCCAGACTCTGCACCATGCCACACAAGCAGTAAAAGATGGTCCTTCCTATCAGACAATTTCCTTGTCCACATAATTCAGAACATCTGACCTACCAAATTCTGAGATTAGAACCCCCTTGACTATTATGTGTTGAAATAGTTGAAAGAGAGAGAGAGTGACCACCAAGTTGGAGCTTAGTTCCATAACTACCATAGCTTTCTCCCATTTAAACAGGGGTACCATTGAAAAGGCCTGCAACAATTTCTGTGACTGGTTGAGGCCAACAGCAATTTCATTGAATAAAATGAATAGTACAATCCTTAAAGTCTTTAACCTGAAATATTAGTAAATGAACTGTTATTTTCTTTTATATTGAAGTTAGGTGACAAATGGAGAATTATAATGATGGTTTAGATGGTGTGCACCCACATGCATAATGATGTTTTAAATAACTATGCATTTACTTCTAGGTGATATTTAACAGGTTAATACCTCAACCAGCAAAGTGATAATTTTATAGCCATACAGTTTTAATTAATGTGAGCATGTTAGTCAAAGCAAGAATTTGTGATGTGAATGGGGTTGATTAGATGTTTTTAACACTGATCTCCACTTTAGGTAAAATGCCTAACTCAGTGTGAAACCTACAGTTTAATTTGAATCTTAACCATAGGTGGGTACTTTTCCAGGAAACTGAAATTGATTATTATTAATCAAATGTTATGGGAGGATAAATTAAGAGAGACGAGATTGAGGGCCCCTGAATTGGGCAGAAATACATGTGTAACTTTGAACTGCCTGACAGGTGGCTTCTGGACACAATTGTCATCCACTACCAAAACCTCAGCTCTAGGGTGAGTGTTGATGTGAAGGAGGAGCAGCAACGGCGGATGGAGGAGATGGAGCGGAGAAATGAGAAGATAAAGCGCTTGCGTGAGGAGAGAGAGAGGGATGAATTGCAGAGAGAAGCACAGTTGAGCACTTACCAATGCCAGAGGCGAGACAGTGATGTCATTGTTCATAAACAGGTAAGTAAGCAAAAGGTGGTTTGGGATGCTGGGTTTTTTTTACCACTGTTTTGCACTAACATACTTAACTCAGTGGCAACCTGCAGGTTTAAGGTAAGTAGATAAGTGGCCACACAGTTAACCTATTTCTTAAGATGAGTGGGGCTTTGAATTGGACTAAGGGGACTCCTTGAAGAATTTTTGTTCAAATATTTGGCCATATTCTCAAAAGCTTGTAATGATGTAAAGCCTTTTGGCAAGTATTATATTAATTATCCCAATGGCATTCACTTCCCTCAGATTAAGTACCCACCATGAGGTCAAATTCAGAACTCTTTGCTCATTAGACCAAATCTGTTCTTGGAAGCTTCAAATGTAGACTTCTGGCCACATCATTTTTCTTGATACTCACACCTGATTGCACAGAGTGCATTGTCCCCTGAACTGTTTTGGCACATTTTTGTTGAATGCCCCAGTCTGAGTTATCTTTGCACACATTCATGTTCCTGTTTCAGGATGAGCAGGGTCACTACCGCTTGTCTCTTTTGTTCAGGACGGGTTCCTGCACACAGACTTTTGGAGGAGGATGGCCTCATCCATTTTATTTGACTATGTTTGTTATAAGTCGCATGTTCCTGCGCTGGAGGGAGGCCCACCTCCCAATGATGCCAGAGCGTGCTTCCTCTTCTTGCTTTTTTGCTTGATTCTTTGCCCTTTTTTTGGTATCTTTGTTATTTTGTTTCCGTTTGTTTTATAATCTAACTTAGTATTTAGCTGTAGCGTGATTATGGAGACTTGCCCTCATAGGCAGTCGCCAGATGGGCTCCTTAAAAAGCATTCTTGATTAGGTTTGCTAAAGCTATCATTTCAATTCTTGAATTGTTATTACTTTCCAGAGTTGGGCAGTCCGCTACTTGCGGACTCCCTAAATGGTAGCGGATTAGCGGAAGCAGTTTCTATAAGCAAAAATAGCCAAGTAGTGGGTATCGGACTAAAAAAATTATAAACCCCTACCACTACCTATTTTATGTTTCTTTATGATTGTTCGTGTTATTGCGTTCTATAAACTAAAATATTCATCATGTGGCGTACCATCTGTTTTTTCTGCCCAAGGTGGCTGTTAAATTTGTGTTCCCCACCCCCGCCGGCAGTTGATAAGGACAAGCTGCCCCACCAACTCTTACCCCAGCACTTCAGGGAGGCATGGGTGGACCTGTTCCTCAAGTACAACACGCCGTTCCCGTCCTTGCGTCAGTTGAGAGGCTGTTCAGCTTTGGGTCTGACATCCTGACACCCAAGAGGTCAGCCTTCAGCTCCCTGAACTTTGAACAGCTCGTGTTTATGAAGGGCAACCTTAAGATCATCAAAAAGAACCAGCAAGAGTAGGAGGAGGAGATTGAGTGAATGTTTTTGTTTGTGTGATTTTTGTCTTACATAAAACTGCTAATTTTGGATGTAATATACACTAATTTTCCTTGAAATTTATTCAAAACTTGGAGAAAGCACTTTACAATAAAAAGTAGCGATAGCGGAGTAGCAGTTTCGCAATTTTAAAAAAGTAGCGCTAGTAGGGGTAGTGGTTTCAGCTAGACAAGGTAGCGGAGTAGTTGATAGCGGTTTAAAAATTTGGTAGCGGCGCCCACTGTTACTTTCCCTTACTATTTTACACACTTATGTAGACCCAACCCTGTATTCTTCCTATCTTTTTAGTTGCGCGCGATTTTAGTCATGAGCGAGACTACATCTCACTATGTTCCCGGTCGGTCCCCGTTTTGCTTTTTTTTTGTTTTTGTAATAACATCATAACTATTCGGCCGATTCTAACGAAATTTGAAAACCTTACGTTATTTTATATTCTCATTCAAATGATATAATTGCCGGGACTGCAATCTCGGACCCCGCGTCCGTGGCGGAATCCTTCGCGACCGCTTTCTCCGCATTCTCTAGCCGAAATGCTGCTCCGCCAGCATCCTGTAAGGGGCGCGGCGATTTGCCTTGCTGGCCGTCGTGCTGACGGGACTCAGCGCCCCCTCTGGCCCCAGCTTAGCCTCTTCTCCTTCCTTCAGTCAGCCTGTGTTTCTCCCCTACTTCTTCACTTCTCTTACAACCTCTCTCACAACTTTTCTTGGTTGGCCTCTATTTTCACAGGGTAGATGCTGACCTTCTCAGCCAACTATCCCGGGTCGGGGCTGAGGGGGGAGAGAACAATGTTCCTTAACCTCTGAGCTCCGGTTTGGGATGGTGGGTTTTAAAAAAACCTGCATCATCCCCACCCATACCTTGCTCACATACCTTTTCCTTCTCACTTCACCACTATCTATTTTTTTTACGCCGTGCCCAAGGTGGAGCCGCCATGCCGAGGGGTTGCCAGGTTACCAGGCGGGAGGGGTGGCCTTAAATGGCGGCACCTGGCTCTGCTAGCCCCATACGCACCCCTCACAGAGTGGGCCACTGCGAGGGGTGATTATCATTTGCTTCCTACAGAAAAAATAGGGTCCCCATGCCCAATGATGAAAATCTGATAAGAAACCATCTTCCCCTTTCTCCCTCACGATCGACGGAGCCGCCTTCGGGCAGCTCCACTGAAAAAATGGAGCACCCCCCTTCCAACCCTGTGCTCTCGCAGAGGAGCCTCCAAATATCTCTAACCAGAGATGAGGCATACTCCTCTCCTTTGCCTACAAGTGTAGGGGACTCCCCCTCACCCCCTTGTCTGGAAGTGCCTTCGGGCGCCTCCCTCTTTCCAGCGGAAGTCCCCCCTTTACTTTCCAAGGGGACTGCCAAGAAAGCCAGCAGGCAACCCATAGCTGACCGCTCCGCATTGAAGCGGCTCGGTAGGGCAAACCCCCTTAGGGAGGAGAGGGAATATCTGCTGGCTCGAATATTAAACCTAGTGGAGGTCAAGGCCTGTGCCTTCCCATACTCGACTAGTGAAACCGCTGCCAATGGGACCTGTGATGTTGTTCGGGTGGATGGCCAAATGGAGCCCCCCCCCCCTCCGAGATAGACATGGTCCTTGAGGCAATCCAGCCTCAGACGGTAGGGCCTTCCATGGCGGCGAATCCGGGCTCGGCGCCAAGCACCGAACTCGAGTCCGCCCCTATGCAAGTCCTCAAACGGATCGGGTCTCTAAGGCAGTACAAGGAGGGAAGGGATCTCCTCCTTCGGCTGGTGCTCCTGCAACCGCCAGGACCTTCTCCATCTCGGAGAAGAACCTTGCTGAGGCCGGTCCATCCTGGGCTTCCTGCCGGTGGAGGGGAGAAGCAGGTTCATTCCCGGTCCTCCTCTCTTAAAAGGAAAAAAAAAAACAAGAAAAAGACTTGGGGTTCCTCTAGATCCTCGGGTGCTGCGGGGACGGATGGGTCTGCTACCACTTCGGTAAGCGACCAAGCCGAGACGGCACATCCGGCCCCTCTGCCCCCAAGGGTGCAGAGCCCCTGACTAAGACCAGTAGTGCTAGTGCGCAGAGCGGAGCCTCGATTACATTGGGGCCCCTCATTCAGAGACTACCCGTTATTTTTGAGCCCGCTGGCTTCAAACACTTCCTGGTTATTCGCTCCACTGATGGCAGCATGTTGGGTAAGGGCAACATGATTCATCAGAGGAGAGATTTAGCTAGTGTGATATTGGTAGAGAACGGAAGGTGACCCGTTTCTCGGAGGGGAGCCTTTTGTCGAATGCGTTGAATCCTCCTGAGGCGGCCATGATTAGCGCCATTCAGACACTTGATGGCACACCTGTGAGTGTGACGTCGCACTCTGCCATGAACTTCATGAAAGGATTAGTTTATGCGAGGGAACTCGTGGACTACTCCATAGAGGACATCACCTTAGAGCTGGCCGACCATGGAGCGCTAAGGTCGAATGTGTGATGAGAAAACAGGGAGGGGTCTCGAGACCCACCCCTACACTCTTCGTCACGTTCGACTGTGACAAGCTCCCTGAGTTGGTGCGTGCCGGTTGGTATCGCCACCGCAGAGGTGCTATTCCTGCCACCGCTTCGGCCATACTAATCACTCTTGTCGCTGTGCAAAGTCTTGGTTACCCGAAACCTGTGTAAGTTACCCCAAGGCCGCACACGATAAGTCCAACTCGTGTGTGGCCAAGTGTATCAGTTCCGGAGAGCCGCGCCCCGCTTCTTCAAAGCAATGTGGTGTGTATCCCCTTAAGGAGATCCTGGCCGTTCAGGCTCAAGATCTTCTATCAGTTCGCGAGGCTAAGGACTTGGTCCTGGCGCGCCCGGTGCTGCCCGGGACGTGCTATGTCTCAATGTTGAAAAAGACGCCCTTTGTTCCTGGCCCCTCCAGGCCTACGAGTACGGTCGTTTCCGCGCCCATTCGGAACTCTTCTGCCGGTTCTACCCACCCCGGGTGCTCCCCTGATAAAGCTGGCGGCTTCCCTCCTTCTCCCAAAGAGACCGTTTCCTGTAAGGCGAAACGGCACGCGCCTCCACCGAGTCGCTAGACTTAGAGGCAACACCCCTGAAGTTGGTCACCAGGCCATCTTCTGGGGTTTCTAAAGCTGCCCCCCGAAAGGAGGACTGCACCAAAGGAGCTTCGGCTCTTCGCCCACCACCAGTAGTGGGCTGGGTGGCTCGGAGACGGTGGATCCTCGAAAAGAGGATCCACGAAGCGCAACGCCCGCCTAAGGTTTCGAGACGAAGGGAGGAAAAGACTCGCATGTCGAACCCAACCTCCCCCAATAAGGCCTGGAGGGCGACAGCGCCTTCAGCGCTTTGTCCGGCCAACAGCGCCCGAAGTTCTGCCTCCGGGAAGTGTACGGCCATTCCCGTAAGGGTCTTCCCTTCGAAGAGGGCCTCCGAATCTCATCCGAGCTAGGCCTGGAGGGCATATTCTTTCAGTGGAATTGCTGGGGAGGCTCTTACCCTCCCGTTCCCCATTAACTATCTTTTTGCAAGAGACCATTGCTGAGCGCATGCGCCCTGCCCACCCTCCCAGGGTATAAGGGTTTTGCGTCTCCACCACCGCGCGATGGGGGCCGGGCGGGGGGATGTGCGATTTACACCCGGCATGATGTCTCCGTTCTTCTCTTCGCTTTAGATACCTCCTTTCAGGAAGTAGCTGTGTAGCTGCATCTTGATAGGAAGTATACTGTTATTTCCGCGTACATTCCACCGTCAGCGGGCTTCGACGCGGGGACTTCCGCAGCGTCGTGTCAAGGTTGCTGAGGACCTTTCTCTTGCCTGCAGATCTAAATGGTAGACTTCCCCTTCTGTGGAGATAACTCTATTAATCCCCGAGGTCAAGTCCTTGCCGACCTGATCGACGAGCTTGAGATGGGTGTCCTAAATGTGGATGAGTTTACGCATCGCTGCCCGAGAAACGCTTCATTTTCCTGCCTCTATCTATCTTTGTGTTCTCCGGATGCACAGCCTGATTTTGATTAAAGGGTGGTCGATAACCTTAATGGTAGTAAGCACATTCCCATTCAAATGTCATTTTCTGGGCCGATGCCGCTCGAGAGCCCGCCCCGGTGGTGCTTGGCGCGGTGGTCTGCATTTCAGGAAATGACTTAATTTTCTATCTCAGTCGAGGAGTTTAGGTCGGTATATGAGGCTATTGAGTTCTACTCCGACAACCTCATCGTCGCGGGCCTAACTACTATTCCTAGAAGGTCTGGCCGTTTTGCACTCCGACCACTCCCGTGGTGGTCAGCTAAGTGTGAGACGGCTCTCAAGAAGAAGCGCTATGCCTATATGCGCTTTAAGCGCCGCCCGAACGATTTCACTGTCGGTGAATTTCATCGGGCTAGGGCTAGGTTTCGGTATATTTCGAAGCAAGATCGCCGCTCTTCTTGGCGGGCATACGTGTCTTCACTTAACGGGAAGACCCCTCTTGCAGAGGTGTGGAAGCGAGTCAAAAGGATTCGGGGCAAGTTCTCGCAGTACACCCCTCTTGTTCTCTAGTAAATGGGACCGCACTCTCAGACCCTGCGTCCGTGGTGGAATCCTTCGTGACCGCTTTTTCCGCATTCTCTAGCCGGAAAGCTGCTCCGCCAGCATTCAATGCACGTCGTGATGTCACGGAAGGCCGCCGACTGGACTTTACCTCCAGAGGCGGACAACCTTTCAACGACAGGTTTACATTGAGTGAGTTGCGTTCCGCTCGCTTCGTGTGCGGACACCACCCCTGGTCTGGACAATGTCCCGTACGCCATGCTTCGACACCTGGGTGAGCGAGCCATGGCCTATCTGTTAGATTTGTTCGACAGGATCTGAGTGGAGGGTCTCATCCTGGATTCCTGGCGAATCGCTACTGTGCTCGCCTTTTCCAAACCGGGAAGAGATCACTCTCCTCCGGTCGGTTTCCGCCCAATCTCTCTAACCTCTTCTGTGTGCAAGTTGACGGAGAAATTGGTAAATATTAGATTAGCCTTTTTTCTGAAAAGTGCGGCTTGTGCAAGTTCCACTCCACGTCGGATGCTCTGCTCCGACTGGAAAATGCCAACATCGAGACCTTCCTTCGTATACAACACTATGTCACGGTGTTTTCCGATCTGGAGAAGGCCTTTGATACTCCATGCGATACGGTATCATGTAGACTCTCCACACGACTCGAACAGGCATTGAACCGCGTCTCTCGCTATGCCGAAGCGCACAGGTTTCGGTTTTCCTTGGCCAAGACTAAGGTGGTGTACTTCTGCCGCTATCCACGGCTCCACCCCGACCCAGACTTGTTTCTTAATGGGGTACGCCTGGAAGTGGTTGAATCGCACCGTTTCCTTGGTCTTGTATTCGACCGACGCCTCACCTGAGAGGCTCATATTCGCAGCCCTAGGGTCTTTTGTACCCGCGCCTTGGATATTCTCCGTTCCGTGACGTTCAGCGCTTGGGGTGCTGATAGGGCTACTGCCTTACTTTTTTACCGATCCTTTGTTCGTTCGAAGCTCGACTACGGATGCGAGTTTTATGCATCCGCAGCCGAGCGTTTATTGTGGAATGTGGATTCGATCCACCACACCGGCCTTCACCTTGCGACCGGTGCCTTCCGCACTTTCCCCATTGAGAGCCTGTTGGTCGATGCTAGGGAGATACCACTCGCCTGTACGCGCGAGCCCGGCGCCTCCCTCAGTCGCCTACAGCTCTCACTGCATCCGCAGCTGATCTCGATGGTGCCTATGCCGCCGAGAGACGCCAGTCATACCCTAAGCCCTTTGGGTTTAGGGCCAGGAAACTCCTTCGAGAGCTAAATATAGCTCTCGGGCCGGTGGCGCCCCTGGTTCTGCCCAGGACGCCACCCTGGAGGGTACCACATTTGGCTATTTGTCGCCACGCCTCTGCTCCCAAAGCTTTTACGGCGCCGGGAGTATTGCGTTGGTCCTTTTTGGAGCACACCTCGTGGCACGCTGGAACCGTGCCAGTGTATACGGATGGCTCCAAGTCCCAAGAGGGGGTCGGCTTCCACGCCGTATCCCCTCTGTTTGAAGTCAGCGTGGCTCTGCCAGGCGCTGCGTCTGTCTTCACTGCCGAACTGGTGGCAATACACCACTCGGTACGGGAGATTACGCGATGTGCCCGGTTCGGACACCGGATTGTGATCTATAGCGACTCACAATGCACCCTGAGTGCTCCTGGGGCATTGAAATCTCCGCATCCCCTGGTTCGCGATATCCGTGACTCCATGGTTTTGTCGAGCCGGGCTGATGTCGAGATTATCTTGTGCTGAGTTCCTGGACATGTAGGAATTGCGGGGAATGAGGGCGCCAAAGAGTCCGCGAGGACTCTGCGACCGGACCAGCGTTTGGCTCTTCCTCACACCAACTACATGGCAGGAATACGGGCAGCTCTTCGGACTGCTTTGCAAAGAAGATGGGAGACGGTCGAAGGGAACTTAAAGTTACGTGCCATTGCGCCGCAACTGTTCCCATGGACCTATCCCCCAATGCTGTGATGCCTTAGGTCGCTTTCTGTCGTCTCCGAATCGGATACACCCGTGTGACGCATCGCTATTTGAGGGAGCGCTCGCCTGCGCCCTATTGCGACGACTGCGTCGTCCCCCAGACTGTTTGGCACATTCTTGTTGAATGTCCCAGTCTGGGTGATCTTCGCGCATGTTACCTGTCCCGGTACCGGGATGGGTGGGGTCGCTACCGCCTGTCCTTTGTACTCGGGATGAGTGTGTGCACATTGACTGGTGAACTTGTTGACTTTTGGGGGGGAGGCCGGCCTTCTCCCATTCTTTTAACTAAGTTTTGTTGTTTTTGTTATTGTTATTGCTTCCTAAATTGCTATTTCTTTTTATTGTTGTTTTCTGTTCAATTTTTTTAAAGTAGCCTTGAACTAGGCTGTTTGTTTACAGCGACTTATGCCCAAGTGGGCATTCGCCAGATAACCCCTTAAAAAAATAATCTCCTTTATAGATACCCTCCTACCCTTTCCAAACTTGCCCTTCTATCCACAGAGGTTTTGGCCACATGAGCCTTAGTCGAGTGGTAATGTAGTATACTGTGAAGATCCTACCTGCTGCAATTGTTGAAAGGCGACTGGTTAGGGAAAGTATTAGGTACGGGGGTTGTTGGGCCATAGACTCTGCTCACCTTCT
Organism: Ceratothoa steindachneri; assembly: GCA_963969495.1. Taxonomy (NCBI): domain Eukaryota; kingdom Metazoa; phylum Arthropoda; class Malacostraca; order Isopoda; family Cymothoidae; genus Ceratothoa; species Ceratothoa steindachneri. The sequence goes on along the minus strand of OZ018323.1, from coordinate 120,426,046 downwards.
TCCAGTACTCATGTAAGTCAGCTTATGCTGGCACCATGATTTATGGTTAAATCTCCAGGACAATTTTGCCTGAATGGTGGACTTGGTTGGAAAAGCCCATCAATTCGGACCAGAAATGAGTATATGTAAATGATCACATTTTGGAATTTTCTGATCCTATGGAGACATTTCTCTTAACTTCATGAGGCATTGGGACGTCATAGAATCTACTTTCTATGCATTTTTTCTTATAAACATACTATGGTTATAACAGAAGAGAATAGTTGGTAACAACTGGCATATGGAGATCCACCTCAAGCATGGCCTCACTCTCCCTAGGTATCTGGGAGGATGAGGAAATAGAAACACCCCTTTGACCAGTGGAGGGGCTGCCCTCTCACTACTCTACGGCGACTAATGCCTAAGTCGGCAGTCGCCAGATAGCCGCTTAATTAAAAAAAATAAAAATGCCCTCTCACTATCATCATGAGGCAAAGGGTCTTCCACTTTGCCATTTTTAGAGTTGCCCTCATGCAGCTCCACCTCTAGGAAGTGCTTCCCCAATGCCTTCTCAGGGGCCCTTCCAACCCTCTTCTCCCTGAGAGGAGGTTTACTTCTCTCATAGTGGTATAGGTGTGGTGGATTCCACCTCACCTCCTTCTTTGGAGGCACCCTCGGGTGACTCCATCTCCTTACCCATGGTAGTCCATCTTTTACTATTACAGGAGACTGCCAAGAGTGCAGGGGGATGGCCCAAAATTGACCACTTTAAGTATCTTGATAGATGATGACCCATTTAGTGGGGCAAGGGATAACAGGGCCCATAAGTCTATGACCCTTACATTGAGAGTTTGCAGGGAGTCTGCATACCTGCCCACAATCTATTGCCTGATGGAGGTCAGTTCGCTGGCCATTCCTAACAAAATGTACCTTGAACCATTCCGGATCGGGGCTGAGGGGGAAGGGGACAGCACTCCATTACCCCTGAACTCCGGTTTGAGGTGGTAGGTTTTTAATAACCTGCTACATACCCACCCACACCTTCCTCACATACCCTTTCTTTCTCCTTTTGTTGCCTATCCATTTTCGCGCCATGCATAATGTGGAGTCGTCATGCCTGATGGGTGTAAGGTCACTAGGCGGGAGGAGTGGCCTCAAATGGCGGCAGCCGGTTCTGCTGGCCCTGTGTTCACCTCTGGCAGAGCGGGCTACTGCGTGGGATGATGAGCCTGCGCATCCTGTGAATTACAAAGGAACACTGGAGCCATCTTCAGGCAGCTCCATTGAAAAAAATGGAGCACCCCCCATCCCCCTGTGCTCTCTCAGGGAACCCTTCAAATATCTTCTACTGGAGAGGAGGCTTACTTCTCTTGATTGCCTATGGGTGCAGGGGACTCATCCTCACCCCCTTATGTCACTCTTTCTTCCGGCAGTCCCCCCTTTACTTTCCAAGGGGGCTGCCGAAAAGCAGGCAAGTGGCCCATAATTGACCGCTTCCAGTTGGGGCGGCTCACGGCTCAATAGGGCCAACCCCATTAGGGGAGCAAAGGATGCCAGGGCCCATCGGCCTGTGCCCCTTAACGTCCTGCAGGGTTGTGTGAAAAGTTTGCAGGGGGTCAGTGTCCCTGCCCCTCTCTCTTCTTCGTCAGCATTAGAAGATAAAAAAAGAGAATCTAGAATGGGATCTGTGATGTGTTAGGAAGGAATGGCCACATGGAGGCAGCCCCCTTGAGATGGACTTGGTCCCTAAATTGACCCAGCCTCAGATTTTAGGACCTTCCATAGTGTCAAACCTGGGCTCAGCGCTAAGGACTGAACCCAAGTCCTCGCCTGTGCAAGGACCTCCTCAGACAGCTCGGGCCCCCAAGGCCTTACAAGGAGAGGAGGGATCTCCTCCCCAGCCCCATAAGGGCACGGCGATTTGCCTTCCTGGCCGCTGTGCTGATGGGACTCGGCAATTTTTGTGTCAATATGAAAAAACCTGCAGCATCAATATCCAAACCAAGAGCTTTTAGGCTCCTCAAATGACACCCATAAGATGCCCTAAAGTCTGAGAGGGACTTAGAATTACAATTTGGTCCTTCTAAATCTAAATTTGAGTGAATATGAGTTTGAATGATTGCTGTTTATCTTGGTACATATGTTTGAGCAACTCGTAAGCCTCTTCATAATGATCCCTAGACATGGTAAACCCATCAAGTAGGCACAATGCTTCACCATTTAATTGTCCCAGAAGATAAATTTTTTGTAAATTTGAAATATTTATAACATTGAAGGTATTATAGAATTAATCATGAAGTTTTTCCACTGGAGAAGATTGCCTGAAAATATTGGTAGGTTAATTTTAGGCAGCTTAATTTTGCTTGCCAAACTAGAAACCTTAGATGGTTTAACTTTGTTTGAGTCTTTCAAACATTTTTTGCCTAATCTTAATATTGCGTATGGAGGCCTCCAAGATTTCCTTTCTAAATCAAGTTCTTTTAACCACTTCCCTACGATGACAAATGTGCATCAGTTATAAGTTTGCCATCGCGTTCTACGATGACAAACACACATTTGTCATATTAGAAAGTACACTAATCTTGTTAAAATAAGATCCGGTGTGGCTTATATAATTTTATATGAAACTCTGGAGTGTTTAGTGTCTCAAATTGATGCCACTGAAATCAACCAACCAGAAAAGAGGTGGGTGGAGTTTAGAATGTCCCAATGTATTGCCTCAGGGATTACCTAATCTGTAGTAGCAGAATTGTGATCCATGGTTTTCAATTGTGGCATTTTAGTACTTTATTTCCTGTTGTTTATTTATAGTTACAATGTCTGTTAGTGATTCAGATAATAGCGATGGTAATTATGAACCCATGGAAAGTGATAATAAAATAATAGTTATGAGAGTGTTTTTTGATTTTGGGGGCCATGAAGATGACAGTGCCATCCTATGTGGTTCTTGGAAAAGAATTGCTGACATTTTCAGTGATTGTAGGCCTAACCCTATTCCCAAGATAGTGCATAATTTCAGTGGTGTAAATCCTGCACTAAATTGCAATGAAATAGTACTGTTTTAGATTATTTAAAAAAGTTTATAAAATGATGTTAGCCAATTTAGTAAGGTGCATAAATGACAGGGCAAACAATTTCTTTGAAGAGAATCCTGATAAAAAATGAGTAGTAAATAATCTAAATAGGAAAGATGTGAATGATGATGACATATATACATTTCTTGCATTATATTTTTATATGGGCCAATGCAAATATAGTGAGATTTACTTATATTGGTCTAGATTACCTTGTCAGCCTGATGAAGCTAATTACAGGTAATTTTAAATATGTAACTATGGGGCTATTAATTTTAAGTTAAATATATAATTAACAATAATATGTTGTAATTTGTTAATTTTTCCATTTAAATTTTTTTTTTTAAATGATGCATGAAAAAGTTGTTATGCGCACTTCCAGTGTGACACAATGGCATGCGCAAAGGGTTAATCTAAATTCATCTAATGATAAAATTTGGCCAAAATGGTACTTTAACTCCTCTATCTGGGAATATAGAGTGTTGCAAGAACCAAATAAGATATAGATTTAATAAGATGGGTACTTAGAGCCCTAAACCCCTTTCTAGTTTTAACCAAACTCATTTTTGATTAAATGTTCCAGGTCTAGGCACCTATGTAGGAATTTATTTATCTCGCTGTACATATTTACACAGCGCTAAAGCCAAATTATAAGCTTTTGTGCTGCGAAACCCTTTGACTACCAAAAGTTGTTTTTTTAAAAGAGTATATAATACCGGTACTGTATAGCTAGGCCTATATAATAATAAAATATAATAATATACCAGTATAAAATATGATAAAATACTATATGACTGTGTATAAAAATAGAATAGAATAATATATATAAAAAATATCTATAATAAAATATAAACTAAAATGCATTGGGACGTATTGTCCCACTGGTAGTCAAAGGGTTGACCCATCAGTCGCCCAAGGGCCTTTATAAGTCCTCGATTCAGTGCTACATAATCACCTGAGGGCCTTTTGTGGTCTTTTCCGTATAGACTTGTATTTGCCCTGATAATTATGATAATTTGTCATCTTTTTTTTTCAAAACTCTTGTTAGTGATTAAGCATCTAATTAAAATACATAAATGACTTAGGTCAGGCCTTCTTTGTTTATAAACCAAGATTTATGAATGAGAGTAACTTGACTCTGTTCTAGGCCTCACCGCCACATGACCATGGAAAGAGGCTGATTTATTACTCACATCTGTATAAACATGCCGTTTTTGATGACTCTTCCTTATTTTTTAGTTAAATACACTTAGGATTTTCATTTTTCATCCAATTAAAACAAGGAAATACCTTAAGTTAGTATGTTATTGAAAGCACACAAACCAGCAAGCCTATTTTGTCTGGAAAATACAGTTTTATAGGTAAAAAATAGGCCCTTAGCAAAATTGCATAAAATTTAAAATATAAAATAGTATTCCATGAAGGGCGGCACTGTTTTCTATAATTAGATATAGGTTTCAAAGCGTAACTGATTTAAAAAAACATAAAACATCTTTGGTTGTTCATGAAAATTTGTGTAAGAACTGAGAATTATCAATCATAATTATAAAATAGCTTGAAGGTTATTAATATTTTTTTATTTATATCAACAGAATGATTCTTTTCAATTAAAATGATATATTATTTGATTTATAAAAAAGGATTTAAATTTTTTATTTTAATTATTTTTGATAATGTGTACCATTTGTAATTGAGCAAAAAAGCTGGGCTACTAATGTGTTGAGGAGGAAAGAGGCACTGAATCCTTTAAGTTTATATTTACCTATAAATGGATTAAATATATATGCATCTTAGTATTAAGTGATATTTACACTGCTTAAATCTAATTATATACACTTTACACAGAGTTAATTTTACATGCAGCACAAGACGTATAGGAACAATCTCGGGCATTGGAAATTGATTATACAATCTAAAGCATTTAGAATAGGAAAGGCAAGCTAATGAAGATCACAAGAACAAAATAAATAGACTTAATCAAATGGGATAGAGTAGGGATAAAATCGTGAACACATACAACTGAATGACACAAGGATACACAATAGAGTGGAAGACCTTCCTAAACCCTTCCCTTCTCATCCCATTTTATAAGGGAAATTGAAACGCTGATGGTTTAATTGGGTAATTAAAATGTATAAATTTGCAACACCTATACATGTCTATGATAGTTAATGCTAGGCTAAGCTATACTAGGCTAGGTTATGATATACTAAGCTATGCTACACTAGGCTAGTCTTCGCTATACCAGGCTATGATAAGTGAGGCTTTGCTATGGTAGGCTATGTTATGTATGCTATGCAAGCCTAGGCTAGGCAATTCTATGATATACTATACTAACTAGGGTAGGGTAAGGTAGGCTATGATATACTATGCTAGTCTAGGCTAGAATATGCTAACTAGGATAGAATACTATGCTAGGCTCCAGTGAACTAGGCTAAGATATGCTATACTAGATTAAGGTAAGCTAAGCTAGACTAAGTTTTAATATACAATTGTAGGCTGCGCTAAGCTAGGCTAGGTTTTACTATGGTTTCTTGGCTAAGATAGGCCATACTATACATTCTCTGCTAGACTAGGCTAGATTAGTCTAGGCTAAGTCATACTATGCCAGGCTAGGCTACACTCTGCTAGCTACGCTAGAGTATTGTATGATAAGTGAGATAATACTATGGTAGGCTATCTTACGGTAAGCTAGGTTTTGCCAGGCTACTATTCAAGACTACTAGACCCTATTATAAAATGTTATACTATTCTAGACAATGCTAGGCTATACTAGGATATGCTATGCTAGTAGATACTATACTACATATAATATACTTTATTATACTTTACTATACTATGTTTTGTTATGCTATGCTATAATATACTAAGCCATGTTATACTATGTATACTATTCTAGACTATGCAATTAGGCTGTGACCATTTTTTCACCTTTCCAATTCCATAAATGAGGTGTGACAAAAAGTTAAGGCCGCCTTTTAATTATTAAAAAATATTTTAATATAATATAGTTCTGCTTTTTAATAAGCTTTTAGAAAGTTGTGACTTTTTAGTCGTAGGTGACTCTACATCTCACTCTCGGTCAGTCCACATTTGCCCTTTTTTTTTTAATAACATTGTAACAATTCAGCCAATTCTAATGCAATTTGAAACCCTTATGTTGTTTTATATTCTCTTTTGAATGATACAATTGGCAAATTCCTTCCATGTTAGCCCGGGAATTATATTGTTTTGGTAATAACATCATAACTATTTGGCAGATTCTAACAAAATTGAAACTCTTATGTTGTTTTACATTCTCTTCTGAATGATATAATTGCCAAAATCACCCAAGGTTAGCCATAGAATTAGCTTTTTTTTTGCAATAACATCATAACTATTCATTCTACCGATTCTAACAAAATTTGAAACCCTTAAGGTGTTTACATTCTCTTTCGAATTATAGAATTGCCAAGGTCTTCCCAAGGTTACTCCAGGAATTATTCAAAGTTTTCAAAGTAGTAAGGATATAAATCAGAATAAGTGAGGGCATGTGACTTTTTGGTCAGCAGACCTTGACCTTGTTTGAGCACACTTCCGTGTCATAATGGATCTGTGCCAGTGTACTCAGATGGCACCAAATCATCAGATGTGGTTTGCTTCCATGCCATAACCTCTCTGTTTGAAGTCAGCGTGCTTCTACCATCCACTGTCTGTCTCTCTTCACTGCCAACTTGGTTGCATATACCACTCTGTGCAGGAGATAATGCATCGTGCCAGGTTCGAAGACTATTGCAATTTTTGCCCTAGTACAAAGTGCCCTGAAGGCTCTCCAAGCATTGGAATTTCTGCACCCCTGGTTCATAGTATTCATCGCCCCAAGGTTACTGCAATCCCGCCATATGTCGAGATTATCTTCTGCTTGGTTTGTGCGCATGTTGTGAATGATGGCACCCAATAGTCTTTGATGACTGGTCGACCAGACCAGCTTTCTCTCTTCCTCACATTGAAAGCATAGCAAGAATCTGGCCAGCCCTCCGTGTGACAAAGAAGAAGGGAGACGGCCCAGGGGAACTTAAATTTCAATATTATGCTGCAACTATTCCCTTAGATCTATCTCCTATTCTGCTACCGCTTCAAATTACTTTGTCATCTTTGAATTGGGCACACTCATGGGACGCATCACTATTTGATGGGGAGCTTGCCTGTACTCTATTGCAACGACTGCATTGTCCTCCAGTCTGTTTGGCACATTCTTGTTAGAAGGTTGGCCTCCTATTTTATTTTACTTTCTTTGGTGTTGGTCACATGCTCCCTCTGAAGGTGGAGAGGCAGGCCTTTCCCTGCCGCCCGAGCATGCATACTTCTTGCTTTTCCACCTGTTTTTTGTTGGAGGGAGGGGTTTAATGTTGCCTATCATTAGGCCTTAATATAATTACAGCACCTTATGCCCTTGTAAGCATTCGCCAGATGCTTATTCAGCGCCGTCTGATGGTGTGCTCCCCTGCATCTTTCCCTCAAGATTGCTTCCTCCCCAAAGATGGCAAGACACAAGTTGAATTTCCTAGGTTGAGCCAGCTTCACGAGTGTTACCAGGGTTGCAACAACTGATGTAGTTACCACCTGTCCCAACTCCTTGGGAGAGAGATGGGCACACCAGCTCCCTTATGCCGCGTGAGAAGAGAGGCTTTGGAACCTCTTTAAATAACGCCTTGGAGCACTCATAGGTTACAAGAGACTGAGATTGAAGGAATCTTAGGCGTTTGGGGTACGATTAATGGAGAAATGCTAGGTACCCCTTAAAAGCTTTCTCCTAACGTGTAATTGCCTGACCAGCTCCCTGTGACCGCTACTTGGTGAATAAAGGCTCAACTGATCTTTGGAGAGAGAGCTTTTGTGCCTTGCTGGTTGCCAGATCAGCTAAAGATCTCGAATGAAGTCGTGGGCACTTAGCTTTACTATTTGCCTCAAGTCTGGCCGTTTTTAGTTGATTAGTAGGGCTTAGTAGGAAGACAGTTACACCTCAAGCACCCCTGTCGAAAAATCAGAGAACCAGTTCACTGGGGCTCTCGTGCTGCTCAGTTGGGAGCTGCGGCACGATTGGGGACATCCGGCCCAGGGGAGACCTTAGGGTTGGTGTGCTTGATCAAAGGGTTTCTGTTCGCCGAACGACCGAAAACCTCCTGGAAATAGGCGGATGTGATTAGTGCGAGAGAAAATCACAACCAAAAACCCCTTTTTTAATGCGTATGGTCCGAGATTTTTGTAACATGGCGAAGAAGAATGGTCCTCCGTTTCGAAAGCTAACCTGCAAAATATGCAAAGTCTATAGATGGAGTGAAGACTTCGGGGGAAGGAGTTGCAAGGAACTCACAGATGGCGTCAGTGTCTGTGACTTCTGCGAACTCGAGAAGCGCCTGGGCGAGAGCATCACTCAACTGAGAGAGGAGAACTCCCTCCTTAAAAGGGAAGTTCAACTCTTAAAAACAGAGAGATGCAGATGCTCAGGCGAGAAGGCTCTCGACGTCCAACAGCCGATTTCTTCTGCTGAAGGGCTTCCTCAACGAGCCAAAAAGAAGAGAAGAAAGAAGAGAAAGTAGAAATAGAACTACAGAATTACTACAGAATCTAGGACCAGCAAAGACCCTAAGGTCCGCTCGAGGCTAGTCCGCTACACTAAATCAAAAACTACGATACACCCTTATCTACGAGTGTATCTCTAACATGCTATTTTTATTTTTTATTATTTATTTTTTTTAATACTATCTACTGTACACACTTATCTACATGTGTACATTATCGTGCAATTTTAACTAATCAAACTAGGGGTCGGGGGAGATAGAAAGTTTTTCTTCTCATCTTCCGCAGCCACTCGACTGCTAGTGGTGAAAAGCTAATTTAGGGATAGAGACTACTTATAGGATAGGCGGAAAAGAAATGGGACATCTAAGCTACACATGCAGAGAATCGCCGGCAAGAAGAGAAAGTAGAAAGAGAAGAAGAGAAAGTAAAAGGAGAAGAAGAGAAAGTAGAAAGAGAAGAAAAGAAACTGGAAACAGAAGAAGAGAAAGTAGAAGCAGAAGAAGAGAAACGGAAAACAAACGAAGAGATAGCAAAGGAAGTCAAGAAGAAGAATAAGAGGAAGAATAAGAAGAAAAAAAAAATTAGAGATACAAGAGGAAAGCGGCAAGTCGCCTCCGAAAGGAAAGACTAAGTCCGCCGTCAAATGTGCAAGAGTCACCCTTATTGGTGATTCTCAAGCGCGGGGTCTGAAGCCCCTGCTAGCGGCCCGCCTTCGCACAAGCGTTAAGGTGAGCTGCATCCCAGGTTGTGGGAATAAGCAGGTAAGAGCTGAGGCCGAGAAGTCTCAGATTTCAGAGACTTCAGTCGTTGCCCTTATGGTAAGTGGCAACGACCTCTACCTCAGAGGAGGTAGGGTAGGCCCTACAGGTGAAATTATGAGGACAGTTATGGGCGCTGTCGACGACTGTGGACTGAAAACCCGCAGACGCGTCGTGGTGGGGATGCTCCCGAGGTGGGGTCCAAGCCGGACTGCCCACTTGAGGAACATGTCGCTAAACAGGCGCCTTGCAGACCTCTGTACAGCTGAGGGTGTCTTTTTTGTGGACCCGTACGCCGTGTTCTATGGTAGAAAAGACCTCTACCAAAGGGACGGGGTGCACCTCTCCTTTAAGGGCAAGGCGTTCCTAGCCAACCTCATCCAGGATGTCGTGGAGCGCACCCAAAGGAGTGTCCGGCCCATTGGGAAGGCGGACGTACGCCAGTACGCCCGAGTCACTCCCCAAACAACCTTCTCGGAGGTTGTCAAAAATGGTGCCACCACGACAAACAAGAAGCCGGGAAACGGAAGAGTATAGGGAGTCCTACATTAGGGGACTCCCTGAAAGTTCTTCTGTTCAATGCGAGGTCAATCAGGAACAAGTTTCCTGAGCTCCGTGGCCTCGTAGCGACGGAAGAACCCGAAATGGTAGCCAAAACAGAATCGTGGATAAAAACGTCAAACCGAGACTTTGAAGGCGAATTCACGGTTCCTGGCTACCAACTCTTCCACAAAGATAGGCCAGACAGAGAGGGTGGCGGTGTAATGTTGTATGTCAAGGATACAATCAAATCTACGAACTCCAACGTTATATCCGACCACGAGCTCCTAGGCGTTGACCTAGAGATCGGTCCTGCCAAATACAGGACCCTGCTGCTTTACAGACCCCCTTCCCAACCTGTTGAGAAGGACAGGGAACTGTACCAACTGCTGGGTGAGCTGGTTCAAGGCAGAGTGTGCATCGTTATGGGCGATTTCAACAGCCAAGTTGACTGGGAAACCAGAGCAGCCTGTGGCGAGAGCGCACTACTCCTGGAGTTCGCCAACAACGAGTTCCTCACTCAATGGGTCAGAGAACCGACGAGAGGAGACAATATCCTCGACTTGGTCTTCACCTCTGAGGATGATATCGTTGAGGATATCTCTGTAGGCGAAGAGCTCGGTGGCAGTGATCACCAGCTAGTTAGATTTAGCGTCAAGATCCCGAAGGTAAGGTCTGTTGCCAGTCAGTCAAAGAAACTTGACTTGAGAAGAGCAGACTTTGCAAGCCTTCGAGCTGGACTGACTGACGTGAGGCTAGAAGTGTGCGATGCCGTTGAAGACTCGTGGAATAGTTTCAAAACCACATTCATGAGTCTTCAATCGCGTTTCATCCCTCTGAAATGCCCCCGTCTGTCTTCTGTTCAACCTAAGTGGTTTAATCGAGAAATCGGCCAACTGCTTAGGGAGAAGAGAAATGTGTACCGGCAATCGAAGATCTCGGGTGACTTTGACGAATACCGGAGGCTAGCCAGGAGAGTGAAGTCCAGCATAAGGGCGGCTAAGCGGTCTGAGGAACTCCGAGTGGCGAGACTCTGTAAAGAGAATCCCAAGGAGTTTTTTGGATATGTGAACAGCCGTAAACCAATCCGTCGAACGATTGGCCCTTTGAGGAATGAGGAGGGGACATTAAAGCATTCAGATGCAGAAAATGCTAACTTCCTCAACGACTACTTCTCTTCAGTGTTTACTGAAGAGTGTGGTCCCATTCCCCAGCCCACGGATTCCTACTCGGGGGAAAAGCTGGAGGCAATGCACTTCACCGAAGGAGAAATAAAGAAAAAGATCGCTGACCTAAAGACGAATAAGTCCCCTGGACCGGACGGGTTTCTACCTAAAGTGTTGAAGGAAGTGTGCGATGAAGTATCACGACATCTGTGCGCTATCTTTAACATGTCAATCCGGACCGGATGCGTTCCTAGAGACTGGCGTGAGGCGGAGGTGACTCCTATCTTCAAGAAAGGAGACCGAGACCAACCGTCGAACTACCGACCTATCAGTCTGACTTCGATAGTCGGTAAACTCATGGAAAGCATCATGGTGGACAAAGTGACGTCGTATTTAGAGTCAAACCTGCTACTGAGGAGTTCCCAGCACGGCTTCCGAAGGCAACGGTCATGCCTGACGAACCTTGTGGAATTCTTCCACTTCGTTTTCAGTGAGCACGATCGGGACAAGGCGGTGGATGTGGTCTACCTAGACTTTCAGAAAGCCTTTGATAAGGTACCACACCGCCGCCTTCTCCGGAAAGTGCGAGCGCTTGGCATAGACGGAAAGGTAGCCGGCTGGATCGAGAACTGGCTAAGTGGCAGAAAGCAACGGGTGGTGATGAATGGGCAGGCTTCTGACTGGGTGCCCGTTACTAGCGGGGTGCCTCAAGGTTCTGTCCTAAGACCACTACTATTCATTATCTACGTCAACGACATGGACGGTGACATGGTTGCCAAGATTTCCAAATTTGCCGATGATACCAAGCTTGGTATGAACGTTGCAAAGGATGGAAATACTGCCCGCCTGCAGGAAGATCTTTGGAAGATTGGGGAGTGGTCGGACACGTGGCAAATGCCTTTTAACGTGGGGAAATGCAAAGTGATGCATATCGGCCACAGAAACCCCCAATCTCAGTATATCCTTAAGGGCACTGCTCTTGAATCGAGTGACACTGAGAAGGACTTGGGTGTAACAATCACTAGTGACCTCAAGTTCTCGAAACAGTGCATTGAGGCGGAGAAAAAGGCCCAAAGGATGCTAGGCTATATTAAGCGCCAGTTTGGTTATCGGAACCAGGAGATTGTACTGTGCCTGTACAACTCACTTGTCCGACCGCACCTGGAGTATGCCGTACAATTTTGGAGTCCTTCATTGCGAAAGGACATCGCGAGATTGGAACGCGTACAAGCCAGGGCAACCAAGCTGATTCCCTCTATCCGACATAAAAGTTATGAGGATAGACTAAGGGAATTAGATCTGTTCTCGCTGGAAACCCGTAGACTGCGTGGTCAGCTCATCGAAGTTTTCAAAATACTTCGAGGGTTCGACAATGTTGACTACCGGGATATTTTCACACTGAGTGAGAACAGAACGCGCAATCACGGCTTCAAACTTGAACTGAAGCGTTACAACCGCAATCTGTGTGGAAATTTTTTCACCTACAGTATCTGCGGTAAGTGGAACGCACTTCCAGTGGAAGTTGTCAACAGTGAATCTGTTGACCAGTTCAAGTCAAGACTAGACAAGGTCTTGAAAAGTGGCCGTTTAGGGACGCAAAACAATTGAGCAGCCTTGTGCCCGCTCGATTGCAAGTCCAATGGTACCCTCTTTGAATGGACCGTAAGGTCTCCTAGGGTACCTTTTTTCCTTGTTGTTACTCCTTGTTGTTACCTGACTGTGCTGTGATTGAGCTTTTGGAGCAGGCGGGCCTCCTCCCATATTATTTAATTATTTAAGTTGTTGGTTGCACACTCAAGACCAGGGAGAAGCTGGCTTTCATCTGGCACCTGAGTAGTGTGCCTTGTAGATATATTTTTGTTGTTTTTTTATTATTTTAGGTTCAGTTTAATCTGGCCTAAAGATAGCCTCTAATTTTGACATCTCTGCTCTAGCCTTGATTTGTTAGAAGAGAGGTTGTTTTGATTTTTACAAAAAGGTGCTTTTCCAACATGCCCGAGGGTGAGAATGAGCTACCCCTCACTTGATTGCTGCCCCACCTCTCCCAACAGGGCATAGAGGCGGCTCCTCGATCTGATGTTCCGGAAGAAGCGTCGGGTCCTTCGGTGGAGCCGCTCTGTGGCCCCACATCTTCGCACGAATCTGCCCCAAGTCCAAAATCATCGAGTGAAGCCCAAGAGTTGGAGGAATTGGGCTTCGATTCATCCCTTAATTCGCTCCGCTCATCATCAGCGTCGTCATCGTCATCGTTTTCTTCACACGTAAGTTTGGATTGTGTGAAAACGTGCGTCGCGTTTATTTTGGCCTTATGGGACAATATCTGTTAATGATTCTGCCTGGCATCAACCCAGAAAAAAAACTCGCTCCCATACATCCATCACCCTGGCAATGCCCCGATGCGGTCACCATCCAAAATAAACGTCTTCAAAGACAATACTGGCTTGACCAACACCAAGTCTGAACCCACTGCCATCAGTAACAAGACAGAGCTGAGCACATATTCAGCAGCATGCAAGACACTTACACAGCGTATAGTTAGAGGGGAGTGTTGTATTTCTGGGGAAACCTTGTCTGATCTGAGGATTTTGTCTTGGCCTAGGAAACTAATCCCAGCCAAGAACAACTTAAGGCATAGGATTAATTAAGCAATAAAACATTTCTCTTAAGTTTCAATCACCCCTAGTAGTCTCATCTCCTCTTTAGACTACTTGAGTTATGTACCTTCCATCCATTTTAGCTTTAATTTTTAAGAACCTCTTCACAGAATTTGGGGCAGAGATGCCCTTGTTGATTGTGCTTCTTAGTTTTCAGCACTAAATGTTTCCACACTATCTCAGGTTAGTGCACATCAACTGCCCCACCGGCATCCCTGGACAGCATTTGCATAAAGACACAGAGGAAGAATCAATTTTGAACAGGGTTTGACACTTGTATTCTTAAAGTTTAATGTTGTGGGAATTCTAAATGATTACTACTGCAACATGCACTTAGAGATAATGTACTTTGGTACATGAATCTCCATTAGCCCCCTTTGAATCGGATTCATCTGCCTCTTTGCTGATGAAACTCTGAAACACTCAGAGTATATTTTGCTGTCCCGGCAAGAAGCTGTCAGATTTATTATGAATATGCTGCAGCTGTCATCTTGAGGTTTGCATGATCTTCCCAGCCCAATCCTTTCAGGTTCACAAATTATATCAACAGGTTTTCACTTCATCCATCTCCAGCTTTTTTTTTTTAACTGATCTTTCTACGAAGTTTCTGGTAGAGATACCTTAATTAATTTTGATTATTGTTTTATTTAACTAACAAACATGAGTGGTTTTGTTCTTTCTACAAACTTGATGAAAGTATATAATTAACCTTCCTGGCCCCAGGGTTACACCCTTTGAAGTCCTTAATGATTTTCATTTTTTCTATTTTCTTTATCCTCATTCATTATTTCTCCACACAGAATGCCACCCCTTTAGTTTATATGAGTTTCCCACTTTATCCATCCAAGCGCCATTACACACAAAATAACACAGCAAACCATCTCAATGCTATTCCACCAGACCTCACCAAATAAGAAATATCTAACCCATGTCTCACACTGAGAGAATTTTTGTCTTTGATTCTTTCAGGTTCCATCCAGAGCTGCACAGTCTGGTGGCCTGGAGTGCAAGTCACCCCGTCTCATCCAGGTCCATCCACCTCCTGCTCAAGTCTTTGAAGAAGGAGATAGCATCGGGATGACAAATAATGCGCCCCAGCCAGAATTACCATTGGATCTTGAATCGGAAGGTAGGGATTTCCGATGATGGCTCCATTAAATACTTGTGTTCCGGCATCCTTGCAATGCCTTCACTATTTAAATTAAAGTTACCCATCTCTATTTAAATAAAATTGAAAAACGTTGCTCGCTGAAGCTTTGTCTAACTATTTTTTCAAAGCTATTTCCAATTCATTTATTGGTCATTCCGCTGCATTATTGGACACACCCCCGTAAGGGGCGCGGCGATTTGCCATCCTGGCCGCCGTGCTGACGGGATCCAGCACTCCGTCCGGCCCCAGCTTAGCCTCTCTTCCTTCCTTCAGATAGCCCGATTTCTCCCCTACCTCGTCGCTTTTCATACAACCTCTCCCACAACTTTCTCTGGTCAGCCTCTAATTTCACAGGGTAGAATGCTGACCTTCTTCTCAAGCCAACCACCCCGGATCGGGGCTGAGGGGGGAGGGGACATTGTTCCCTAACCCCTCAGCTCCGGTTCGGGATGGGTTTTTTTTAACAACCTGCTTCATCCCCACCCATACCTTCCTCACATCCCTTTTCCTCTCCTCTTCACAACCTATATTTTTTACGCCGTGTTCAAGGTGGAGCCGCCATGCCGAAGGACTGCCAGGCCACCAGGCGGGAGGGGTGGTCCCGAATGGCGGCGCCTGGCTCTGCCGGGCTTGTAAGCACCTCTCGCAGTGCGGGCAACTGCGAGAGGTGATGAGCTATTGCGTCCCGTAATAAAAAGAGGGTCACCATGCCCATGAATGAAAAAAAACACCAAAAAACCCAACCCCCAACTTCCCCTAGAAAATCGACGGAGCCGCCCTCGGGCAGCTCCACCGAGAAAATGGAGGTCCCCCCCCCCCTTGTGCTTGCGCAAGGGACCCTCCATAACTCTTTAACCGGAGAGGAGGCTTACTCCTCTCCTACGCCTACGGGTGTAGGGGACTCCCCCTCACCCCCTTCTCTGGAGGTGCTTTCAGGCACCTCCCTATCTCCAGCGGCAGTCCCTCCTTTGCTTTCTAAGGGGACTGCCAAGAAAGCCAGCAGGCAGCCCATTGCCGACCGCCCCTCGTGCAAGCGGCTCGGTAGGGCAAACCCCCTTAGGGGGGAGAGGGAAGCCAGGCCCCTTCGGTCGCTTCCCTCAAAAGACCTGCTGGCAAGAATTTTAAACCTTGCTGGGGTCAAGGCCTGTGCCTCCCCACACCACCTGACTAGTGACAATACTGCCAAGGGGACCTGCGATGTCCTGGGAGGGGATGGCCAACTGGAGGCCCCTCCTGTGATAGACATGGTCCTTGAGGAGACCCAGCCTCAGACGGTAGGGCCTTCCATGGGGGGGAATTCGGGCTCGGCGCCAAGCACCGAACCCGAATCCGCCCCTATGCAAGGTCCTCCTCAAATGGCTGAGGGCTCCGAGGCAGTAAAAGGAGGGGAGGGATCTCCTCCGACAGGTGCCCCTACGACAACCAGGACCTTCTCCATTTCGGAGAGGGACCTGGCTGAGGCTGGTCCATCTGGCCTGGGGACTTCTGCCGGCGGAGGTGAAAAGCGGGTTCATTCCCCGCCCTCCTCTCCGAAAAAGAAAAAGACAAAAAAGACTGGGGGCTCCTCTCCATCCGCGGGGGCTGCGGGGACGGATGGGTCTGCTGCCACTCTGGCAAGCGACCAAGCCAAGATCGGCACATCCGCCCCCCTCTGCCCCCCCGGTTGCGGAGCCCCTGACAAAGAAGACTAATACCAAGAGTGCACAGGGCGGAGCCTCGATGACATCGGGGCCCCTGATTCAGAGGTTACCTGGTGTTTTCGAGCCCGCTGGCTTCAAACGCTTCCTCGTTATTCGCTCCACTGATGGCACCATGTTGTCCAAGGGCAACATGATCCATCAGAGGAGAGGATTAGCTAGTGCAATTGGTAGAGAGCCGAAGGTAACCCGTTTCTCGGACGGGAGCCTTCTGGCGAATGCGGCGAATCCCGCCGAGGCGGCCAAGATAAGTGCTCTTCGGACACTTCATGGCACCCCGGTGAGTGTGACGCCGCACTCTACCATGAACTTTGTGAAAGGAGTAGTTTATGCGAGGGAACTCGTTGACTACTCCATTGAGGACATCACCTTAGAGCTGGCCGACCATGGGGCGGTCAAGGTCGAGCGTGTGATGAGAAAACAGGGAGGGGCCTCGAGACCCACCCCTACACTCTTCGTCACGTTCGACTGTGACAAGCTCCCTGAGTCGGTGCGTGCCGGTTGGTACCGCTACCGCGTGAAGGCATTCGTGCCACTGCCGCGGCGGTGCTATTACTGTCACCGTTTCGGCCATACGAATCGATCATGTAGACGTGCAAAATCGGGGTCACCCGAAGTCTGTGTAAATTGCTCCAAGGTCGCACACGATAAGTCCAAATCGTGTGTGGCCAAGTGTGTCAATTGTGGAGAGCCGCACCCTGCTTCTTCGAAGCAATGTGGTGCATATCTCCTTGAGAAAGAAATCCTGGCCGTTCAGGCCCAGGATCGACTCTCATTCCGCGAGGCTAAGGACTTGGTCCTGGCGCGCCCGGCTCTGCCTGGGACGTCATATGCCTCAATAGTTAGAAAGGCACCCTCTGCTCCTGGCCCATCCAGGCCAACGAGCACGGTTGTTTCCGCGCCCATTCGGAGCCCTTGTGCGGGCTCTACCCAACCCGGGCGCTCCCCTGGTAAAGCTGGCGGCAAAAAGGGTTCATACCCTGCCCCGGCTAAAACCAGGGCTCCCCCCTCTTCCCCCAGCGTGACCGTTTCCCGTAAGGCGAAACGGCCACGTGCCTCCACCGAGTCGTTAGACTCACAGGAGGCAACACCCCTGAAGATGGTCGCTAGGCCATCTTCCGGGGTTCCTAAAGCTTTCCCCCGAAAGGAGGACAGCAACAAAGGAGCTTCGGCTCCTTCGCCCACGCCCCGAGGTGGAGCGAGTGGCTTGGAGACGGTGGTTCCTCGAAAAGAGGGCCCCCCGCCTCCGAAGCCGCAACGCCCGCCTAAGGTTTCGAGGCTGAGGGAGGAAAAGACTCGCATGGCGAGCCCAACCTCCCCCAATAAGTCCTCGAAGGCGACAGCGCTTTGTCCGGCCAACAGCGCCCGGGGTTCTGCCCCCGGGAAGCGTACGGCCATTCCCGTGAGGGTCTTCAATTCGAGGAGGGCCCCCGCGTCTCCTCCGAGCTAGGCCTGGAGGGCATATTCCTTCAATGGAATTGCCGTGGACTCCGGGCCAACTGGGAGGAGCTGCGGAGGCTCGTCTCGTCCCGTTCCCCGTTAGCTATTTTTTTGCAGGAGACCATGCTAGGTGCGTGCCCCCTCCCTGCCCTCCCGGGGTATAAGGGTCTTGCGACCCCACCACCGCGGGATGGCCGGGCTGGGGGATGCGCAGTTTACACCCGGCATGATGTCTCCGTTCTTCCTTTCTCTTTAGATACCTCCTTTCAGGCAGTGGCTGTGCAGCTGCACCTGGATAGGAGGTATACTATCATTTCTGCGTACATTCCACCGTCAGCTGACTTCGACGCGGGGGACTTCCGCCGCGTCGTTGCACGGTTGCCGAGGCCCTATCTCTTGCTTGGAGATCTGAACGGCAGGCATCCTCTCTGGGGAGATTACTCCATAAATCCCAGGGGACAAGTCCTTGCCGATCTGATCGAAGAGCTTGAGATGGGTGTCCTAAACGTGGATGAGTTTACGCATCACTGTCCGAGAACCGCTTCATTTTCTTGCCTTGACCTATCTTTGTGCTCTTCGGATGCACAGCCTGATTTTGATTGGGGGGTGGTCGATGACCTCCATGGTAGTGATCACTTTCCCATTCAAATATCATTTTCAGGGCAACTGCCGCCTGAGAGACCACCTCGATGGTGCTTGGCGCGGGCGCGGTGGCCTGCATTTCAGGAAATGACTGAATTCTCTATCTCAGTCGAGGAGTTTAGGTCGGTAGATGAGGCCGTTGAGTTCTTCTCCGGCAACCTCTGGCCGTTTTGCACGCCGACCACTCCCATGTTGGTCGGCTGAGTGTGAGACGGCCCTCAAACAGAAGCGTTATGCCTACATGCGCTATAAGCGCCGCCCGAACGATTTCACTGTCGCTGAATTTCGTCGGGCTAGGGCTAGGTTCCGGTATATTTCGAAGCACGCCCGCCGCTCTTCTTGGCGGGCATACGTGTCTTCACTTAACGGGAAGACCCCTTTAGCTGAGGTGTGGAAGCGAGTCAAAAGGATTCGGGGCAAGTTCTCGCAGGACCCCCACCCGTTCTCCAGGAGAATGGGACCGCAATCTCGGACCCCGCGTCCGTGGCGGAATCCTTAGCGACCGCTTTTTCCGCATTCTCTAGCCGTGATGCTGCTCCGCCAGCATTCAATGCACGTCGTGATGTCGCGGAAGGCCGCCGGCTGGACTTTACCTCCAGAGGCGGAGAACCCTTCAACGACAAGTTTACTGTGAGTGAGTTGCGTTCCGCTCTCGCTTCGTGCGCGGACACCGCCCATGGTCCGGACGATGTCCCGTACGCCATGCTTCGACACCTGGGTGAGCGAGGCATGGCCTTTCTGTTAGATTTGTTCAACAGGATCTGGGTGGAAGGTCTTCTCCCAGACTCCTGGCGAATCGCTACTGTGCTCGCCTTTCGCAAACCGGGGAGAGATCACTCTACTCCGACCGGTTTCCGCCCAATCTCTCTAACCTCTTGCGTGTGCAAGTTGATGGAGAAATTGGTAAATGTTAGATTAGCCTTTTTCCTGGACAGCGGAGGCCATCTGTCTTCCGCACAGTGCGGCTTCCGCAAGTTCCACTCCACGTCGGATGCTCTGCTCCGACTGGAAAATGCTTTCTGCGAGGCTTTCCTTCGTAGACAGCACTACGCCACGGTCTTTTTCGATTTGGAGAAGGCCTATGATACCGCATGGCGATACGGTATCATGGAGACTCTCCACACGATGGGGGCGAGGGGACGCCTCCCAATGTTTATATCTGAATTTTTGCGAGATCGTCGATTCCGCGTACGGGTGGGGGGAGCTCTCTCCGGCCCAAAGGAGCAGGAAGAGGGTGTCCCGCAGGGAAGTGTCCTCAGTGTCACACTCTTTGCCCTGAGCATCAACGGCATCACCTCGGTGCTGCCGGAAGATGTTCTCGCTACGCTCTACGTGGACGACCTTTCGATCTCTTTTGGCGCGGCCCAGATGCCAACTCTGGAGCGTCGACTCCAACAGGCATTGAACCGCGTCTCTCGCTATGCCGAAGCGCACAGGTTTCGGTTTTCTTTGGCCAAGACTAAGGTGGTGCACTTCTGCCGCCATCCACGGCTTCACCCCGACCCAGATTTGTTTCTTAATGGGGTGCGCCTGGATGTGGTTGAGTCGCACGGTTTCCTTGGTCTTGTATTCGACCGACGCCTCACCTGGGAGGCTCATATTCGCAGTCTTAGGGTCTCTTGTACCCGCGCCATGGACATTCTCCGTTCCGTGACGTTCAGCGCTTGGGGCGCTGATAGGGCTACTGCCCTACTTTTTTATCGATCCTTTGTTCGTTCCAAGCTCGACTACGGATGCGAGTTTTATGCATCCGCAGCCGAGCGTTTATTGCGGAAGGTGGATTCGATCCACCACACCGGCCTTCGCCTTGCGACCGGTGCCTTCCGCATTTCCCCCATTGAGAGCCTGTAGGTCGATGCTGGGGAGATGCCACTCGCTCTGCGCCGCGTGCAGTGCATCACTCGCCTGTACGCGCGAGCCCGGCGCCTCCCTCAGTCGCCAACAGCTCTCACTGCATCCACAGCTGATCTTGATGGTGCCTATGCCGCCGAGAGACGCCAGTCATACCCTAAGCCCTTTGGGTTTAGGGCCAGGAAACTCCTTCGAGAGGTAGATACAGCTCTCGGGCCGGTGGCGCCCCTGGTTCTGCCCAGGACGCCACCCTGGAGGGTACCACATTTGGCTATTTGTCGCCACGCCTCTGCTCCCAAAGCTTGTACTGCGCCGGGAGTATTGCGTTCGACCTTTTTGGAGCACACATCGTGTCACGCTGGTACCGTGCCAGTGTATACGGATGGCTCCAAGTCCCAAGAGGGGGTCGGCTTCCACGCCGTATCCCCTCTGTTTGAAGTCAGCGGGGCTCTACCAGGCGCTGCGTCTGTCTTCACGGCCGAGCTGGTGGCAATACACCACTCGGTACGGGAGATTACGCGACGTGCCCGGTTCGGAGACCGGATTGTGATCTATAGCGACTCACAAAGCGCCCTGAGTGCTCTCGGGGCATTGGAATCTCCGCATCCCCTGGTTCGCGATATCCGTGACGCCACGGTTTTGGCGAGCCGGGCAGATGTCGAGATTGTCTTCTGCTGGGTTCCTGGACATGTAGGAATTGCGGGGAATGAGGGCGCCAAAGAGTCCGCGAGGACTCTGCGACCGGACCAGCGTTTCGCTCTTCCTCACACCGACTACATGGCAGGAATACGGGCAGCTCTTCGGACTGCTTGGCAAAGAAGATGGGAGACGGTCGAAGGGAACCTAAAGTTGCGTGCCATTGCGCCGCGACTGTTCCCATGGACCTATCCCCCAATGCCGCGGCGGCTTCAGGTTGCTTTCTGTCGTCTCCGAATCGGACACACTCGTGTGACGCATCGCTATCTGATGGAGCGCTCGCCTGCGCCCTATTGCAACGACTGCGTCGTCCCCCAGACTGTTCGGCACATTCTTGTCGAATGTCCCAGTCTTGGTGATCTTCGCGCACGATACCTGTCCCAGTACCGAGATGGGCGGGGTCGCTACCGCCTGTCCCTTGTGCTCGGGACAGATTCGTGCACATTGACTTGTGGACTTATTGACTTCTTGGGAGAGGCCGGCCTTCTCCCTATTATTTAAGCAAGGTTTGTTTGTTGTTGTTTTTTTTGCATTTGTTTTTTTTTTGTTTTTTGTTTGTTTTTTCCTTTAGTTGCACGCTCCTGCGCCGGGGGGACCTCTCCCCGACGCACCAGCTTGCTTCCTTTCCCCCTTTTGGGGTGTTGTTTTTTTTTGTTTTTTTTTGTTTGTTTTTTTTTCTCTTTAATTTATTTTAAAGTAGCCTAGAACTAGGCCAGTTTTAATACGGCGACTAATGCCCAAGTAGGCAGTCGCCAGATGAGCTCATAAAAAAAAAAAAAAATTATTGGACACACTTTCACACAAAGTGGAGAATCGGCCCACAATATTGCCATGAAAAGTAGCCTCACCCATTTTGGCCATGTTAAGCACACGGCTTGCTACATAACCACATTATAGTTCATTAATCAATAACACCCCTCCCCTTTCCACCATACCACTACAATTCGCATCTGAGTGCACTCCATCCCACATAAATTCCTTAATTTCCTTTCAGACATCCATGATGAACATGCTTTGAACACACTGGCTGATTGATTTCACTTACTTTTGAAAATACAAACTCTACCATTTCTCTATTACAAGTTTATCTCAAGAATATACACACTACCATCCTAAAAAACTAGCGGAGAAAATATAAAAATATACATTTTAAAATTACTCATAATTTTTATGAAAATTACACAGAATATTCTTTGAAATTTGCCTCTGACAGTGTTCAAGATTCATTTCATAGAACAGTGGATTAAAAAAAGTGAGGAAAGTAATGTGTACATATTTGGAGAAAGGTTGCATCCAAAACTAGAGAATAACTTTAGTTTACATGTAAAAATTTGTAAAGTATGTATGGCAGCACCGCTGTCCCACATGTGTTATAGACTGCTACTATTACTCATTAAGATGCCATGCAAGATTAAATGGCAATTTAATTTCAACTTCCAAGATGTTGCATGGGCTGCTAGCACACGAGGTACTATAAAATTCTCACAGGATGCAAGAGCCTCCCTCTTCTCTAACCTACCCTGCAGGTGAGTGGGTACCCTGCGTAGCCTGTTACACTTGGTACCTGGAGGAGCTGCGCATCCTCAGCCTGAGTGCAAATTAGGGATGCCCTGTCAGTGAGTTGATTTGAACTCTCTGATGGAGCCTGGGAAAGTTGTTGGTGCACTTTCCCCTTACCCCCATTCAGCACTACTTTACCTTTTTTATTAGTATTAGCATTATAATTATTATTTAGTAGTAGTATTTATTTGTCATTATTATTATAATTATTCTGTATTATTTTTAGTGTTCATTATTATTATGTATTTATTATTAGTAATATTTATTATTACTATTAAGTATTACAACCATCCAACCCTGCATAAGATGATGATGATTTAGTATTATTATTATAATTATTATTATGGCTATCCTCTCAACCTTTTCTACATGTACTTTGTATGAGGAGGACTGTCCCTAGCTAGACAGAGTTCAGTCTGGTAGCCATGGTGCCTTGGTAGACTGCATGCCTTCCTGGGATCACCTAGCACCAGGTGATTACCTACCCTACTCGAAGTGGACCCGCCTATCTTTACTTCTTTTTATTGCACACCATCCTACCCCTTTCCACAGAGGTTCTGGCTGCCCAACACACTTTCATCCTCTTCCGTCTGACTCTCCTCACCTTCCTCCAGAAAACATATATGGTAGCTAACTGGTACCATCCTTTATGGACAATGTCGCCTGAGTGGTCTGCCAGGTTGGGATAACCTAGCAATGCTGGACCAGGACCAATTATGTGTAAATGATCACATTCTGGAATTTCTGATCCCATAGAGATTTTTCTCTTGAGCTCCCCACTCATAGGAGGTCATAACATCTACTTTCCATGAGGCCCAGTTTTCTTTTTTCAATCTGGTTATGCTGAAAACTGAAACCAATAGTGGGAAACCGCATGGAGATCCGCCTCCTAGCCCGGCCTTGTCCTCCCCAGGTGTCGGGTAGGATGAGGGAAATCGAGTCACCCCTCAACCCGTGGAGGGGCTCACTTCTCACCATCGCCTGAGCCAAAGGGGTTTTCCCTTTGCCATCTTAAGAGCTGCTCTCATGCAGCTCCACTCTGGAAAGGAAGTGCCCACCCCCCTGTGCTTTCTCAGAGGCCCCTCCAACCATCTACTAGTGGAGAGTAGGTTTACTTCTATCCTAGACTTGCAGGTGTTGGGGTTTCCGCTCTCACTATTTTGTGGATGCGGGCAAGGTGCCAGAGCTGACCCAGCTCCAGAGAGCAGGATTTTCCATGGGGTCGAACTCGGGTTCGGTGTCAAACATCGAACCTAAATCCGCCCCTTTGCAAGCTTCTCTTCGGAGGGCTTGGGCCCTCTATGAGTCACAGCTAAGACCTTTTCCATCTCGAATAAGGATCTTGCTGAGGCTGGTCCAGCCGGCCTACCCCTTAAGGGGCACGATGATTTACTTTCCTGGCCGTCGTGCTGATGGGACTCAGTGCCCCATCCAACCCCAGCTCAGCCTCTTCTCCTTCTTTCTGACACCCTGTCTCGGTTCTTCTCGCTTAAGATACCTCTTTTCGGGCAGTAGCCGTGCAGCTGCACCTGGATAGGAGCTATACTGTTATTTGCACCATCAACCGACTTCAACGTGGGGGGAATTCTGCCGCGTCGTGGCAGGGTTGCTGAGTCCTTTTCTCTTGCTTGGATCTTTAAACGGTAGAGATCTCGATTAATCCCCAGGGTCAAATCCTTGCCAACCTGTTCGACGAACTGGAGATAGGTGTCCTAAATGTAGATGGGTTTATGCATCACTGCCCGAGAACTGCTTCATTTTCCAGTCTCGATTTATCTTTATGCTCTCCGGATGCACAGCCTGATTGTTGTTAGAAAGTGGTTGATGACCTCCATGGTAGTGATCAATTTCCTATTCAAATATCATTTTCTGGGCCGCTGCCACCCGAGAGCCCGCCCCGGTGGTGCTTGGTGCGGTGGTTCACATTTCAGGAAATGACTGATTTCTCTCAGT
Source organism: Ceratothoa steindachneri (assembly GCA_963969495.1). Lineage (NCBI taxonomy): Eukaryota > Metazoa > Arthropoda > Malacostraca > Isopoda > Cymothoidae > Ceratothoa > Ceratothoa steindachneri. Next base: position 120,401,324 of record OZ018323.1, on the reverse strand, counting down.
CGAGACAAGGAGTTTCGGTCGGTAGATAAGACCGTTGAGTTCTTCTACGGCAACCTCATCACCGTGGGCCTAACTACTATTCTTAGAAGGTCTGGACGTTTTGCACACAGACCACTCACGTGGTGTTCAGCAGAATGTGAGACGGGACTCAAACAGAAGCGTTATGCCGACATGCGCAATAAGCGCCGCCCGGACGTGTTCACTGTCGGTGAATTTCGTCGGGCTAGGGCTAGGTTCAGGTATATTTCGAAGCACACCCGCCGCTCTTCTTGGCGGGCATACTTGTCTCTACTTAACGGGAAGACCTCTCTAGGAGAGGTTTGGAAGCGAGTCGAAAGGATTCGGGGCAAGTTCTCGCAGGACACCCCTCACCTTATCCAGGAGAATGGGACCGCATTCTCGGACCTAGCGTCTGTGGCGGAATCTTTCACGACCGCTTTCTCCGCATTATCTAGCCGGGATGCTGCTCCGCCAGCATTCAATGCACGTCGTGATGTCGCGAAAGGCCGCCGGCTGGACTTTACCTCCATAGCCGGAGAACCCATCAACGACAGGTTTACTGTAAGTGAGTTGCGTTCCGCTCTTGCTTCGTGCGCGGACACCGCCCATGGTCCGGACAATGTCCCGTACGCCATGCTTCGACACATGGGTGAGCAAGGCATGGCCTTTCTGTTAGATTTGTTCAACAGGATCTGGGTAGAGGGTCTCCTCCCTGATTCCTGGCGAATCGCTACTGTGCTCGCTTTTCGCAAACCGGGGAGAGATCACTCTACCCCGGCCGGTTTCCGCCCAATCTCTCTAACCTCTTGCGTGTGCAAGTTGATGGAGAAATTGGTAAATGTTAGATTAGCCTTTTTTCTAGACAGCAGAGGCCATTTGTGTTCTGCACAGTGCGGTTTCCGCAAGTTCCACTCCACGTCAGATGCTCCTCTCCGACTGGAGAATGCCATCTGCGAGGCCTTCCTTCGTAGACAGCACCACGCCACGGTGTTTTTCGAACTGGAGAAGGAATATGATACCGCATGGCGATACGGTATCATGGAGACTCTCCACACGATGGGAGCCTGGGGGCGCCTTCCATCTTTATATCTGAATCTTTACTAGATCGTCGATTCCGCGTACAGATGGGGGGAAGCCCTCTCCTGCCCAATGGAGCAGGAGAGTGTCCTCAGGGTCGCACTCTTTGCCCTGAGCATCAACGGCATCACCTCAGTGCTGCTGTAATATGTTCTCGCTACGCTCTCCGTGGACGACTTTTCGATCTCTTTTGGCGTGGCACAGATCCCAACTCTGGAACGTCGACTCCTACAGGCATTGAACCGCGTCTCTCGCTATGCCGAAGCGCACAGGTTTCGGTTTTCCTTGGCCAAGACTAAGGTGGTGCACTTCTGCCGCCATCAACGGCCCCACCCTGACACAGACTTGTTTCTCAATGGTGTACGCCTGGAAGTGTTTGAATCGCACCGTTTCCTTGGTCTAGTATTTGACCGAGGCCTCACCTGGGAGGTTCATATTCGCATCCTTAAGGTCTCTTTTACCCGCGCCATGGATATCCAGCACACCGACCTTCGCCTGGTGACCGGTGCCTTCCGCACTTCCCCAATTGAGAGCCTACTAGTCGTTGCTGGGGAGATGCCACTCCATCTACGCCGCGTACAGTGCATCACTCGCCTGTACGCGCGAGCCCGGCGTCTTCCCCTTTCGCCAACAGCTCTGACTGCATCCGCATCTGATTTCGACGATGCCTACGCCGCCGAGAGACGCCAGTCATACTCTAAGCCCTTTAGGCTTAGTGCTAGGAAATTCCCTCAAGAGGTAAGTATAGCTCTCGGGACGGTGTTGCCCCTGGTTCTACCAGGACGCTATCCTGGAGGGTACCACCTTTAGCTATTTGTCACACCTCTATATCCCGACTAATGTCCATGTAGGCAGTCGCCAGATTAGCTCTTACAATTTTAAAAAAAAACGCCACGCCTCTGCTCCCAAAGCTTCTACAGCGCCAGGAGTATTGCATTGGACCTTTTTGAAACATACCTCGTGTCACGCTAGAACCGTGCCAGTGTATACGGATGGCTCCAAGTCCCAAGAGGGGGTCGGCTTCCACGCCGTATCGCCTCTGTTTGAAGTCAGCGGGGCTCTGCCAGGCGCTGCGTCCGTCTTCACGGCCGCGCTGGTGGTAATACACCACTCGGTACGGGAGATTACGCGACGTACCCTGTTCAGAGACCGGATTGTGATTTATATCGACTCACAAAGCGCCCTGAGTGTTCTCGGGGCATTGGAATCTCGGCATCCCCTGGTTCGCGATATCCGTGACGCCACGGTTTTGTCGAGCCGGGCGGATGTCGAGATTATCTTCTGCTGGGTTCCTGGACATGTAGGAATTGCGGGGAATGAGGGCGCCAAAGAGTCCGTGAGGACTCTGCGACCGTACCAGCGTTTGGCTCTTCCTCACACCAACTACATGGCAGGAATACGGGCAGCTCTTCGGACTGCTTGGCAAAGAAGATGGGAGACGGTCGAAGGGAACTTAAAGTTGCGTGCCATTGCGCCGCGACTGTTCTCATGGACCTATCCCCCAATGCCGCGAAGGCTTCAGTTTTCTTTCTGTCGTCTCCGAATTGGGCACACTCGCGGGACGCTCGCCATTTGATGGAGCGCTGGCCTGCGCCCTACTGTGAAGACTGAGTTGTCCCTCAGACTGTTTGGCACATTCTTGTTGAATGTCCCAGTCTAGGCAATCTTCGCGCACCTTACCTGTCCCGGGACAAGTGGGGTCGCTACCGCTTATTCCTTTTACTCGGGACAAGTTCGTGCACATTGACTTCTGGACTTCGACTTTTTGGACGACGCCGGCCTTCTCCCGTTTATTTAGCTAGATGGGGTTTTTGTTGTTGTTTTCTCTGTAGGTCGCACGTTTTGCGCCGGGGGGAGGCGACCTCCCCCCGACGCTGGACCCTGCTTCCTGCTTGTTGCCCTTTTTATTGTTGTTGTTTTTGTTATTCTAAAGTAACCTAGTACCAGGCTGTTGTGGTGAGTACGGCGACTTATGCCCAAGTAGGCCGTCGCCAGATGGGCTCCTAAAAGAAAAAAAAGAGCCTTTACGGCAAGCGACCAGGCCAAGATTGGGACGTCTGTCCCCGATGCGCCGCCGGGTAAAGGATTCCAGACCAAGACTAAAGTCGCAAGTGCGCTGAGTGGAGCCTTAATTATATCGTGCCCCTCATTGAGATACCACCCGGCGTTGTCGAGCCCGCCGGCTTCAAATGCTTTCTGGTTATTCGCTCCACTGATGGCAGCATGTTGGCAAAGGGCACCATGATTCATCAGAGGAGAGCATTAGCTTGCTTGATTGGTAGAGCGCCGAATGTGTCCCGTTTCTCGAAAGGGAGCCTTCTGGTGAATGCGTCAGATCCTTCCGAAGCTGCCATATTTTGTCCCCTTCGGATACCTAATGGCACCCCAGTGAGTGGACTACTCCATAAATGGCATTACCTTAGAGCTCGCCGACCATGGAGCGGTCAAAGTCTAACGTCTGATGTGAAAACAGAGAGGGGCCTCGATACCAACCATACACTCTTCGTTACTTTTGACTGTGACGGACTCCGTGAGTCGTTGCGTTCCGGTTGGTATCGCTAACGCGCGAAGGCGGAGGTGCTACTACTGCCACCGCCTTGGCCATACGTATCGCTCCTGTAGAGATGCACAGCCCGGGTTACCCGAAGTCTATGTAAGATGCTCCAAGGTCGTACACGATAAGCAAATCGTGTGTGGCCAAGCATGTCAATTGCGAAGAGCCTATCCCGCTTTTTCGAAGCAATGTGTTGCGTATCTCCTGGAGAATGAAATCCTGGCCCTTCCGGCTACGGATCTTCTCTCATTTCGCGAGGCTCAGGACAGCTGCCTGGAACTCACCCCTCAATTTTAAAATATGCACCTTCTGCTCCTGGCCTCTTTAGGCCTACGAGCACGGTTGTTACCGCGCTAATTCGGAACCCTTTTGCGGGTTCTACTCACCCCAGGCCCTCGTGGAGCTGACGGCACAAAGGGCTCACACCCAGCCTTGGCTAAAACCAGGGCTCTCTTCCCTCCCCCAGCGTGACCGTTTACCTCAAGGCGAAATGGCCGCGCCATTCCACCAATTTGTTAGACTCGCATGAGGAATGTGGGCGTGAGGTCGTTTACCCGGGTTCCTAAAGCTGCCTATATCTAGTACTGACCCCCCCCCCCTCTACTCTTTCATCACAATACTTTATTGATTTCTCATTTCCCTCGTTGGTTTTCGCTTCCAAGTTTTAAAGTAATAATAGAATAAATCTTGAATCCCTCATTTTGGTTAAGCATTAAAAGGAGGCGTGATTTCAGATGGCGTCCCGCGCACCAGTGAGTGCGTCCCGATCGACTCCGACGAGGAGGAGCCTTTCGATCCAGCTGTCGAAGACGGGCGGCGAGAGTGTGGGGCCGATTGGGGAGCTCTGATGGAACCCACGACAAAGACGTCGATCGCCGGAATCAAAGGTTGGACCCCATTGAGCGGAAGGAAAGCGTGTGCAAAGGGGCGATGGGGTATCGGGTCGCAAGAGCTGGGCAGTTACTTTTTATGCAATGGAAGTGCTGTCGTTGACCCCGTCCAGTCACGCCTGTGTAGCGTTGATGCATGCTGACTCAGCTTTGTTGATGCTGATGATTTTCCGTTCACTCGTCACCTTCTGTCCTTCCTTACTCACTGGTGGCTACGGCCTAGTGGAATGGAACACCCACTCCTCATGTTGACCAAAGTTAAGCTACACTGTGTAGGATTACTTAGGATTGTATTTCCAGGGTTGATCTGGACTAATTAGATTCGCCCCCTAATTGTGGGCGACTATCCTGAAACTCAACCTATTCTTAGACGGGAGTCCCCTTTTGGGGCTGTTTCCGAGCCCTTCCCCTTTCCCCTGGTCATCTAAAGGAAAGGGGAAAAAAATCAGATGGGCGGTATACGAGGATAGAAAGTTGCGTGTAGAAGAGTTAGTTTGGAGGGGGGGGGAGTAGATGCTACCACCGATTGCACCGTTCGATGCCTATCTTGGGGCGAACATAAGTTTAATGTTGGAACAGAACCACGGGTTGCTACCGTATGCAGACAGAATGCTGAAAGCCAAAATTTTGGTTATGTTATTGTAATACCCAGTTTGTTGCCTTCCGGTTGCTAAGATATATTGCAGTCACCTACCGATTGCTACGATATATTACAGTCGCCTACCGATTGCTACGATATATTACAGTTGCCTACTGGTTGCTACGATATATTGCAGTCGCCGCAATGTTGACCACTCAAACTGGGTAGCCATCCATCCAACGACAAACCAGACTTAATGTCGCTTTCCCATCCGACGGCTAACCATACCCATCGCTCTGGTTGGAACTTGTTTCTTATACTCGAATTTTAACATTTGCATTCCGTCTTTAATACAAACGCAACATTAGATGTATTTTATCGTATTGGTAATATTCTCAATCCCACTTAATCCAGACATAGAATCTACAATTAACAGTGGGGAGGGGTAAAGAGTTTCCTGTATGACTGTCACTATTTTGTAAATGGGAGATTCATTTTTCTGGTATATTTTTAAGCTCATATTTGTGAAATTCTCAGAAATTATCTATCATCATAGCAAAGTATACAATGTGTATCGAATTGTGGGTGATTAAATGAGTCACTTTGTGGAGGTTATTTTTAAGAGCAGCTTAATCCAAAAGCATGAGCTGAAAGTGAAAAGGTAGATATACGAGATTTGGATCAAAGAGTAGATAGATAAAGTAGTCTGGCTAGTTTCCCAAACTGATATTAGGCCAGCGTATTTATGGAATTAAATGATAGTGAATGTTCCCAATCCATCGTCTCCATCCATTTTACGCATAAGTACATTTGCAGTTTCCTGTGACTCTCACTGTTGCCTTAATTGTAATTTTCTTATCGACAAACACGAAGAGTAGAAATCCGATATTATATAGTTTGAAATCTGAAGGGCGAAATATTTTATTTGCAGAGCAAATCGAGCTGGAAGTCATTATGACAAGAAAGCCGAAACGCAAGAATTTCCTTAAGCGCTTTCACAAGACTGCCCCCATAAAGTCGGCAACGATGGCCGAAGGTCTGTTCGTAGCTCAGGAGGCCTCGCTAAACATCCCTTCAGGAAGAATACCTTGAGGTTGATTCATTCCCACGATTTGGCTTACCAAAATCTCCTGCAATTACAGAGTTTGCTAATAGAAATTCTCATTATTTTTTTTCTTGATTCTAGTACCCAGCTAGGTGTTTCGTAAACACATTCATGGTGCCATCTTTTGTTGTAATTTACCTCGATTGAATCTACGGATGTTGCCATCATTTAAATGATTATAGTGTGTGCTTTACCTAATATTCCCTTTATATGAGGTTGGTAGTGTCGAGTTCTTGTCAAGATTTCAGCTGTGCTGGCACATCAGAATGGATGCCTTTCATGACGACATTAAGTAGGGACTCAAACCACGCCATCCGAAATAGTTATTCACTTAACAAAATTTAAAGGTTGACAAGTTTTGTTGGCTTCATGTCAAGTAGACAGAGCTTGGGTCTGATAGATCACTGATCACTGGCACTAACCAGTCAATATGAAAAATCGTATACTTACAGATATAAGTTCAAAATCTGGCCTTAAGGACAAGACTGTTTTGATCAAGATATCGATTAAGTAGATGATTTATAAATGTAAGTGGGTAAGATTAGATTGGTAATCAGTGTTTAAAACGGCGATTGCAAATGTTTGTACTATGAGAGATAAGTATGAAAGGAAATGAAGCGTTTGTGTGATGTGGGGTGTGATCAGGTGCAATTTTACTTTATATTGTGAGCCCAGGCTTCTCTAGTCAAACTCAGCTGTGTTCACTTTTTTTCTAAAGTACTCTTAGAGAAGTTACATTGAAAGAGGTTCGGAGAAGAGCATTGTGGTATGCTTGAGGTTAGATTTGGTAGGGGGTATTTTATTTTACATTGGTCATTGAAACTAGTTGGCGATCCAAGGTGGAATCCGATAAGTTAATGTCAGGTTAAATTAGTTGATGTATGAATGAGAAGACGCGAGGAAGATGGAAAGAAGGAAAAATCAAAGGTTGCTAGATCAGTGAGAATGGGAAGAGTATGTGAAAATGCTTGGGATTAGGAGAGAAGAAAGAAGTAAATGGAGATAGAGCAATTGTGGAACTAATATAAGATAATTAATAGTACAAGGGCCCTATGCGGATCTGTTGCAACTGGAAAAAGAACACTGAATGGTGGAGTGACGATGCGAAACATGTAGTCGAGAGCAAAAGGAACATGCACTGCAAATTATTAATAGGGCACATGAGGATGATGGAAAAGCGAATGAATGCATAGAAGGAAGTGAAAATAAAAATGAAATTAGTGATTAACCAGAATAAGAAAGTAGCAAATCAAGCATTTGGATGGCAGAGGAATGATGATCCGGATGGGAACACCAAGTTATTCTGAAAGTAAGAAAGTTGAGAAACTAAAAAGAATAGTTGTGGTAACAGGAAGAAAGAATGGCATGGTAATTATGAGTAATGAGATCAAAATTATATAGCGAGAATACTTTGACGTTGTATATTGTGCACCACCTAACAGGGTCTATCGACTTCTCCATCATGTGTCGTAATGTCTTCTCTTCGTCACGTTGGTCTGCGTCCCCTTCTACACGCGCTTCATCTACACACACATCAACCAGCTTTTCTACTTATCCATCAATCCTTCCCATTCTTTCATAACATTCATTGAATGTTGCTCTAATTGCACACTCATCTCATTTGTACCTACTAATATATACTCATCCAATGGAAACTTACAAATACTATATGTTGCATTAAATCCTCTCTCCCGATCTGGCAAAAATACAGAAAAACCCATTCACCTTTCTCACCAAACTGTTCCATCAATCCATCTTTTCTCGTGTGGCTGCTTACACGCTCTTCCCTTCCATGCTCAACTAACACTAGCTATATCGTTCCTCCCTTCACAGTCTTCCATGCCAACTGCGGAGGTACCCACAGTGCTGCGTCAAAACTCTGCTCTATATTTTATATGAAAGGAAGTTCTCGCTTTGTGCGACTTCCTACGTCTAGATATAAGAGAGGCCCGCCAGCGTGCCCGAGCACAAACCTCGCCACTCGGCCGGCTCTTCTCTGACGTTTTACGTGACGCTGGACGAAACCGACCATCACGCGCGAGTTCCGACCAGCCTGAAGCACTTCGCAGCGTCGAAAACATTCAGCATATGCAGTCGAAGCCTCGCTCTCACACCGAGATAACCAATATAGCCCCCTCTCTCCAGCATCTCTAGCTGGGAGAGACGCTCAGGGTGAGACACTTGAAGACATCAGACGCTATTTGAAAGAATCCTCAACATCGACCAGTGAAGGTTCATCCACCCGGCCCCGAGACCCAAAGCCCAGTGGTAAGAGGAAGGATTCCTCACCTTGGTCATCGACCACCGATAAGCGGGCAGCCTCTGGAGCCGACTCGGCCGAACCCCGAGAATCTTCAATGGACTCCTCCCCTATGGTTGAACATTCTATGCCCTTAAGTCCGTCTCGCCCTTCACAGGACTTAGGCCCCATCCTGATCCAAACGATGGCAAATATAGACCCAGCTCCACACACCTCGCTCAGATCACCTGTTCGTTCCGCTCACCCTTCAACCCAAGATCCGATGGAAGCAGTTGATACTCCAACATCACCAATTGCGGCGGTTGAACCAACTCCTCAGACACCGAAAATACTCTCGACCCATGAATCCGGATCTACCGGCCGAAAATCCCTTCTTGATCTTCCTTTTCCGCCAGGTTGCGAGCCCGAATTACAATCAAGGGCCTCGGTCGGTTCTCCAAAACCCACGAAAAAAAACCGTTACTGCTCCATCTAGGATCTCTTCCCCTGCAAAAGCAGGCTCCTCAAAATCACCTCTCCGTCTCCCAAGCTCTTTGGGACGAACCTCAAATACAATAGCGGCCTCAAAAGAGAAAAAGATATCCACAGTGGTATCTAATCGTCACACATAATATCTTCCATTTTACAATGGAATTGTCAAGGAGTTCTTCCAAAGTGGGAAGAACTCAAAATTCTTTTGACGACTATCCACCTCGCTGTTATTTGTCTTCAGGAAAATAAACTGGGTATACCGCCCTTTCCGCCGGTACCCGGCTTTCTCACTTTCAACTCTATTGCTCCTGCTGGAAGCCCCTCTCATGGAGGGGTGTCAATCATGGTATCTTCATCCCACCATGTTTCTCCCATCTCCCTACATAATACCCTCCAAGCTGTTGCCGTGAGGGTTTTTCTGACTAAGCTTTTTACCGTTTGCTCTATTTACCTACCCCCTTGTTTATCATTGTCAAGACCCGACCTTTTAGAACTTATAGACCAGTTGCCCTCCCCATTCTTATTACTAGGAGATTTTAACGCTTTCACCCTTACTGGGGTGACATCACTCGAAATAAAGGCAGTGTTTTAGAGTCTCTTTTATTATCTGACTTTCTTTGTGTCTTAAATACTGGCGATTTTACCTCTTATCATGTCCAGACGGGCTCTTTTAGCTGCGTTGACCTGTCTGTTTGTTCGCCTGATTGCTTCACGGAATTTCGATGGTCAATTCTTGACGATCTCCATGGGAGTGACCACTTCCCTATTGTCTTGTCGGCCCTTCAAGTTAGCCCTCATACAACCATGCCCCTTAAGTGGGACTTAGGCCATGCAGATTGGGAAGGTTTCCAAGAGGCGTCCTTCACAAACGCATCCTTGGGGATCTTCAATGGAGTGGACGCGGCAGTAGAATACTTTACATCGACTATCTACAATGCAGCAACACAGACCATCCCACGGAGGCCACCTACCACGGGCCGCTCAACCGTGCCCTGGTGGACCTCGACGTGTGCAACAGCTATCAAAAATTACAAGTTAGCCCATGCCCGATTCCGAAAGATCCCAACTTTGTGCAACAAGGTCGACCGAAACCGAGCTCGTGCGCTTCGCCAAAGAACCCTTCCTCAGGCTCGCCGAAATTCATGACGCCGTTGCGTTTCATCAATTTCCTCTATGACACCTACTGCTAAGATCTGGAAGAGGATTAATAAGATCAGGGGCCGTTATGCTAATCATCATACCCCCACACTCAACTTAGATGGTTCCTTGGAGAATGACGGCTTGGCGGTCAGCAATACTTTTGCTGTCCATTTCCGCGCCGTCAGCAGTGTCAGCCGTTACGATAAGGCTTTTCAATCCTACAAATAAAGGAAGAATCTCATTCTCTCAAATTCACAACAAAATCTAACCTTCCGTATAACGCTCTATTCAGCATCCATGAGATGCAAAGCGCTTTGTCCCTTTGCAGATCTACTTGCCCTGGCCTTGATGAGATCCATTTCGATATGATTCGGCACCTACATCCACATTCTACTCTCTTGTTACTTGATTTGTACAACCTTATATGGGTGAAGGGTTTTTACCCGTCATCATGGCGCATTGGGATCATCCTTCCCTTTGTCAAACCGGGCAGGGACGGGTTGGATGCAGATCACTACCGCCCTATAGCTCTCCAGCTGTTTGAGTAAGTTGCTGGAAAAAATTATATTGGAACGCCTAAACTGGTTCCTAGAAACCAATCACCTTCTCTCTCCATTTCGATGTGGCTTCCGCAAAGGTCATAGTACGTTTCGAGGGATCGGTCCGGAAAGCTTTCTCATTAAAGCACCGAGTCCTGGCTATATTTTTTGATATTGAGAAAGCCTACAACACAACATGGAGATACGGCATCTTGAAGCAGCTATACGTCTGGGAGGTGAGAGGCCTTTTACCTTCACTTATTTAAAGTTTTTTAGCATCTCGATCCTTCAAGGTACGTGTTGGAGACGCATACTCTGACCTGCAACCCCAAGAGGAGGGAGTTCCTCAGGGCAGTGTTTTATAATTGCCATCAATGATATTATTTCGTCTCAACCAGAGGGTGTATCGGCAACTCTGTTTGTCAATGATTTAGCACTATACTGTTCCTCACCTCGCCTTCCATCAGCAGCGCGTCGGCTACAACTGGCGGTCGATGCTGTATCCAAAAGAGCACAACTTAAGGGATTCCGCTTTTCCACGAACAAAACCAAAGCAATGTATTTCCACCGAGGCAGAGGGGTTCTTGTTCCTCCATCTATATCCCTACAAGGCGAAGATATAGAGTTTGTCGCCGAGTTTCGATTCCTTGGCGTAACTCTCGATCCAAAGTTATCCTGGTTACCACACTTACGCCGACTTCGAACAGGCTGTCTGCGGGCTCTAAACATTTTGAAAGTCCTCTCACACACTTCGTGGGGCATTGACCGACAAACATTGTGGACATTATACACAGCCCTCGTTCAATCCAAATTGGATTATGGCTGTCAAATTTACTCATCGGCTTCCCCTTCAGCCCTTAAAATGCTGAACCTCATTCGAAACCTCGGAGTTCGCCTTTCTAGTGGAGCCTTCCGTACTTCTCCTCTCAACAGCCTTTACTGCGAGAGTGGGGTACTCCCTTTGCCCTACCATAGACTTCAAATCTGCATGCGATACCTCTGCCGAGTACAGCAAGCCCCTGTATCAGAGGTCTACAGATGCCTGTATGCTGCCGAATCAACGGCGGCATATGATAAGTTGCCATCTTTACCCCGCCCTTTGAACCTTCGCATAGGAGATCATCTCTCTAACCTGGGTGCTCCAAGGGTCCTTACCCTCCCATCCTTACTGATCCCTAGTTGGCGTGCTCCTTTACCCACAGTATGTACCAACATGTGGAGCTTGGAGAAGTCCTCCATGGACCCTCGCATCATCAAGAGCCTGTTCTTAGATCATTCAACCTCACATAAACAATGCTGCCCACTATACACGGATGGCTCTAAGTCGGACGGTGGCGTGGGTGCCGCAGCCATCTACCCAGGAGGAGAATTCCTAACTCTATCTTTGCCGCCAGCAGCATCCATTTTTACCACTGAACTTTCAGCAATCCTTTTAGCCTTTAGACTCATCCAAATTTGACCTTTTAGTGATTTTGTCATTTTTCCCGACTCAAGGAGTGTTTTACAGTCAATTAGATCTTTTAATGCGTCCCATCCCCTAGTCACAGAAATTTGCAACTGGCTTATCCAAAATGCATCCCGATATAGAATTATTTTTTGCTGGGTTCCTGGGCATATGGGGGTCCTGGGCAATGAGACGGCTGATCGGCTGGCCCGCTCAGCGCATTCTGTGTCCCCTGAGAACTCGGCTGCGCCTGTGGCAGAATGAATGGAATGACTGTTCAACATCCAAACTATACAAAATTAAAAATTCTATTCGCTCTTGGCCCTCGAGTTGCCATAGAATGCGGTCGTTGGAGGTGGCCCTTTGCCGAGTTCGCATTGGCCACACGAGACTTACTCACGGTCATCTTGTTTCGGGTGATGCTCATATCAGCCCTTGCTGTCGTTTTTGCGGTGGGGACCAATCGGTTACCCACCATTTATTGGATTGTAGCCATTTTGCCATTCTCCGGTTGTCCTGTTTCCCGACCCTTTTAACTATTCCTCAACACACCCGTCTTCGATTCATATTGGCGGAGAAATCTTTTAACCCGTCATTTTTTAAATTTTTGTCACAAAGTGGTCTCCTCCACCTTTTATAGATGATTTGTCTCGTTTCACCCTAGCTGCCATATAGAATCCACTTGGATTGGGCAGCAACCCACTGGTAACTTACCTTAAACCTCTCATTTTCCTCTTCACTGATTCTGAAAACATTCTTCCAGTGTTTCCTAAAAGCTCTTTCCACCTTGGTTTCGTCTTCCAGTTGGTTTCCTCTCTCGTCTTTAATTCTGATCTTTTCCTTAAGTGATTTGTCTTTCAATCTGTTTATCCATTTCTAAAAGTGTTTCGATGATTCTTCATCTATTTTATGAATATGGTTGTTCCAGTGTTCTTGTTTTTCATATATCATTAACGTTAGCATTCTCTTCTTCCTTCTTAGTTGGTTGTACAGTTTCCTTCTTGGTCCTTCTCTATGTATCTGTTCTGAGCTGTGAACTTTGAATGGTTATAAAGTATTTATGTTGGAAGTAAAGCATGCATTAGGGTGAAAGAGAGCCGGAGTGATTGGTTTGACATTGTTGTGTGATACCAATGCTGTTTAATATCCTTATGAATGGAGTACTAATAGAATTACAAATGAGCATGAAGCAAAGAGATTTGTTGGGTTCTACCTGCATTCCTTAGTGCTGGTGGCTGAGACTGATTTAGAGTAGGGAACTAAAAATAAATAAATGCAGGAAACACCTAAGTTGATATGGTGTTTGGAGATGTGGTATTAGAGTTGGTGGCGTTACCCTTGAACAAGTGCAAAGTTATAAGTATCTATAAAGGTTAATTACTTCTGTCTCCTCTTTACCTCACTTCAGTGGGACTGGCGGCCCCTAGGGACGTCACCACATCCCCTGGGTATTCCATCTTGGTCTCGGTCTTCTGTGGTGTTTGGTGCTGGCGCAAGGTTTATTCTTCGCTTGTGTCTTTGAATGGGAGAAGGAGGGCCTAACACGCAACTCGCACAATGGAGCTCTTGCCCCCCAGTGGACACGGTGTTGGATCTCTGACGTCGAGGCACGGGTTCCACCTAAACGAGAGCGCAGCGTCTTTGAGCTGACCACCATTTGGGTGGATACACTGATACTCGCCTCTCTGGGAGTAAGTAGTTCCACACGCATCACTGCTGTATTTCCTTTCCATCTTCACATCATAACATACCCACTCCTCTGTTCCGGACCATTACTGTGGAATACTTTTGTCTTCCACGGGGGTACTCATTTCCACATACCCCTGACGCGGAATGGGTGCTCCCCCCAGTGATCGCGTAGGGTTCCACCATTGCTGGTCGATGTAAAAATACAACAACTATACAACACTTCCATTTCATATCACGTTCATTTCATTACCCCGTCTGTAGTTCTCACCCACGAGGCGACGAACAAATGGTGCTATCTACCTGCACGCACTAGTAGACAAAATCTCTAGATACAGGGTGTACTGGCAGAGACCCCTCCCGGGAAGTGGTTCATTTCGAATGATGTTTGTCGATGTGTGTTGTGTGGGTGTTTTTATTAAATTCTGGTGTTTGTGTGTGTGGATGGGGGGGGGGGGTAAGAGGAAAGTTGTTGTACTGGAGTCGGTAGGAGTGTCATGGGTATTCTTTATTTGAGTCCGGGATATGTGGCGGTTTTGTTGTAAAGTGGTAGTTGGGATGGGATTGGTTTACTTCCCTGGTGGAGTGTTTGGTTCCTTATGTTTACGTGTACTCCAATTGGTAATGTTTTGATTTCTGACCTCCCCCTAAGTGTAGGATGAGAGTGGTTGTTGTTGATAGCTCACCAGGAGCAGCTGACATCTCTGCTCCCTCCGACCCCTTGGGAGATTAAGGGAAGAAGCGATCCTACAGCCTCTGCTGTCGGCCCCACCAACGCCACCACAATTAAGTAGGGTCCTGTTTTCTGTGCGGTTGTTGCATGCGGTAGGAATTTTATAGCAGTCCATGCAACAGGTAGGAAGTGTAAGTTCTTTTGCAACTTAACCCACGTGGAGTACATCCAAGTGCGGTGCTTGGGTCATAGACACTTGAACATGACTGGCTACTATACAACTCTATGTAGTCTTGCTCTACATGGTGGCTGGAGTGTATAATACACAGAGCATTAGTATATGCTATTGGTCTGAGTGTGAAATGTGCCAGGAAGCAGCATGAGAGTGTGCTGGTACCAAACGTTGGCGTTTGGGAGTGGGACTGGTAGGGAAGGAGAAGTAAAGTTTGTCGAGTGAGAATAGGGCAAGTGGACAAGTTGAGAGGGATGTTTGGTGTGCGAATGGCGGATAGAGTGAAGAACGACTGGGTGAGAGATGTTTATGGTATGAATGTGTGTGTTCTCAAGAGCTATGTGCTTATAAGAAGAATGGATGGAATTAGACCTGTGTAGCGAATGTACGAGAGTGAGTGTAAGAAGGGTTGGAAGACCGAGTAAAAGGTCGGTTGATTATGTGAATGAGTGTTTGAGAGGGAAAGGGCTGACCGAGGAAGAAGTGGATGCCATTGTGTATGAAAGATCCGCCAGCCCCCACTGTGTGAAACGTAGATGTTGAAGTTTTGATTTTCGATTTAGTGTGCCCTGGGAGCACTACCATGTTTCATGAGGGATGGTATGGGATCCTTTTAAAGTGACTCGGCCTCCCTCTATTGCGAGGATTGCCCAGTTCTGCCCAGTTCCAGGTGGTAATGGTCGCTTAATCACTTGAGAATCTGAAATGACTTTTAGATCTCGTCCTTATGTGGATGAAAGTGTGTTCGCTATAAAAGCCCACACCTAACTTTCCATACGAATCCCTTTAAAAACTTCCGATCCCCCTTATTTCTATGAAAACCTCCTATACAGATTCCTCTATAGAGTTGGAGCTTTACGAGTGATTCAGTGAATTACCCTGGAGATTGTAACTACTAACTATTTTATATGAGGAGGAATATTAACTTGCATATTTGGGTGATATTGCCCTGGACACGAATGTCCCAGTCTGGGTGATCTTCGCGCACGATACCTGTCCCGGTACCGGGATGGGCGGGGTCGCTACCGCCTGTCCCTTATACTCAGGACGGATTCGTGCACACCGACCTGTGGACTTTTAGACATTTTGGAGGAGGCCGGCCTTCTCCCTATTATTTAAAATTCAACCATTGATCGCGGTCTTCTTCGGCGGGAGAGGGCGGGCCTTTCCCCGTCGACGGAGCTCACTCTATATTTCTTCAATTTGTTTGTTTTTGTTTTGTTTTCTTTTTTCTTTTGTTTTAATCTGGCTTTGAATGTAGCCTAGATTTAGGCTGGCTTGAGTGCGGCGACTTATGCCCTAGAAGGCAGTCGCCAGATGACATAGAAATAAAAAAAAATATGCCCTGGACACAAAAGCTATCTTTAAATTTGATGCTTTTCAACCGCTTTTTTTACTCCCTTTAAAAACTTGGGATGTGCCCGAATTTATGCTGTTGGAGACGGGTCGCTCTTGACGTTGACGAAGTGTCGTGAGGCGTTCTTCAGGGCGTTGCGGGATGGCTTCGAATCGTGAGCAGTAATTAGTGCGACGAAAGCAAGTGTGGAAGTACAAAAGAGCTTGCGAGTTTGAAGTGTTGCTTGATATCTGGCTTCTATTTAAAATAATTGTTCTGTTTCTCCCAAATATTAAATTTATGTATGATGCTGTCTTCTTTGGACACTATATATGTCACTTAATTAATTTGAATGCTCAAAAAGGCATTCAAATGTTCCCATGGTTGCATATTATGTAACTTCAATGTACAACAGTTGCTATAACTTTTTATAATAATAATAGGCGAGTTAGAATAGAAAATTTTATAATTTTGTACTTGCATAATTTTCATTTACGAATCTTTGTAAAGAGAATCCTTGCTCGGAGTAACACTGTTACCCGAGTTTTGAAGGGAATTTACTATTTGTAACATTCTATATTATTTCTCAAAAATCTTAAGCAAATTATTTTTTTAAGTTTCATATGTTTTGCAAAGGTTCACAAATCACTAATTTGCTTGACATATTTTACAATCCATCCGTCCATTACATGTGATAATCAGATCTCAGTCCAAAAAAACTTTATTTTTAAATATTTAGGCCAAGTTTTTTTTTTATTTTATATACTATTTAAGACGAAGAACTATTTTTTAGTATTTAAATTAAAATATATATATATTGCAAGAGGATTTTTCTTTATCTTCCTTGCATAATTTACCATGTTTCATGTGTCAGTCGCTGGTTGCAGAAGGGACTAGATGTGAATTTATTGATGTATGAAATGGGAAGTATGCTGGGTTGGAGCCACCTATTTCTGTAAAACAATTTCACATGCATTGCAGGCAAAAAATGAACTGATTAGGCTTGCCGAGCTTTACTCAACTTTAGGTGGGCCACCTAAATCCCCACTTCCTGAAATCTACTCCGCAGGTGGGTGGGTACCCTGTTTAGCCTCTTACACTTGGTATCTGGAGAAGCTGCACATCATCCCAGCCTGAATGCAAATTAGGGAGGCCCAATCTCTGGGTTGGATTGAACACTGATGGGGCATGGGAAAGTTGGTGCTCGTTCCCTCATCTTCCTCAACGATATATTGCCCTTTCAGGGTGTCTACTGTCCTTGAAATCCTTGAAAAGTTCTTGAATTTGATGAAAAAGGTAGATGTCCTTGAATTTAAAAAATAAATCATTGAGTGATTGTTCAAATGATTTTTCAAATTCACTATTTATATACTTTTTAATGTCTATTAGCAAAATAGTAATATTTAAGTTAATCTACTCACTAATGTGAGGGAACATATGCTTTGGATGCATTGTATTTTATGATGGATGCTCGCTATACTTCTGTGACTCTCGCTTGGATACCTTGTTCTTGTTTTTTTGCACTGGCGAGTTGATTTTGGTTATGCTTTGCTTATAACCCATTTTTTCCTTAAATACCTCACCTTCATCAATATCCCATAATGTTTATTGCACTTTTTTTAATTTAAAGAAAAAAAACAATGGCTAAAACCCAACCTTGATTATTTTTTAAAAAGTCCTTGAAAACCTTGAAAAGTCCTTGAATTCAAAATCACCAAACAAGTTGACACCCTGCCTTTTATTACTATTATTATTAGTCATCATTCTTATTCTATCGGAGGTAGGGGCTAGGAATCATTGCTTCTGTAATTATTCCTCAAAATGGCCATGAGAGCAGAGGTCAAAGCCACTCCGGCTCCTCGGTTCGGGGTGTTTGATGAATGTGCGTGGATATGCAGAGAAGTGAAATTGGTTGTCTGGTTAAAAAAGGAAAACTGGATGTTCTGGCCCTAAGTGAAACCAAGTTTGGTGGGAGTGAAAGCAATACAATCAGGAGTAAATGAGAGAGTGAGAGCAAAGTATGAAGTGGCGGTACTGATGAATGAGGAAGTGTGCAAGAGAGTACAAGGAGATAAATTCAAAATTGTGGGCGCGAATGAAGTTCTAATGCGAAAAGCGAGTGATAGTGAGCGTGTATGGTCCACATGTGGGCAAACCTGAAAGTGTGAAAGAAGCGTTTTGGGAAGAGCTGAATGGATGTCTGCAAGGTTTTAGTGTAAATGAGAAAGTAGTCATAATGGGTGATCTGAACGCAAAGGTAAGTAAGTGATCGAGTAGTGAATGGGGTAGTTGGGAGATATGGAGTGCCGGGATTGAATGATAATGGTGAAAGAGAGATAGTAGCTGGGAACACATGGTTTAAAAAGAAAGAGCACAAGAAGTATACCCGAGAAAGAGTGGGTAGGTAGGTGGGAGAAAGAGTGATTGGGGATCGAAGGAGAATGTTAGACTATGTTCTGATAGGAAGAGAGAAAGTGAAGAGACTGGGATTTAGATGTAAAGAGGGGGATGGTGGGAGACTTATCCGACCATTACCTGGTGATAGAAAAAGTAAGAGTAAAGAGTGAATGGCTTGGCAAACGAAGGAGCTACAATGAAAATAAGTACCCTAGAAGACCTTACGGTCCATACAAGGAGGGTACTTTCGGTGCAATCCTCGAAGATCACTCGCGAGGATCTTAACGGTGATTTCTCAAGACTATATCTAGTCTTGAGTTGAACTAGTCAATAGATTCACTATTGACAACTTCCGTCGGAAGTGCGTTCCAACTACCACAGATTCTGTATGTGAAGAATTTCCCACACAGATCACGGTGGTATCGCTTCAGTTCAAGTTTGTAGCCGTGATTTCTTGTTCTCCCCTCGCTGAGCTGGAAAATTTTCCCGTAGTCCAGTCTGTCGAAGTCTTGAAGTATTTTAAACACTTCGATAAGCTGACCACGTAGTCTCCGGGTTTCCAGCGAGAACATATCTAATTCCCTTAATATATCTTCATAACTTTTATGCCTGATAGAGGGAATCAGTTTGGTTGCCCTGGCTTGCACGCGTTCCAATCTCGCGATGTCCTTTCTAAATGAAGGACTCAAAAATTGCACGGCATACTCCAGGTGCGGTCGGACGAGGGAGTTGTACAGACACAGTACTATCTCCTTGTTTCGATATCCAAACTGACGCTTTATATACCCTAACATCCTTTGGGCTTTCTTCTCCACCTCAATACACTGTTTCGAGAACTTGAGGTCACTAGTGATTGTTACACCCAAGTCCTTCTCAGTGTCGGTGGATTCAATAGCAGTGCATTTAAGGATATAGGGTGATTGGGTATTTCGGTGACCGATATGCATCACTTTGCATTTGTTTACGTTGAAAGGCATTTGCCACGTATCAGACCACTCCCCGATCTTCTGAAGATCATCTTGCAGGCGGGCAGTATTTCCATCCTTTGCAACGTTCATACCAAGCTTGGTATCGTCGGAGCTCGGGACAGATTCGTGCACACTGACTTGTGGACTTGTTGACTTCTTGGGGGAGGCCGGCCTTCTCCCTATTATTTAAGCAAGGTTTGTTTGTTTTGTTTTTTGTTGTTGTTTTTTGTTGTTTTTTTGCATTTTTTGTTTTCTTTAGTTGCACGCTCCTGCGCCGGGGGGACCTCTCCCCGACGCACCAGCTTGCTTCCTTTCCCCCTTTTGGGGTGTTGTTGTTTTTTTTCTCTCTCTTTAATTTCATTTTAAAGTAGCCTAGAACTAGGCCAGTTTTAATACGGCGACTAATGCCCAAGTAGGCAGTCGCCAGATGAGCTCTAAAAAAAAAAAAAAAAAAGGGGTATCGTCGGCAAATTTAGAAATCTTGGCAACCATGTCACCGTCCATGTCGTTGATGTAGATGATGAATAGTAGTTGTCCCAGGACAGAACCTTGAGGCACTCCGCTAGTAACGGGCACCCACTCAGAAGCCTGTCCATTCAGCACCACCCGTTGCCGTCTGCCATTTAGCCAGTTCTCTATCCAGCCTGCTACCTTTTCGTCTATGCCCAGCGCTCGCACTTTCCGGAGAAGGCGGCGGTGTGGTACCTTATCAAAGGCTTTCTGAAAGTCTAAGTAGACCACATCCACTGCCTTGGCTCACTGAACACGAAGTGGAAGAATTCCACAAGGTTCGTCAGGTATTACCGTTGACTTCGGAAGCCGTGCTGGGAACTCCTCAGTAGTACCTTTGACTCTAAATGCGACGATATTTTATCCAACATGATGCTTTCCATGAGTTTACCGACTATCGAAGTCAGACTGATAGGTCGTTAGTTCGACGGTTGACTATGGTCTCCTTTCTTGAAGATAGGAGTCACCTCCGCTTCACACCAGTCTCTAGGAACGCATTCGGTCCGGATTGACATGTTGAAGATTGCGCTCAGGTGTCGTGACACTTGATCGCGCACTTCTTTCAACACTTTAGGTAGAAACCCATCCGGCCTAGGTGACTTATTCATCATTAGGTCAGTGATCTTTTTTATTTCTCCGTCTGTGAAGTCCATATCCTCCAGCTTTTCCCCCCGAGTAGGAACCCATTGGCTGGGGGATCTGCATCTGAATGTTTTAATGTCCCCTCCTCATTCCTCAAAGGGCCAATCGTTAGACGGATTGGTTTACGGCTGTTTACATATCCAAAAAACTCAATGGGATTCTCTTTACAGAGTCTCGCCACTCGGAGTTCCTCAGACCGCTTAGCCGCCCTTATGCTGGACTTCACTCTCCTAGCTAACCTCCGGTATTCGTCAAAGTCACCCGAGATCTTCGATTGCCGGTACTCATTTCTCTTCTCCCTAAGCAGTTGACCAATTTCTCGATTAAACCACTTTGATTGAACAGAAGACCGACGGGTGCATTTCAGAGGGATGAAACGCGATTGAAGACTCATGAATGTGGTTTTGAAACTGTTCCACGAGTCTTCAACAACCTCGCACACTTCTAGCCTCGCGTCAGTCAGTCCAGCACGAACCCCTACAAAGTCTGCTCTTATCAAATCAAGTTTCCTCGATTTACTAGTTGCAGGCTCTGCCTTGGAGACTTTGACTACAAATCTAATTAGTCGGTGGTTACTGCCTCCGAGCTCTTCGCCAACAGAGAGGTCCTCAACGATGTCATCCTCAGAGGTGAAAACCCAAGTCGAGGATATTTTCTCCTCGTTCGTTCTCTCACCCATTGAGTCAGGAACTCGTTGTTCGCGAACTCCAGGAGTAGTGCGTTCTCGCCGCAGGGTTCTCTCGTTTCCCAGTCAACATGGGTATTGAAGTCACCCATGGTGATTCGCACTGTCTTTTACAAGTTCGCCCAACAGCTGGTACAGACTCTTGTCTTGTTCTAAGAGTTGGGCAGGGGGTCTGTAAAGCACCAGGGTCCTGTATCTGACAGGACCTATCTCTAGGTCAACACCTAGTAGTTCATGGTCGGATACGATGTTGCATTCCGTCGAGTTGAGAGTATCCTTGACATACAACATCACACTGCCACCCTCTCTGTCTAGCCTGTCTTTCAGGAAGATCTGGTAACCGGGAATCGTGAATTCACCTTCAAAATCTTGGTTTGAGGTTTTTATCCACGACTCTGTTATGGCCACCATCTCAGGTT
Organism: Ceratothoa steindachneri; assembly: GCA_963969495.1. NCBI lineage: Eukaryota > Metazoa > Arthropoda > Malacostraca > Isopoda > Cymothoidae > Ceratothoa > Ceratothoa steindachneri. The sequence continues at coordinate 120,379,716 of OZ018323.1, read as the reverse complement.
CTTCTGTTGCTACGAGGCCACGAAGCTCGAGAAACTTATTCCTGATTGACCTCGCATTGAACAGAAGAACTTTGAGGGAGTCCCTCAGTGTAGGACTCCCTACGCTCTTCCGTTTCCCGGCTTCTTTTGTGTGGTAGTACCCCTCTTAGCCACATCTAAGAAGGTCGTTCCAGGAGTGACACGGGCATACTGTCTTACGTCCGCCTTCACTCTGGGTCGGACGCTCCTCTGCGTCCGCTCCACGACATCATGGATTAAGTGCACTCTCCGTCCCTTTGGTAGAGGTCGTTTCGACCGTAAAAGGTGCGGCAAGGGTCCAGAAAGAAGACCCCCTCCGCCGTACAGAGGTCGGCCAGGCGCTGGTTCAAGGTCACGTTCCTTGAATGAGCTCTCCGGCTAGGACCTCTTCTTGGGAGCATCCCTACAACGACTCGTCTGCGAGTTTTCAATCTGCAGTCGTCCACGGCTCCCATGACCGTGCTGAGAATTTTCTCACTAGGGCCTACTTTGCCTCCTCTGAGGTAGAGGTCATTGCCACTCACCATCAGGGAAACGACTGAATTCTCGGAGATCTGAGATTTCTCAGCCTCTACCCTGATGTGGTGGTTTTCCCGTCCTGACTGGCAGCATACCTTCACACTAGTGCGAAAGCGGGCTACTAGCAGGTGCTGCAAACCTCGTGCTTGAGAATTGCCCACAAGGGTAACCCTCGGACATTTCCATGCAGAGGTTTAAGGCTTTCCTTCCGGAAGCGAACTTTCGCTTCCCTCTTTCTTCTCGATCTTATTTTTCTTAATCATCTTTTCCCCCCTATCTTCCTTTATTATATACTCTTCTGTTTCTACCTTTTCTTCTTCTGCTTCTACTTTATCTTCTGTTTCAACTTTCTCTTCTTCTGCTTCTACTTTATCTTCCTTCTTCTTTCCCTTCTTTTTCTTCGCTGGTTTATACGTTGTAGCATGCGGACCTAGCTCTGGGGGTAATACTGCAGATGCAGTGTTTACTACAGGGCTTGAGGTTAGCTCTGCTATCCTGATCTCGAGACTGCTAATCAGTCTGGCGTGTTCCAATTCCAGGCTCTTTATTTTCTCCTCCAACTTCCTAAACCTCTCCTCGGAAGCCCCGCATGTGTCCTTTAACTCCTTAATTTGGCCGTTTAGAATGCAGTCGGTGCAGGAACTGGCCGGGTGGCATTTTGAATAACACCCCTCCGGAAAGTCCACGCACCACTTATCTATCTGGCATATTGCGCACGTGTATTTGAGGGCTCCTGGTCCTTTCTTGCCGGTCATTTTGAACACTATGATAGTAGAAGCTTTGCGACCAATCAGTAAATTAAAAAAGGGGGTGGCGATTTCGCCCCGCGTGAGTCGCTCCCGCCTATTCTTTGGAGACTTTTCGGATCTTTCAGAAGGCACACTCCATGTGCTGCTGTTCGTCCGACCGAGTCGTCAAACCTCGGCGTGCCGTGGCTCCCAACCAAGCAGCATTGACGGTCCCCGAAGGGGCCATCGATTTTTCACCAGGTGAATAATGGAGCACGCCCCGTACTAAACTCGTACTAGTTCCCTTCACGACGGCCAAGATCTCGGAGCAGCGTTCAATGGATATCCCACCACACCAAGAGACTAGACCCAATGCTTTTTATGGGCCTGGCAACCAACCTGGGAACAAAGGGCCGTCACCTCGGACCGATGCTACCAGAGGCACCCGTCAATGGTCACTGTGAATGGTCAATAATTACGCGCCAGGGAAGGGGTTAACGGGGCACTACCCTTATCCCATTCATCGTACCCCAACGCCTAGGACACCTCTAGTCCTAGTCTCTCGCAACCAGTGAGCGTCGATTGGCGTTGTTTATAGATGTTCCAAAGCCTCTCTTCTGACGCAATGCATTGTTGCCCAGAACTTTCGATTCCCGAACTTGTTAAAGCTACATTTCCATGTACACACTTTTTATTACTTCGGAGAAAAAAACCCGTTTCTGTCACAACGAAAATTAAATTGTTCATTAATAATAAATTCACTCCGCACATCGGTCTTGCGACCTCTTTGTACCTAATTTTATGTTCGCGATCTAAATAACCCTTTTGTGTGAGGATAGAAGTTTATTAACTTCTATTGTGAATATAAAATTATACTAAACATGTTTAAATGCCTTACTACTCCTAACCTTCTACATCGAACATCAGAAAATAAAAAGTAACTCTTATTAACATAAAAACAAACGCGCAAGAGTAACAAGCATTTCAAGATGTCGTAGTAAAAAAATTCGTGCAGTGTAGATATGGGTTAAAATATTGTCTTTTTGTAAATTTATAGGGTATGACAGACCCTCTCTGACATCAAAATATTACTCCTATGAAACTATTATAACGATATGAAGAAGTGTTACAGGATTTAGTAGCTCATAACGCGTGCGTCTCACTTACATATTCAATATTACTTTTGTTGATAGTTAGTAGTGTTTTAAAAAATATATATCTATCTACCCCCAAATTTTCAATTTGAATATTTTAAAAGTAGCGGTAAATTAATCATATAAATCCTCGGTTAGTTTTAAATTAGTAAGCAATCCAACTGCACTCCTCAAGAAGAGCTCAGCCTGATAAAGGATGCAACTCAAGTAAACGGGCTAGAAACGTGAATCTTCGCAAGTTGAAAAAAAAAGAAGAAAAATACTGCGTCCACTGGACTGATTGGAGATTTCTCCTGTTTTCAGTGGACGGGGTAGTGAGCCTAAAGCGGGAATCTAGCCTTATTTTCTACTAGTTTCTTATTAAACCTCCACACCTTTTCAAATTCTTAAAACTACATAACTCGACCACCGCTAGACTTAGAACCACTTTAAAGTAGGGCATAGGTAGCTCAAATGAATAAAATGACTGCACTGTCACTGGCACGTTTTCTTTTTAGATTGCTCACGAAAGGGAAAGGAACAAAAATTAATTGAGAGACCACCACAAAACTGAGTGCCCTGGGCACTCGATAATTAAGATATCGAAGGAACGCTTACTGCATCAGAGAAAGGAGGCAGGCTCGAATACCTCCGAGTACCCCTAAGGACCATCTAGGAGTCTCAAATTTATTAATACTATTCTGGCACGATAAGTACGACGTAGAGAAGCTTATTTCGCTGAAGGGATACAAATGCAAAGAAAAATTAGATTCTTCTTCAGAATTTCTCCCCGAATTACGGCAAGCGAGAGCCTCATATGTCGTAAAAAATGACATGTACCTAGGCACCCCACAACAAAGAAATCAAAATAGAAATTGAAAAGAATTTTCCATGAATAAAAATGCATGAGGCTATTAAGTTAGGAAAACACATTACATTTAAGGGGACGGCTCGTGTGGGGGTAGGCACAAGGGGGGACCACACTACGATGATCCTGAGTTTCATTAAATTGGGGGGGGGGTCTGGGGGGCACAGCCCCCAGTATATAATCCTAATTGTTATAATGTTCTGACTTTTACAGAGGTGAATGCTTTAACTACATCATGTCAGCGTCTTTAATAGTTTTGCGAAATATAATAGGGGTTGGGGGGTATGACGTCAGAAATGCTTGATTTCAATTTTTTTTCATACTTAAGAGCTTTTTATTATCCTCATTCGGAGTCATTTTTATTTTTAAATATATTTTTCCCCATTTTACTATTTTTTTTACCTTCTTTTATACATTTAAATGTAATTAGCTAGATCATTTCAAGGAACTACTTGTTTTTTAGCAGTTTGGGTGTCAAATATTCCCCTTTTACGCAGTTTGAAAATAATCATCGAATCGTGAATTTTGTCCGTCGGCTATTGCGGAATTATTAACCCTAGTTTCTGATAAAGATAAATTAAACACCTTTTTGGATGTTAATAATTTAGTGCGAATTAAAAGTGAATGCGACATTTGTGGCCAAGCATTAGATGTGAACCCTAACTTCGAATTTAGATGATCGAAAATAAAACGTGATTCAAGTCAGCTAGATTTCGAATAGGGCGCAGACGCGCAAAATAAATAGGCTTTCCTCTTCGCTATTTCGGAAGTATAACCACTGCATTTAAGTACGGGAAACAGTGTTTCGTTTGGTTATTTTCGGGCAATTTGGTAAATAAAATGGCCTACGTAAACAGCATTTTCGGAGGGTTTAATTTCGAGATTTTAAAAAAAACGAATGGTGGCAGCTAGCATTCGAACAAAACTCAAACGCGCATGAATATTCAAACGGGTGAACGATAACGCGCAGGAAGATTCAAACACGGATGAACGATAATATTTGCAGCAAAAATTTTTTTTCAGGCCGAGCCGACAATCTACATGTTTTCGGTAAATATGTAGATTATCGGCGCGAACGATGGGACGTACTATTTCCTCCGTGTTCCAAAATGTTTCACGTTTTTTGAGTACATTTAAGTTGACGGCTCGTGTGGGGGTAAACACAATGGGGGACTACACTACGATGATCCTGAGTTTCATTAAATTGGGGGGGTCTGGGGGGCACAGCCCCCCAGTACATAATCCTAATTGTTTATAGAATAATAATTCGAAAAGGACTCAAACGCGCATGAATATTCCGACACGAGTGAACGATAATATTTACACACAAATTATTTTTTCGGCCGGGCCGCTAATCTACATATTTACCATTTTACCCATTTTATGTTGAGGTTGTTGCATAATTTTACTTTCATATATGCATGACTTGAAAGTTATATACGCATTTCTTAGGTTTGCGATTAAGAACAAGTAAATTCTTTTCAAATCTAGAGTAATACCCAACCAACGGAAAAGAAATGCCTCAACGGCACTGGGCTACACTGAACAATGGCAATGGCTTGCCCTAAGAAGAAAGAGATTATAACAAGAAAAGAAAGAGAAGAAATAACACAAACGGAAACAAAGAAAATGCAACCTACACAGAAGTTGTACAAAAATTGAGGGAAGCAAATATGCACCTTACAGTCCCGAACAAATCACCGATAGAACTTCTTATGTGCACACTTCAAGCACACGTAATGAATATAGGCACCATGTTAGTAAAAAATGGTATTAAGAAAAAGTGGTTTCCTTAGAAAGAACCCACCCTCCTCAGAAATTTTAAACTTTAAAAAAAAAAAAATGAAATGGGAGCAATCCCCGAACAAGAACCAATGACCAACGAAGAAGAAGGAAAGAAGACAGCAGTTGAATGTAGCACAAAGAGAATTGAGGCAGCAGTCCTCAAACTTAAATTATACATTTACCAGGCAATGGCTTCGTCACTCCCCCCTACGGGGGAGCTTGTGCTTCGTTACTAAGATTAAAATTTAAAATCTAAAAAAAAGCAGCCATGGTTAAATTTTTATAAGTTTTCTGAACTTCGCCAATTATAATAATTTTAAAAAGGAACTCTAAACTAAATTTCCGCCCTTTCAAAATATCACGTTGATAAAATACAGAGTTATAAATTATAGAAGATATATAAAAATAAATTTTCTGAACTTCACCATTTGTAATTTTTGGGGTTTTAAAAAATTCACAAAATTTCCATACTTATATTTATTTCTGAACTCACCATTTTGTTTTTGATATTATAAAAGAATTATTAGGAATAACTTTGATAAAAAACATAAGTCATAACCCAACTAAGATGAAATTATTATTCAAATACTCCCCAAAATCCCCTTCTTAAATTATAGAGTTAGTGAGAAGTGATGAGGAATATCACGTAGTAAAAGCCCTAAGTGAACTAACATGTAAATGGGTCTTCAAAAGGAAGACAGAAAAAGAGGATGAACATGTTATTTAGTAATTACTCCTCACTAATAGAATCAAGATCTTCCTTGGCAACTACGTCACCTTACATTTTCTCTACGTTACCTTACACCATATCATATTAAAAAACTTGGTATGTTTAAGATACTCGTATAGTGCTGGTGGTGTCGACAAAAGCAAGAACAGTGGTGGGTCCAAAGTAAAAATTAAGGCGGTGGGGGGAGGGCTAACCCGAATTCCTTCTTCTGAGTAGTCTGAGAAAAGGGCATCGATTATTGATGATGTTTATCTTACAAATCATTGATAATAAATAACATTAGCTCACGCAGGAGTGAACACTTGTAGTGCCCCATTGCAAGGTGGATTAGGATCAACAATGAAGCCTCACAGATGAGTGTCATGGATATCCTATCAAGTCTTGAATGGGTACGCACATAATTAGGCACATAGAATTAATCTACTAAAAATGTATACAATTTTGTCATGCAAATAATAATATGTAACATTTTGTCGTGTAAATAATAATATATAACATTTTGTGATGCAAATATTAATGACGTAACATTTATTCATGTAAATAATAATATATACTTTCTTGTAAGGGCTATAGGCAAAATTAATTCGAGACTCTTTCACACGCTTACACACTCACACGCAGGAAGGCGCCTCTCGCAACATCTTTCTAGCCATTTTTTTTTAAGGGGGGGGGGGGCTACACCAAGGTTCCGTGACATGTTTATCAAAACGCACCGAGCTGGGAAACGGGAACACACATATTTTGTTTATTCTAACAGGGCTGGAAACACGAAATCTTATTCACGAAATTTGAGATAAAGATTGCCTTGCGTAGTGCGTAGGCCTGACTCCCCGTTCACATTTTCTCTATCTCCGTGTACACACAAACAAACATGGAGCCGAGTCAACTCCCCAAACCGCATCATTTGCTAACAGTGTGCCACGCCCACAATTTTCGACACAATAAATACCATCTCAAATAGACTACAAAGCACAGACATTGAGAGTAAAAGAACAGTAAGGGAGGAAAACCGTAAGCAGTATTCAGCAAGCGTAGGCCAAGGTAGACCCAAACATTAGCAGGCCAACTTCGAAATACCCGACATACACTTAATCGAATTCATTACGCCTAAGCCTATAAATTACTCCAATAAAAAGTACTCGAATCCGCCTTCCCAGATATACTTTTCTTACAGGCAATCAACCGGTCCTCTTATCCAGCCTACATCACTAAAATCAAACGAGAGGATAATCTTCCCCAAATTAGAGTCAGCCGCAGAACGCGGCAACCTTTTCGTCCCTTTCCCCTTATAGCTGGTAACCAATAAGTAACAGGCCATAACTGAATACGTACACCACACCCTAGACACTAACTCTCTCAGATCAGATTTGTTCCACACATCAGAAAATTTTGAATTGTAGTTTTGGGAAGTCAGCTAAGTTATAATACTGAATTTAATAATTATTTTCAAGATTTACCTGCATTTTAGACGTGTATTATATTATAAGGTACATTATATACATGTAATATTACATAACTCTTTCTGAATAGCACAATACAGGGAAAGTTTAAAAGAGATATATAAGCATAAACTATTATGAAAGGGTTAATAACAGCATCTAACACACAACATTGGTTACGGTATTTCACATGAACATGAACATTTTTTTTCCTCTGGGCAAATACATTGATTACACTCTCTATTCTAATATGAATTTCGTTATGAACATCGATGTGCGCCAGGCCGTTGAGGTGTTCTTGGCCCATGTTTTTTTCTTAAGTACGTTTTCAGTCATTTTAGGCCAGAAAATGAACGCTCGGCCACCGCGTTTGAGACTGGGAGAGTGTTCAGAACTTTGAGCAGCCGGGCCAGTTTCAGATACATTTGAGTTTGGACATGGGCAAGAGCATCCCCAAACGGAGGCAAACTTGATTGTAGACGAAAATCAACGCTCTGTTTCCACCTTGTCGATGCTCAAGGCCTGCTGATGTCAGCCTCGTAAATTAGCAACATTTCCGTCGAAGCCGATGAGCAGATATTGATGTTGAAGAAGACCGGAATAGTTTTATCCCAAACCGGCTATGCAGCTCATTCATCACCTGATCACCTTAGCTGTCTGGTAGTGTACGTTCGCTCGCTGCGTTTGCCGCCTACAAACTCGAGGCAGAGGGATAGTGTCATGTGACGAGCAGATCTCATGGAGTAGCCCCTCTGCTTTCTTGAAGACGTCGTTGAAGTGCACCTTTCCGATTCTTGTTTAAATATGTCTGCACTTCACCAATCGTAGCGTATGCTGAGACGAGAATGACCGCAAGAGACTACAGGGATCGGCTCGGCTCCACGGTCAGAGTTAAAACCGACTCAGCAATCTCTAGGCCAATCAGAAAGCGTGACTCTCGGATTGCGATCAGTAGGAGTCCCGCCGTCGCATCTGAGTTGATTTCATTCTCGAGGCAGATGACAATAACTGACAAGAATTCGATGAACACAATGACTGAATTGTGTCATTGTTTGGGACGTTTAATGAAGTCGCTTCGCTTTTCACTATGTGCTAATGAAAGGACAAATTGGAAGGGGGCTTCAGCCTCCTCCTGCCACCCCTTGGATCCGCGCCTGACCAAAAGATCCATCAGACACACAATAAAGGACAACTCAAACGATCCATAGTAGCCAATAGCTCAACATTTCCCGCAGAAGAACAAAGCTGGGGAGGATTTTTGAGTCGTTGTTTTACAGCAAGCGTGACAGCTTTCAAAGACCAGCTCCCAAAGAGCTGAAAAATATCCTAAGATAATATTAAACCCAAACGTGACCAGATCTCCCGACCAGTCAATTGACGCCCAAGATAATAAAAACCCAATGAAGCCTCCAAAAAGTGACAAAGTAATAAACAAGGAAGTTTGCTATAGTGCGCCAAAGGGCAAAATCAAAATAAACAATTTTTGTAAACAAATACGATATAGACAGACATAAAAAAACTCACTGCACAAGAATTAAATACGAATGAAGATACTCAGGGTAAAGCTCAAACACGCATAGACATAAAGGCATGAATGCTATAAAACACACATGAATGTAACAATAATTAAATGAGTACAGATATTAGACGAACATCCCGCCATGTTAAAAAGATCTCAATGAGAGATCATGAAGAATAGAGAGTGATAGAGATAAGTGGCTCTTCCGCCACTCATGGAGAGGTTTCGCTAAGGAACTGGATGAATGAAAGAGAATAATGACGGATAAGTAAATTAGAGACTCCTAGTTCGGATTCCACGTTAATCCGTACGTCCAAAAAAATGGAAATATTCCATTCTTTATTTGTTACTTCCCCCGTCTATTCTCAGGCAGAAGGTCAACTTAGATCAACTTCTCGTTTCCTACTGTTTTTCTCTTTTCACTTATTTTTCTCTTTTCACTTCTTTTCATCTCTTCGCTCTCTGACCTTTGTCGTTCGTTCTCCCCCTTCCAGCCCACCGAACGTCGTGGTACCTGTGGGAGGAAAGTGTCGGCGGTCATCTCACCTCCTGCCCCATCAGGGGCAGGTGGGGGCCCTCTCACATATCCGCTGCATAAAGTTACCGCTCATGTACAGGAGGCAAATTTGGCAAGCCGCTCGAAAACCACTTCATCAAGAAAGAAGAGATATATACATCCATTCGATTGATTGGATATTCCTCCTGTTTTCAGTGGATAGGATTAGTTTTAAGACATTGGGGCTACATTTAAACTGACCTTCTGAGAGATAGAAATTCGGAATTTCTTTAATTAATGAAAATTCAATAATTTTTATTTTATTAAAATCGTTACAATTGTAAATTATTTGAGCACGAAAGAAATCTAGAACATATTTATTATTTTTAACATGATTAAAAATACTTGAGGCATTATTTGCTCTACTAAAATCTCCCCATATAAGTTCATAAATGCAGTTATCTTATGACTTTCCCTTTTTTCCAATGTTGAATATAGGAGAGTTATTGCCTTTACACGGGATTGGGTATGTACCAGCATTTTTGTTTCGTGCTTCTGGTTTCGTAAAAGGAAAAGATTTCTTGATGGTTGAATGGTATTCAAATGTTCTCCGGTTGGGATACACAATCGAGTTTAATCTTTTAAAGTAGGGGAAATATGGAAGTAAAAACCTCTTTTTTCTCATCTATAATTGCATGTTAGGACTGAAAGAATAATGACTAGCTTTAGATAATCTTTTAACAATAAAATATAAGGGATATTTTAATTCTATAAATGTGCAGGTAATTTCATCTTGAAAAGAACATGGTTCAGAAATTTGAAACTCTCTTAAAGACATAGATATAGCAATGTATTTTTTATTTTAACATCGCTAATTGAAAAAATGAAGCTTTGTTTAAAAGGTAAACGATTGTCTTTTTATAATTCAGCTTTAAATTCAATGGTAGAATGGATGTGTTACGCCAGTTAAAAAAATATCAAAATAATCTAAGTGATTTAATGCTCATGTTGAAATTACATTATCTACATACCTATACCATAGGAAATTAATGTTTGGTTTAATAGGTTGAGTAGGATGGTTTTAAAGTGTTTAATGAACAGGTTACAAAGAATTGTGGATAACTGGATACTCATACTAAGGTCTTATTTTTGTTGAAAAAAAGCCCGGTTCACTGTTGAATACATTATCAGTATAGACGACAACCATTTGGACAAACCATTTTTTATTTTTTTTGCAGACCCTCTCAAAAACGGGCCTGCACACACATTTTGTGATATATCCTTCATTCATTCACTAATCACCCTTACTTTGCAGGACATGACAAAAGCAACGCCTGTGAACACAACTAGATCTCAATGGGACCTCCAGCAAAGAATATACTGCATCAAACATTACTGCAAAACAGGCTCATTCAAGAAAGTGCAGGACACTTTCGTGCATCATCTCGAATGTGAAAATTATCCCTCCAAGAGTAGAATTCAGGACTGGGTGGACCGCTTCGAGAACTATGGGACAGTGGAGACCTCATTGCAACCAGTGGCAATCGTCCAAGCCATTCAAGACGCCACAGGAAGCGTACAGCTGAGCTGATCGAGAGTGTGAGAGAGTCAGTTCAGCAGAGTCCAAAACGCTCTGTTCGCAAGCGAAGTCAGTCCCTCGGTATATCACGTGAGACTTGTAGGAGAGTGCTAGTAATGGATGTAGAGGACTACCCATACAGAATACAGAGGCTATGGCAGTCAAGATACTGGAGAAAATTCAGGAGACCCCAACTTTCCTTAACCTCCTTTGGACCTCAGATGAAGCTCACTACCATCTTGAAAGAAAGGTAAACTCGAAGACATTCAACTTTTGTAACTTGAATATTCTTAAGCAGTGTCAATTCATCTATATTTGAAAAGAATTTCCTGAGATTTAATTCTCTTCGGACAACTTTTCGCTTCACAATCTTGTAAGAATCTCACCTTCGTGGCTCTTGTTAACAATTAAAATTCTTTAATGGAAGTGATTTAAAAAAGCTAAGAAATTGCCGCTCTTTGTGACTTTTCCCAAATAATTTACGGTTACTTTTTAAAACTCCCGCGCTAACGCTTTACTCGCGATAGCGAAGGCAGAGCTGTTAATTTTTGAAAGATCTTAGTAGTAGAGCTCTCGCAATCCCTTAAAAGATAAGAGAGCTCTACTACTCCGCTAAGTAAGTCCCACTGTGTTTAGGTGTTGCAGTAGGGCCCGCCATTCATTGAAATGTCTTAGCCATTCTAGCACATTCAAACCCATAGACTCATTCCCGCCTTTTTTGTAACTTGCAGTTATTATCTCCAATTCAATAACTATCGCTACTCTTTTAATTTGCGAATTGATGTTCGATTAGTTTCCCCGACAGTTGCTGAAGTGCAAATTCGATATATTTTGTTATTTAAAACTATTAGGGCCAATTGTCTGTAAGGGGTGGTAATTTGGGGCAAATTTTCCCTCCAAAATATAAAAGCATGAAAATTTTACTAAAGGCAAATATGTCGTCCAACTATTATTTTGCCAAAACTTGAGTGAAGTAATGCTATAAAATGCCTACTGCCTACTGTGATGACTAATACGACAGTGGTTTGGGTCAATTTTAAGAACATCCTCACCACGTATTTCAGGCATTAAAATGTATTTTCCAGACTTTTTTAGGATGTCAGGAATACGAATATGATGTCCCACATCGCCGATATTCGCTTCCTTTCTGGCATAAAAACAATGATAGGCTCCTGTGGCTTTTGTCACGTGAAATTATGTTAATGGACATTGGAGTGCCTAACGACGTCTGGCAACGCCTTTGAATTTGAATGTACTAGGCTTTTGAATTGTGTAGATTCATGAGTTGATTACAAATAGCACGGGGGTGCCCCCCACCATTAAATGGGGATATGGAAGCTTCTCCCCCAATTGGAAAATAACCACCTTAAGGTTCGAATCCAAGTTAGATTGCCAAACGTCGTTAGGCGCTCCAATGTTTATTGTTTTTATCATTTTATGCGGTGCCAACAGAAGGATACACATGCTCTGGTCATTCGGAGTGAATATCCATACACTAAACTTAATTCTACTAATTAACTACTCCAACGCAATCGAAAGTGCTTGTTATAAATATATCTATTTTAAAAAAACCCCGCAAACTCTATATTATAGTGCATATCTTCGCGCAAATAAATTTACAGCAATCTCGTCATTTATAGCTTGTTTTGAACCACCAAAACAATAGGTTATGTGGGGATTTAGGCTTAAAAAAAGACCCTATAATTTTGCATTAATAGGTGGTACCCCACCCCAAACTTGAAATGGTGATAAATTTTAGGGGTTAAATGAGCAGTATTATTTTTTTTGTGCAAATTTATCTTTACGTCGTTCGGAAAATATAGGAATATTAACAATAACATGCGCGAGCGTAAATTAGGCCGTCCTTCCATTTCTAGATGCGTCATGGAAGAATTCTTGACTTGGAATATTGACTTTTTGTGATTATAAAGCGTGATACTCTGCAGCATTGAAATATTGCTTCTAAGCACTTAAAATGATAGGAAGAAGTACTACAGGCTAATCTAACCTAACGAGTATAATTTTATGTTCAAAAAGGAAGTTAATAAACTTAGATTTATCCTCACAGCGTAAATTAGGCCGTCTCAAGGCATTGAATGTACTCCAAAAACGTGAATTATTTTCGAACACGGACGAAATAGTACGTCCCATCGTTCGAGTCGCTAATCTACATATTTACCCAATATATACATCGATATTAAAACACAAAAACCCCAAACCGATAATATTTCATCCTCATACACTCATCCCACCTGCCATTAAACGCCTTTAAATTTGGACCACCCTCACTCGCCTGCCCCTCACTCCCCTGCATTAATTTTTTCCAGAAGTCTGCCACTCTATTAGTGAAAAAATATTTGAGCTAATCCAACCTGAGAATCGTGCAGCTAAAATATGTACATACGTTTCGCCCCAATACAAAACTCACTCTCTCCCCCATTACCTTTTCTCCCCATATACTCATTAGCTTGCCCTTGAATGCATTTAAATTTGGACTAACCGCAACCTTTGCAGTAATTTATTCCAGAAATCTACCACTCTATTGGTGACAAAATATTTTCGCAAATCTAACCTACCCATTTGTTTTTTCATTCTCAATTGGTGACTCTTAGTCCTATTATTACCCTTCAAAACAAAGAACTTGCTAACATCCCACTTATCTATGCCAGAATTTGTTTTCAAAGGAGAATATTCGGCACCCTCTTTTATGAGTTAAAAGATAAAGAATTTCTAGTGAATAGTAGTCATTTATACAAGCTTTAATTTACAGATTCTGTTGTGTTCCGTAATTTTATTCCCATAATCCAAAAAGCCCTGTAAATATGTTTTACAGTAATCATCTTTTGAATGTTCGAACTGGCAAATTGGGCATTGCCTGGTTGTTGGCAACAAATCGTTTGCAAACACTTAACAAGAAAAATCCTCATTTTCATCAGGTTTTGCAAGCAAACATTGAAACCATATGGTATGACTTGTTTGTTTCTATACTAGGTTTAATTAAATTGTTTGAGGGTCATTTTAATTTTAACTATGAGGTCTATATTTTAATTTTTTTAAGCTAAAACATATTTTATAAATTGTAGAAAATTACCATATAAAAAACTTATTTATGCTCTTTCTAATATTAATAATGCCACTGTGGATAATCTTATGGTGATTTTTAGTCGGCCATAGATTGACTCAGTGCACTGATTTTCCCTTTTTAAGACTAAATTTCAATTTTTGTCTAAATTGGTCCATGGTTTCCTCTGAAGTTTAATAGTTTCAGCTCATTTTGGAGCTAATGGTGCACAAATCTTGATGATTTTTCTTTGGATTTAATGAATGATGCATCACATAAAAGAGTACAGATTCTTATTCATTAGATTGATATATCACCTCTTGTAGAGCATTCTACCATTTTCCAAGCTTAATATCTAAGTTTCTTTTATGGGGTATGTTATTTGCCATCACTTTATATTTTATGCCTATTACATTTATCACTGGTGACCTACAGTTTAACTAGGGATTTGAACAACATGGCATTAGCTGTAACATAAACCCAACTCACCCTTTCATTTACTGACTAATTATACCCACTGGTTTAATTTCAGTAATTTTGGGAAGGGGTTTCAATTTCGATTGGATTTGTTTTGGTGTGGTAACTGCTGGAATGACAACCTCAATTGTGACTTAATCCAATGGGAACAACTATTTTATCATTCATGAGAATGCATCCCATTCACTTAAGTCAACCAAACTTACTATCTGGTTTTTAACTCATTAAGCCCACCTTTTTTGAATGAGAATACTACAGTTCCACTACTGACTAAAATATTCTACTTCATTTTCTTCCAAATGTTGTGAAAAATGATTATTTCTTCCTAACACAGACCTGCCCCCATCTATGTAATTTGCTCTCCCACCCCCATTTAATTATTTATAACAAAGGATTTAGATGCCTCCCTTTGAGTCTCATACACTCATGACTGTAAGCTTGTTTCACTATTCCTTGCTTTTTTTAATGACAACAAATAGTGGAAGTACCTATGTATTATGTGTCTCCAGTACTCTCTTTTTCACCATCACTGTGAAGGAGGTTATGGCATGTTTCCTCATTGGCAGACATTTTTCTGTCTTATCCTGTATTTTTTTTTTCACTTCTGTATTCCAGGCCTCAATCCCACCTGACATATTGTATTTAAATTTTTAATGGTGAAAGGGCCCTGTTCTATTATAATCTCCCTTTCTTTAAAAACATGTTCTTAATTTTTTCTCATCAATTCTTTTCATTTTTTCTGTAAATTTTAGTGGTTGGTGAACTAGTAAACAATAATTGCTTAGGAACAGGTCAATCTTCAGTTAGTGGAGTTATGACCTCTAAAAATAGTTTTTCTAATCTCTTCTTTCTAAGTGGTAAAGTGATATTTCAGCAAGATCTTGCTTCTTGTCATATAGTAAAAAGATTGATCAAGGCACTCCCAGATGAAAATATTCAAGTAATCAACTGACTAGGAAAGACTGAATTTAAACCCATTAGAAATTTTTTTTGGTTATAGTAAAACAAAATCTTTCAAGTTACAACTGTACATCAAAAATGCCTATCAAATTATGGTATAAAGAAGAAAAAAATATTTGCAAAACATCAATTCTATGCCTCTCCTGTTAAGAAGTTTTCTTGAACCTAAAGGTGATTGATCATATGAAACACTAAACTGCTTTTGTGCTTAATAAATGCCTAGCTTATGAAAAAGTTCTTAATTTACCTAGTGTTTGAATTTATTTTCACAAGATATGTATAAAGAAGTGATTAGATTACCAAGAAATAAACAATAGTTGAAAAAAGAGCATATTTAAACAATATGATCTCTCTTGAAATGGTTGCATTGTGATGGACAAGCCCATTGGAGGTGCCCTGTATAAACTTACGCCTGATATCTAGAGGAGCTGCTCGCCCTGCCAGCCCAAATGTCGCTGCCAGTTTCAAACTACTTTGAAACTAGCTGAACTTTATTAATTCTAGAAATGTTGACTTTACACCTTGTGGTCCACTACAAGAACCCTCTTCTAGCCTTTCTTGATTGGCCTGCAGGGGAGTACCCTGTGTAGCCTGTTGGACTTGGTACCTGGAAGAACTGCACGTCTTCCCGGGCTGAGTGCAAATTATGAAAGCTCCATCACTGGATTGACTTGAACTCTGATGGGACCTGGGTAAGATGGTGATGCGCTTTCTCCTCGCTCCCTCAACATTCCTTTTCTTTTCTACCCCCTGTAAGGGGCGCGATGATTTGCCATCCTGGCCGCCGTGCTGACAGGATTCAGCACCCCGTCCGACCCCAGCTTAGCCTCTTCTTCCTTCAAAACACTTGTGTTTTACCCCGGTTTCCTAGCTTTTCATACAACCTCTCTCCAACTTTCTATGGTCAGCCTTTAATTTCACAGGGTAGATGCTGACCTTCTCAGCCAACTGCTGATTGGGGCTGAAAGGGGAGGGGACAAAGTTCCCTCACCCCTCAGCTCCGGTTTGGGATGGTGGTTTTTTAACAACCTGCTTCATCCCCACCCATACCTTTCTCACATCCCTTTTCCTTCTCTCTTCACACTCTTATCAATTTTACACCGCGCCCAAGGTGGAGCTGCCATGCTGAAGGGCTGCCAGGTCACCAGGCGGGAGGGGTGGCCTTAAATGGCGACACCTGGTTCTGCCAGGCCTGTATGCAGCCCTTGCAGAGCGGGCTACTGCGAGGGGTGATGAACTATTGCATCCCTTATAAAATGAGGGTCACCATCCTCAATGATGAGTCACAAAAAATCCCCTTAATTCCCCCTGTCCATCGACGGAGCCGCCCTCGGGCAGCTCCACAGAAAAAATGGAGATCTTCCCCCTCTGTGCTTGCGCAGGAGACCCCCCATATTTCTCTAACCAAAGAGGAGGCTTACTCCTCGCCTTCGCCTACAGGTGTAGGGGACACCCCCTCACCCCATTTTCTGGAGGTGCTTTCCTGCACCTCCCTCATTCCAACGGCAGTCCCCCCTTTTTCCAAGGGGACTGCCAAGAAAGCCAGAAGGCAGCCCAGAGCTGACTGCTCCCCATTAAAGCGGCTTGGTAGGGCAAACCCCCTTAGGGAGGAGAGGGAAGCCAGGCCCCTTCAGTCGCTTCCCTCAAAAGACCTGCTGGAAAGAATATTAAATCTTGCCAAGGTCAAGGCCTGTGACTAGAGACAGTTCTGTCAACGGGACCTGTGATGTCCTGGGGGGGGGGGAATGGCCAACTGGAGGCCCGCCCTGAGATAGACATAGACATGGTCCTTCAGGCAACCCAGCCTCAGACGGTAGGGCCTTCCATGGGAGGGAATCCCGGCTCGGTGCCAAGCACCAAACCCGAATCTGCCCCTATACAAGGTCCTCAAACGGCTAGGGTTCCCGAGGCAGTTCAAGGAGGGGAGGGATCTCCTCCGACTGGTGCCCCTACGACTACCAGGACCTTCTCCATTTCGGAGAAGGACCTGGCTGAGGTCGGTCCATCTGGCCTGGGGGCTCCTTCCGGTGGAGGGGAGAATCGGGTTCATTCCCCGCCCTCTCATAAAAAGAAAAAAGAACAGAAAAAAAAGACTCGGGGCTCCTCTCCATCCGCGGGGGCTGCGGGGACGGATGGGTCTGCTACTTCGGTAGGCGACCAAGCCAAGATCGGCACATCCGGGCCCTCTGACCTCCCAGGTGTGGATTCCCTGGCTAAGACCTGAAGTGCGCAGGGCGGAGCATCGATAACGTTGGGGCCCCTCATTCAAAAGTAACCGGGCGTTTTCGAGCCCGCTGGCTTCAAACGCCTCCTCGTTATTCGCCTCAATGATGGCAGCATGTTGGCCAAGGGCAACATGATCCATCAGAGGAGATCTTTAGCTAGTGTAATTGGTAGAGAACCGAAGGTGACGCGTTTCTCGGACGGGAGCCTTCTGGCAAATGCGGTGAATCCCTCCGAGTCGGCCAAGATAAGTGTTCTTCGGACACTTCATGGCACCCCGGTGAGTGTGACGCCTCACTCTACCATGAACTTTGTGAAAGGAGTAGTTTATGCGAGGGAACTCGTTGACTACTCCATAGAGGACATCACCTTAGAGATGGCCCACTATGGGGCGGTCAAGGTTGAACGTGTGATAAGGAAACAGGGAGTGGCCTCGAGACCCACCCTACACTCTTCGTCACGTTCGACTGAGACAAGCTCGTTGAGTCAGTGCGTGCCGGCTGGTACCACTACCGCAGCGGTGCTATTACTGTCACTGCCTCGGCCATACGAATCGCTCATGTAGATGTGCAAAGTCGGGGTCACCCAAAGTATGTGTAAATTGCTCCAAGGCCGCACACGATAAGTCCAAATTGTGTGTTGTCAAGTGTCAATTGCGGAGAGCCGCAGCCCACTTCTTCGAAGCAATATGGTGTATATCTCCTTGAGAAAGAAATCCTGGCCGTTCAGGCCCAGGATCGACTCTCATTCCGCGAGGCTAAGGACTTGGTCCTGGCACGCTCGGCTCTGCCTGGGACGTCTTATGTCTCAATGGTTAGAAAGACACCCTCTGCTCCTGGCCCATCCAGGCCAACGATCACGGTTGTTTCCCTTCCCCCCAGCGTGACCGTTTCCCGTAAGGCCAAACGGCCACACACCTCCCAGGAGGCAACACCCCTGAAGTTGGTCGTCAGGCCATCTTCCGAGGTTCATAAAGCTGTTTCCCGAAAGGAGGACAGCAAGAAAGTAGCTTCAGCTACTTCGCCTACGCCTAGTGGTGGGCTCAGTGGCTCGGAAACAGTGGATCCTCGAAAAGAGGGCCCCCCGCCTACGAAGCCGCAACGCCCGTCTAAGGTTTCGAGGCGGAGGGAGGAAAAGACTCGCATGGTGAGCCCAACCTCCCCCAATAAGTCCTCGAAGGCGACAGCGCCCGCGATTCTGCTTCTGGGAAGCGTACGGCCATTCCCGTGAGGGTCTTCTGCTCGAAGAGGGCCCCCGCGTCTCCTCCGAGCTAGGCCTGGAGGGCATATTCCTTCAATGGAATTGCCGTGGACTCCGGGCCAATTAGGAGGAGCTGCGGAGGCTCGTCTCGTCCCATTCCCCGTTAGCTATTTTTCTGCTGCTCCGCCAGCATTCAATGCACGTCGTGATGTCGCCGAATACCACCGGCTCGACTTTACCCCCAAAGGCAGAGAACCCTTCAAAGACAGGATTACTGTGAGCGAGTTGCGGTCCACTCTGGCTTCGTGCGCGGACATCGCCCATGGTCCAGACGATGTCCCGTACGCCATGCTTCGACACCTTGGTGAGCGAGGCATGGCCTTTCTCTTAGATTTGTTCAACAGGATTTGGGTGGAGGGTCTCCTTCCAGATTCTTGACGAATCGCTATGTGTTCGCCTTTCGCAAACCGCGGTAGATCACTCTACTCCGGCCGGTTTCCGCCCAATCTCTCTAACCCCTTGCGTGATGGAGAAATTGGTAAATGTTAGATTAGCCTTTTTTTCTGAACAGCGGAGGCTATCTGTCTTCTGCCTAGTGCGGCTTCCGCAAGTTCTACTCCACGTCGGATGCTCTGCTCCGACTGGAAAATGCCGTCTGGGTGGCCTTGCTTCGTAGACAGCACTACACCACGGTGTTTTTCGATCTGGAGAAGGCCTATGATACCGCATGGCGATACGGTATCATGGAGACTCTCCACAAGATGGGGGCGAGATGACGCCTCCCAATGTTCATATCTGAATTTCTGCGAGATCGTCGATTTCGCGTACGGGTTGGCGGGAGCCCTCTCCGACCCAATGATGGAGCTATGTCAAAGCGCACAGGTTTCGTTTTTCTTTGGCCAACACTAAGGTGGTGCACTTCTGCCACCATCCACGGCTCCACCCTGACCCAGATTTGTTTCTTAATGGGGTGCACCCGGAAGTGGTTTAATCACACCGTCTCCTTGGTCTTGTATTTGCCCGACGCCTGACCTGGGGAGCTCATATTCGCAGCCTTAGGGTCTCTTGTACCCGCGCAATGGATATTCTCCGTTCCGTGACGTTTAGCGCTTGGGGCGCTGATAGGGCTACTGCCTTACTTTTTTTTATCGTTCCTTTGTTTTATGCTTCTGCAGCCGAGCGTTTATTGCGGAAGGTGGACTCGATTCACCACACTGGCCTTCGCCTTGCGACCGGTGCCTTTCGCACTTCCTCCATTGAGAACCTACTAGTCGAGGCTTGTGAGATGCCACTCGCTCTACACTGCGTACATTGCATTACTCGCCCTTACGCGCGAGCCCGGCACCTCCCTCAGTCGCCAGCAGCTCTCACTGCATCCGCAGCTAATTTCGACGGTGCTTATGCCGCCGAGAGACGCCAGTCATAACCTAAGCCATTTCGGTTTATGGCCAGGAAACTCCTTCGAGAGAGAGGTATAACTCACGGGCCGGTGGCCCCCCTGGTTCTGCCCAGGACGCCACCCTGGAGGGTACCACATTTGGCTATTTGTCGCCACGCCTCTGCTCCCAAATCTTGTACGGCGCCGGGAGTATTGCGTTCGACTTTTTTGGAGCACACCTCGTGTCACACTGGAACCGTGCCAGTGTATACGGATGGCTCCAAGTCCTAAGAGGGGGTCGGCTTCCACGCCGTATTCCCTCTGTTTGAAGTCAGCGGGGCTCCGCCAGGCTTTGCGTCTGTCTTAACGCCCGAGCTGGTGGCAATACATCACTCTGTACGGGAGATTACGCGATGTGCCCGGTTCGGAGACCGGATTGTGATCTATAGCGACTCACAAAGCACCCTGAGTGCTCTCGGGGCATTGGAATCTCCGCATCCCCTGGTTCGCGATATCCGTGACGCCACGGTTTTGGCAAGCTAGGAGTATGTTGAGATTATCTTCTGCTGGGTTCCTGGACATGTAGGAATTGCGGGGAATGAGCGCGCCTAAAGAGTCCGCGAGCACTCTGCGACCGGACCAGCGTTTCGCTCTTCCTCACACCGACTACTTGGCAGAAATACGGGCAGCTCTTCGGACAGCTTGGCAAAGAAGATGGGAGACGGTGGAAGGGAACTTAAAGTTGCGTGCCATTGCGCCGCGACTGTTCCTATGGACCTATCCCCCAATGCCGCGGCGGCTTCAGGTTGCTTTCTGTCGTCTCCGAATTGGGCACACTCGTGTGACGCATCGCTATTTGATGGAGCGCTCGCCTGCGCCCTATTGCAACGACTGCGTCGTCCCCCAGACTGTTCGGCACGTTCTTGTCGAATGTCCCAGTCTGGGTGATCTTCGCGCACGATACCTGTCCCGGTACCGGGATGGGCGGGGTCGCTACCGCCTGTCCCTTGTACTCGGGACAGATTCGTGCACATTGACTTTTGGGGGGAGGCCGGGCTTCTCCCCTTTATTCAAGGTTCTTTTTGTTGTTTTGTAGGTTGCACTCTCCTGCACCTGGGTGAAGGGGACCTCGCCCCGCTGCCGGAGATTGCTTCCTGGTTGTTAAGTTTTTCGAATTTATATCAGTTACGTTTTCATATTTTTATTTTAAAGTAGCCTAGTTCTAGGCTGTCGTGTTTTTCGGCGACTTATGCCCAAGTGGGCAGTTGCCAGATGGGCTCTGTAAAAAAAAAAAAAAATTCCGCTGGGTTCCTGGACATGTAGGAATTGCGGGAAATGAGGACACGAAAGAGTCCGCGAGGACTCTGTGACCCGACCAGCGTTTTGCTCTTCCTCACACCTACTACATGGTAGGAATACGGGCTGCTTGGCAAAGAAGATGGGAGACGGTGGAAGGGAACTTAAAGTTGCGTGCCATTGCGCCGCGACTGTTCCCATGGACCTACTCCCCAATGCCGCGTAGGCTTCAGGTTGCTTTCTGTCGTCTCCGAATTGGGCATACTCGCGGGATGCACCGCAATTTGATGGAGCGCTCGCCAGCGTGCTACTGTGACGACTGCGTTGTCCCCCATACTGTTCGGCACATTCTTGTTGAATGTCCCAGTCTGGGCGATCTTCGCGCACGTTACCTGTCCCGGTATCGGGATGGGCGGGGTCGCTACCGCCTGTTCCTTGTACTCGGGACGAGTGCCTGCTCTTTGACTGGTAGACTGTTTAGGGGAAGCCGGCCTTATCCCTTTTATTTAACTAGGTTTTGTTGTTTTCTTTGTAGCTAGCATGCTCGTGCGCCGGGGGGAGGGGGACCTCCCCTCATCGCCAGAGATTGCTTCCTAATTTCGTGTTTTCGTGTTCTTATTTTAAAGTAGCAGAGTGCTAGGCTCTCATGATTCCGGCCACTTATGCCCAAGTGGGCAGTCGTCAGATAGGCTCTTAAAAAAAACCAAACTTTTCTACCACTTCTCTAAACATTTTGCGTCGTGCTGGTTCGGTGACCGGATTGTGATCTGTAGCGACTCACAAACCCACATGAGTGCTCTTTGGGGCATTAGACTCTCCACATCCCTTGGTTCGAGGTATTCGTGATGCGACGGTTCCCGTGAGCTGGGTGGATGTCGAGATTATCTTCTGCTAGGTTCCTGGACATGTGGGAATGAGGGAGCCAAAGAGTTCGCGAAAACTGACGACCAGACCAGCGTTTCGCTCTTCCTCACACCGATTACATGGTATGAATCCGAGCTGCTTGTCAAAGAAGATGTGAAACGGCCGAAGGGAACTTAAACTGGCGTGCTATTACACCGCGACTGTTCACATGGACCTACCCCACAATGCCGCGACGGCTTCAGGTTGCTCTATGTCGTCTCCGAATCAGACGCACCGCCATTTGATGGAGCGCTCGCCAGTACTTATTGCGACGACTGCATTGTCTCCTTAGACTCTTCGGCACATTCTTGTTGAATATCCTAGTATGGGTGATTTTCGCGTACGTTACCTGTCCCGTACCAGGACGAGCGGGGTCACTACCGCTTGTGCCTTGTACTCGGAATGGGTTGGTGTACACACTTGCGGACTATATTAGTTTTGGAGGAGGCTGGCATCCATTTTATTTTGCTCTCTTGGATGTAGGTCGCATGTTCCTGCCCCGGGGGGGGGGGGAGACGGGCCTACCCTAGACGCCGGGGCTCTCTTTTTGTTTTTTTCTTTGTTGTTTATTTTCTTTTTGCATGTTTTCACTTTTTTTAATCTAGCCTAGTATTAGTCTGTAGTGTTATTACGGCGACTTTTGCCCTAGTATGCAGTCGCCAGATGGGCTCCCTAAAAAAAAAAAATCCTTGGTGCCGTTCTCGGGGGTATAAGGATATACCACCTATGGCGGCTATACTTTACTGCCAGATCAACTAAAAGTCTCGAATCCTATCACTGTCTGCCATGACAGATCAGGTTCCCTACCGTCCTTTTGACTATTAGTATGATCTAGTAAGGAAATCAACCCTGTCGCCCTCCTTCTCTGGCTGCTCAGGAGCCAAGGCCTTTGTCGAGAGACCGGTCCACTGGACAAATGGTCGTTGTGCGTCGCTGCACAGATGTGAATACGAATCATGAACACACTCAGACATTTCGTAGATCCCCATTTTTCTCAATATAGGTTGGCTTGCCGGCTACACTGAGCGTGTGATACAACAAGGGAGGGGGTCCTCAAGACCCACCCCTACACTCTTCGCCACGTTCGACTGTGACAGTCTCCATGAGTTGGTTCGTGCTGGTTAATATCGCTCTCGTGTGAAGGCATTTGTGCCACTGCCGCGAGGGTGCTACTACAGCCACAGCTTCACCCATAGGAATCGCTCCTGTCGACGTGCAAATTCGGTTTTATCCGAAGTCTGTGTAATTTACTCCAAGGCCATACATGATAAGTCCCTATCCTGTATGGTCCAGTGTGTCAATTGCTGAGAGCCGCACCACGCTTCTTCGAAGCAATGTGGTGCATATCCTGGGAAAGGTTATCCTGGCCGTTCAGGCAACGGAACGTCTTATCATTTCATGAGACTAAGGACTTGGTCCTGGGCGCCTGGTGTCCCTGGGACGTCATATGCCTCTATTCTAAGAAAAGAACCCTCTTCTCCTGTCCCCTCCAGGCCTACGAGCAGGGTCGTTTCCGCGCCGAATAAGAAACCTGTGGGTTTTACTCACCTCGGGCGCTCCCCTGGTATAGCTGCCGCACAAAGGGTTCACACCAAGCCTCCCCCCGCCAACGTGACTGTTTCCCCGTAAGGCGTAACGGCCAGGCGACTCTGCCGAGTTGTTAGACTCACAGAAGACAACAATAATGAGTCCCGTAAGGGGGAAGGATGATGTGTTTTTCTGGCCCCCGTCTTGACGGGACTCGCCGCTCCGTCCGTCTAAGCTTAGCCTGCCGTTTCTTCCGCTAACCCCTACTTCGTCTTCTGTACCAATTCTCTCTCACCCTACATTGTCCCTCCATCCACATTTTTACTCACTCACTTTCTCTCCTTTCATCGGTCCTTTTATCCACTGCCCATGGACCTCCTCGTTCACGACTTGGCGACCCAAAGTACTTTCAAAAGAATCACTCCTACTACCCTATGTTAGGCGTGGCGACCCTAACCGCTCTTAAGCCAGTCACCAAGCCAGATCCGTCATGCCGACCTGCCTACCACGCCACGTGTAGGACTTGGTCCTGGTTTTCCCGAAGGGCGCTGCAAAGGCGTATCCTCCCTCACCCAGTGATAGCGGCCCGGGACAATCAAAGGTGATAGGCACCTTTGAAAAAATAAATTACCTACCCACTTCCTGCAATGGAATATGGGTGGTCTCAGGACCATTAAATATTTATGAATCCCTACAGGACCTTTCCCGAGAATATAAACCTACATGCATCTGCCTAACGGGACCATGCACACAAGACCTGACCAGTTCCTTAAAAAAAATTTCACTGTTACTTCGAAACCAAAGACGAAAAACGTGGCGAAGCAATATTTTACACTAGAAATTCCCCGTGCACTCCCCCCAACTAAATACACCTCTCAATGCAATCGCAGTACAAATCCAACTGGAAAAACTAACCACAATATGCTCGGTATGTGTATATATCTTCAAACATAACCCTTACGTATACCGACATGAAGAAATAATTTACCAGCTCCCCCAACCATACCTAATCATCAGAGACTTCAATGCCAGAAGTCATGCCTGGGAAAAAAAAAAAAAATAACCGTGGCCGTGTTATCCTTGAACTAATAGAACAGAATAGTTTTGAAATATTAAATAATGGTAAAACAACTCACTCTTAACAACAGAATAACTGCTTTACCACAAGAAATCTCTCACTCTGCTCCCCAAACCACTCCACAGACCTTGTCTGGTACACCCACCCCAACTTGAATGGAAGCGATCATTATCCAATTATTATTATATAAAAATCTCCCACGAACAGCTTCCCGACCAAACAACGCTAGTGTTACAGTCGGTCCAACTGGCAAGGGTACTATAACAAAACTGCAACCATTGGCACCACCCCAGAATTACACCCACCCAATGGTGTAAAATTGTTGATACAAGCTGCCAAGAAACACATCCCGCAAAACTCATCAAGAAATAACTTTTTCTCCACCCCGTGGTTGAAGGAAAAATGTAGAATGACTAAGCAAGAAAGAAACTGAGCCCATATAAACTTCCGCAACACTAGATCAATCGGTGACTACATCGAATATAAAAGAATAAGTGCAATAGAAAAATATGAGTTCAAAAAAGCCAAACGCGAATCATGACAGAAATTCAAATCAACGATAAACTCCACGACACTGGCAAAGTATGGCAATGGATCTGCAAAATGACCAGCAACCCCAACATAATTCACCAACCTATACTAAAACTAAATGACAGATTGATGTCACCCTGAATATCTCGCCACGGCCATCGGCGAGACTATACGCTATTTCTAAAGGGTCTTACAAAGCAAAATTTAAAATAATTAAAGAAAGCGCGGAAAACGAAGATATTAATTTCACAACAACAGCCCTCCTCCCATATAACCGTTGCCTTCTCCATGAAGGAACTAGAAGTTGCATTGGACAACTGTCCAGAAACTGCACCCGGGCATGACCCAATTACGTATATCATCCCCCCGTCGATCGCACCGTAACTGCTTCCTCAACTGCATCCTCAAAATACTCGACCTTTGACTCACACACACTTTTCCAGATGTGCGTCAAGCTATAATACTACCCTTTTCTACAACTCTAAGAGATCCTTCTCAACCAATCAGTTCTAGACCAATTGCCCTTACGTCCTACGTTTGCATGCTCTTAGAAAGAAATGGTCAATGAAAAGTTGAAATGGCATCTTGAATTAAAAGGGTTCCTCTCACCCAACCAATACGGCTACCAAAAAAACAGGTGGACTCTGGATCCTTTAATATTACTAAAAACTGACATGTACGCGCCTTCTCAGATGGCAGCTTTGTCATGGCAATATTTTTTACTTGTCCAAAGCATATGTCAGTGTCTGAAGACGTCTTATATTCAAACAGCTACATCAAACGGGACTCCGAAGACACTAATCTTTATAAGAAACTTTCAAGCAAGAACTTCCGTGTAGACCTCCAGGGAGCTCGCTCCCGCACTTTTCAAAAGTTTGAGGGCGTCCCACAAGCAAGCGTCCTTAGTACCACTCTATTTACTATAGCTATTAGTAGTTACCCCTCAATGTTCCTTGTATGTTGACGACTTTGCATATGGCATAGAGGAACAAATGCAAGAGAAGTTCCCCGACAGCTTCAAGATGCCATCAATTCTATCCTCGACTATACAGACTAGAGATGGGACGATTCCCCCAAATTTTGCGATTCCGAGTCCGATTCCAGTTATAAGTTACGATTCCGATTCCTTCATAAAATGGAATATTGATTCATAATTCCTTCCGTTTAATAATAATAATACTCGATACTTCAATAATAATTAATAAAGTTAGTTGTTACATAAACTAAATAGAATATAGTAAACAAATAAATGTAAGATGAACATTGTGCTTAAATTTACATAGTATCTGCTAAAAACTAATCTGATATAGTTCTTTAACTAGAAGTTTGGTATCGTCAGTCGTCACCATCAAGTGAATTTAGATATTTGATAGCGAATAATGCACAGTTTATGTGGAAGTTGTAATTCAAATCAGACTAATTAGATAATGTCAACTAATAACGACTAATGTATTAAATACTATTAATATTCAGCTATTATGATATTGTTACTCAACATTTAACATAGGCTGGGAGTAGGAAGCGTGCACATCATAAGTTGTTACCTCTATGGTGGCTGTTAGTCAACTGAACAACAGGCCTGCCCGCTGCCGAGAGAATTTTAGCAATAGTACCAAAACTTACTCTGAAAACGTAACAAAATTGGTAAAATCGTACCAAATCTAATTAAAACATAAAGCAAAAGTAAAATGGTATAAAAAGTGTTTCTTTGCGGCAAAAAGGTATCAAATTTGTACGAATCATGGTATTAGAAGTGTTTCTTTACGGCAAAAAGGTACCAAATTTGGCTGCGCTGCTGAACAAAGCTCTAACATCTTAGAATTGCATCAGCTGTTCTAAATGAGGCCTGAGCAGGCCTTAATTTCACGCATATAAACAATTAAACATAAAATACTTTTCTTATACAGTCAGATCTTCAATATTAAATTATTGATATTAAATAGTGATGCATTCTTGTCGACTAATCTAAATATATTAGTATATAACTTATTAACGTTTTAATTTCACTGAATAATAGGATAGATGAGTAGATATATAACTTGATTCAGCTATTTGGCAAGTAGGAAAGAAAGTTTAAAACTTAAAAACACTGTTGAAAGAGTGTCTACTTAAATTTTGAAGGAACCGTTTTTGGAATCGAAAAAACGGATTATTTGTAGCGATTCCGATGCCCATTTCCATCTCTAATACAGACCGAAATGGATTCAACATCTCAAGAGAAAAAAACAACAAGTAAAATTCACTAGAAAAAGGCAAGTGCCCATAATACCGCTATTTATGGCAGAAAACCCAATCAAATCATCCAACCACGCCAAATTCCTGGGCCTTATATTTGACCTGGGTAATGACATGGCGACATCACATATATGACCTTCGAAGACGAGTCATACACTTCCTTAATCTACTAATCTGATTATCCCACTTACACTGTGGAGCTGATCGTAAAGCATTCCTGCATATTCATCGAGTGTTATTGCTCCCCAAACTAGATTATGGCAGTCAATCTCTTTGCTGCAGCAATAAAGTGTCTGGAGAACAAATTAGACTCGATCCATCATCGAGCTTATTAGAATAGCAATAAGAGCCTTCAAAAGCTCTCCTGTCCAGTCCCTATGCATAGAAACAGGCCTCCAACCCTAACACTTAAATTTAAACGTTTATGAATCATCAAAAACACAACTCCACCGCAAAGATTCACACCGCGCACACACTATCCATATGCAGTGCGCATATATATTAATCAGTGTTCAGCCAGTCTAAGAAGTTAGTTATTGGAACCGATTCGACGGTAATAGGTAAAAAAGAGTGATTAGCCCCACAAATTTCGGAGCACTGACCGTAGAATAGGCCGGGCTTAAGTGTTGTGAAGTTGAATGGATTAAGGCGCCCTGGTTTTATAATAATAAATTAGAAGAACTGCAACTTGCACCGTTAAAAGTCCTCGAAGGAAATCCCGACATCCTCCCTTGGAAAACAACAAGCCCGAAGGTGTTTGTACCAATATTAAATTACTCCAAATCTTATCTCCCACCTTCACCAGTAGCCCAGCTCTTGAAACAACACAGAAACGAACACTTAAAGGATATACCAATCTACACCGATGGCTCAAAGAATATAAGAGGAGGTAGTGATTGGACGTCTACGGCTGTTCCATACTTGGATTACCCATAGCCACCGTTTCTCAACCCCCCGCCCTCCCCAATGTAACAACTGCAACGAAAAAATAACCATCAGACATATACTAATAGACTACCCACTCTACAATAATTGCCAGCGAAGCCGCCGCCTTGGATCAAGACCAACTCTACAAAACGTTCTATCAGCTAACTCGTTTATGATAAACAACCTAATTAAATTCTTAAAAGAAACCAATATTTTTAATCAGATATGAAAACGAAATTTCTTTTAACTCATTTGGATCATCCTCGTAAATTCGTCACACCATCCATTTCATTTTTGCTCCATTTGGACGCACCAATAACAATCCATTGCTCCATCAGCACCCTCATCAAGTCACTCCAATCACCTTTACATAGTTATTTCAGCATACATCACGCTTCATAGCTCCATTTATCAATCGTTTTTAAACCAAAAATTTAATTTTATTTAATTCATCTATTTAAAACATCAAGGAGAAATACTATGGGATAAACCCTATAAAGGGTGAAAGTGGGCTATAAGCCGTTCAAACAACAACCCATGAAAGTGGTGTTGAGGTCTTATTCCGAGGCTACTAAAGCTGCCCACCGAAAGGAGGATAACATTTAAGGAGATTCGGGTCATTTGCCCCCCACCCCAGCCTCAAAACTGGGCTGGGTGGCTCGGATCCGTTGGGTCCTCCAAAAAAGGGACCCCAGTCTCCGAAGCCGTCCCGCCCGCCGAACGTTTCGAGGCGGAGGGAGAAAATGACTCGCATCGCGAGTCTTTTCCTTCAGCCAGTGGATGGAGAGTGTCTTGTACCTTTGGGGCGAGTTCTGTATTTCAAACTTTACTATAAATCCCTCTTTAATTCGTAATTTTACAAGGATTTCAGGTATTATTTATTTAACTCTGAAACAAATAGGGTCGAAGAACTCTCCTATAGGTACAAGACACTCCATTCACTGACTATAACCTATTTTTTTTAAATGGCCTACTAATTAAAACAATTACGCGACGAAACTTCTTGTGTTTTAAAAATGAAACAATATTGATTGATGATCGTAATTTGAAATCCCTTGGTATAAATTCCCCTAATTTTGTGGAGCCAAGTAAAGTTGTTACAAACCTTTCAGGTTACCATTTATCGCATCGGGATAAATTTTTGCTTTCGCTTGGTTTAGATTTTAATCTTCCTTATTTTTCCTACACCCACCTTATGGTCTATTTTGAAAAGCTCGCTAGGGACCTAAAATATCTTCCTTGTTATGGGTCTATTAATAGATTTGTATACGAACTTTCACGTATTTTTCAAGAAATGAACCAGAAATTTAAGCCTGGTACGTTTACCTCGATTATTTTTCGCAAATCAGACCTGGATTTTGATGGATTTGATTTCATTTAGAAATATAGAATAAGAGGTGGAAGAAGTAATGAATAGAGGGGAGGGCAAAATAGATAGAAGAGGAATGAAGTAGTAGAGATAAATGAATGGTGCCCGGTGATCGGGCCTTCTCCTTTTTTCGGTATTGGTGTCCCACTACGGTATATATTTTTTATTATTTTGTGTTAGTTTTGGGTGTCCCACTGCAGGATATTTTTTTTTTCTAATTTTGTTGTCCCACTACGTGATCTTTTGTCTTGTTTATTGTTTAGTTATTTGTATTTAGGTATAGGTGCGATCGTTCTGGTATTGGGAAGGTAGTTTTTAAATCTACCTCCTTCTGGGTCAAGGATGTCCAGGGTCTCTTTGGGGAGAATTGTTTCGAGTCTTGCCCATATGTCTCGTCCTAATTTGTAATGGAAGTCGTTGATCGGATCACTGCCCACCTCTTCATGGAAGCTCCTCGAGGTCCGGAACTTTTGTCATCTTGCATTGATGATGAACCGGAATCCTCGATTTTGCACCCGCTTAAGTTTTAACATGTTGCTGGATGAAGCTGCGTTGAGCGGTATCGCAGGATATACCAGTTTAGATCTAACTAAACTGGTGTATAATTTCTTCTTATTTGCTTGGTTAAAGTTTCTAAAGCTTTGAATTTTGTTCAGTTCCGTGTTTGCCATTCCGATAATGGTACCGATGTGTCCGCTCATGCCCGTGCCTGCAAGCTTAAAGTCGAATACGGACACACTTGGCGAGTATTCAATGTCGGTCGCTTCTATATTGAGATTGACGGTCCGATGTTTCCCGATCGCGGTCGCTTTGAATTTTGCGATGTTAGCCTGGATTTTTCAGTGCCTTTCAAAGCTGGAGATCCTTTCGGCTTCCGCAGCCGTGGCTCTGGCCATAATCTTTGTGGATTTTGTCAAATGAACCACGATTTGGGTGACATCGTCCGCGTACCTGATGTTGAGCGTTCTTCCGTCTATATGTTTATGGATATCTATCATGAAGATGGTGAAGAGAGTGGGACTTAGGCATCCTCTCTGCGGTACACCGGACAGGAGCTCGAAGGCAATGACAGCTTACCTGCCATTCAGGTAGCTGCAAAGGAGTTTTTCGAAATGGGACGTGAGTCTCAGTCTCGAGATTTTGTGCTTTAGGCCATCGATCCATACTTTATTGAAGGCCTTCTTTACATCTCTACATACGACGTCGATCCAGCACCCATTAGCTCGACCCGTTGAATCATGTGGGCTATGGCTGTCTTCTTGCTGCGGTGTTTTCTAAGTACGTTCTTCGTTGAGCAGAGAATGACTGATAGATGTGTAGTTAGCCTGCTGTTAAGGATCTTCTCGAACAGCTTCCCAACGGTCTCCAGCAATGAGATAGGCCTAAAGTTCATGACCTGTTTCTCATGTTTCCCAGGTTTCAGGATGAATATTGACGTTTTAAGGCCATCTGGAAAGTATGCCATTGCCAGGGACGCGTTGAACAGATTCAGGAGTCTAGTCCGGAGTCTTTCATGTGCCTGATGCTAATTTGGCTGAGGCCTGTGGCTTTGGGTCGGAACGATGAGATAGCCTCCCACAATTACGCACTGGTGATGATATTTCCTTCCTGTGAGTTTTCATGAAGACGAGTGAAGTTTGCGCTTCCGTGAGGAATGAACCTGCCCTCCCTCCTCTCCATGTATTCGAAGACCTGATCCTCGAAGGTTAGGTCGAAGTCCTCCTCTTCATCTGAGATTTTGAAGACATCCCTCCAGACTTCGCGAAAAAGTTTTTCCTTTTTACAAGGGGTAGTCGCCGTGATTCTGTTGTGTGAAACTGCGGTGTGGTCGTATGTTTCGGTAGTCCCTTTGAGCCTGCTGATGGCTGACCAGAAAGACTTCAGATTCCTGTCAATGTCTATTCTTTTGATAAGATGGTTCCATTTCTCCCTTAGCTCGTTAGACAGCGCGGTGTTAAGCTGACTCCTGAGTTGCTGAACAATCTGGAAGTCCATGGGCCTCGTGTAGCCCATGTCGAGTGGTGCGAGCGTAGATCTCATAGAAGCGCTCTTGTGCAGGGATGGTAGGCAGTATCTTTTTGTGTGATATTTTCGGGATTGCAATAGCGTCTGCGTTGGGGATATGCAGCTGTTGATATTGGTCAATTCGTTGTTGAGATCTTTGGATGCGCCGCTCAGATCAGGGAGATCCAACGCTAACGCTCTCCTGTATGCGTCCCAATCAACCTTGGAGAAGTCTTTCCTGGGTGCTACAGGAACTAAAATATGAGCAGCTGCTACGTTATTAACATAGGGATGTGATCACTGGGCGTCAACGGCCCCGGCCTGACTAGTTGGGGAACGGGAAGTTGGTGTTATTGATAACTACATCAAGCTTGGTGGCTGACCCTGGGTAAAGATATGTAGGGAAGTCTGGCCCGAAGCGTTCTACGATATCCCTTCCCAGCAAGAGGTCAAGGTTTCTTCATCTAGCGCCCGGTCTCTTGTAGCCAGCTATCTTATTCCTCGCGTTCAGTTCAGGTCCCCGAAGAAATAGCACTGGGCGCTCTTTCTTGAATAGGGTGTACAAATCGTGAATGGGCAGATACTGAGGGCGGGGAGGTTGGTATTCCGCGCCCAACTCAATGTCCCCTAGAGAGCACTTCAGGACTACCGACATGAATGATTCGTCCATTGTGTTCCCCGGTCTGAACTGCAAATCCTTCTTGACTGCTATCATTGTCGAGTATTTCTACTGTGACCTTTTTTTAGGAGAAGATTGTATAAAAAAATTCTAACTGTCGTCATCCCTGATGCCTGTTTCCGACAGCAGTAGATTATCTGGGTCCATTTCTTGGTAGATGTTGAAGAATTTATTTTTGTTTGTCTTCCATCCCTGCACGTTGTGTGCTAGAATGGTAATTCTATTTCTAGCAGCCATCTTTTCTCTTCCCCCGCCACGTGGGCTTCTGGCAGTGTAGAGGTCTGTAAGGCCTCCAGGAGCGAAGCTTTTTGTAGAGGGATAGCTCGTAAAGTTTAAAGCAGCTGTCGTGCAGTTTGGTCCTTTTCTTAATTAAAGCAGCCTTGACTGTCGCTTCCTTTACATTTGAGTCGTAACACCATTTAAAAAAAAAGCCTCTTCGCGCTCCCATAGCTACCTCTGGAGAGATTCCCTTTTTTCTTTGTGTGGTGTCAGAGTTTAGCGCGATGGTGAGGTTGATCTCTCTACCATCGAGCTTGAACAAGTTTGTTGCGTCTGATTGGGAGGGCGCGCTTGACTGACCTCACGTAGTTTCCTGGTGTTTTCTTTGGCTGTAGATACTTCGGTTTTGGTCGAGGAGGGCACGATCTTCTCGGATTCTGCAGGTTCTAGGTTGGTATATTCCTCTTCTTGCTCTGCAGCTTTTGTAGCTGGGATTGTAGGCTCTACAGGCTTTTCATGAGGTTTGGCTGCCGAGAGAACCTTTGCCGATTGCTAGTTGCGTGGGAACTTTATGGGTTCCAGTCCATTTGCAACCAGCATCTTTTTCATCTCGATGTTGAATGTCCCTGGGTTTGACAGCTTCATTACATGAGCATGCAGGATGCTAGCCAGCATCTTGGGTGGCGTCGAGTCCGTGAGCTGTATTATGATCTGCGGTTGGGCGGGTTGTGAAGCAGGTTGTTGTGTTGTGGTTGACTTGGCAGCTGGCACGTGGTTTGTCCGCTGCTGCCCTTTTCTTATTAAGGAGATCTTTTCTGACTATGTACTGTATGCTTAGGGTTCGGTGTGGCCCGGCACAGTTGATACACCTTTTTGTAGTGTTCACACAGTGCCACCAGGCATGTTCCATCTGGGCACATTCAGAATAAATCTTCTGCTCATCCTTGCTAGGACAAGCGCTGGTTGGGTGGTCTTCCGCCTGGTAACATTTGAAGCAGGTTGGTAGCTGAAAGAATCTCTCCTTGCTGATCTGCTCTGGGGAGATTCTCATGAAAAAGAGCTTCAGCCCAGCTTCCTTTGATTTTGGAGACATTTCCACACCTCCTCAAACACGACCTTGAATACGTGAGTAAGGCTGGAACTTCTACGTAATTTGGGGAAAACAGAAATATAATTACTAAACCCGTTAAAGGAAAAGTAGTAGTTAGTTATTAAACCATAAAGATTACATAAATTAAACACACACCCTATTAGCCGACTCAACCAAACTTAAAAAGATAGAAAACGGAGGACAAATTACATTGCAATTGAAAGATAAAGTTAATAGGCTTCTCGCAAGTTGGAAATCACTTTCGATTATCAGTTCAGAGCTTTATTCCAAATTGCATGCCACATGTTCTGGCCTAGCTAGAATGTATTGTTTACCAAAAATACATAAAACGGGTATTCCAGTGCGTCCTACAATTGCCTCATAATTTACCTACTTATAAACTAGTCAAATTGACATTGGAACTTCTATCTCCTCTAGTAAAAACCGAATACACTATTACCAACTTAAAAGCAACTTATTGATTACAAACTAGATTCGGGTCATTTCTTGGTGAGTGACACTTTATACAAATATTCCAGTTACTCAAACCAAAACTATAATTTTAGACAGTCTTTTTAGGGATTATCTTCTTTTGCACGGATTTGATAGAATTCAATATGGTCAAACTTCGGAAGACCTATGCCGTATTTTTAGTGTTATACAAGTACTCACGCTCTTTTTAGGCATTCCAGTCGGCTGATATGGTTTCAGTTTGGCGCGGAAAGTACATATTTTTAAGATATTATACCTTAAAGGAGTTAAAATTGACATTAAAATAAGGCAAGCCTTGCTTTCTTTTAATTTGAAAATAAACCATTACTTTCACACACTGGTAACCCCTTATTTTGACCTTAATTCAAACATTGGCAATCCTGGAGGCAAGCAGTTAAAAGAGCGCGATTCTTGCGACTCGATTTTTGACTTTAATACGTTTTTTGCCACAGGAGTGGAAGAGAAGCGCGGCTCGATTATAATAATGAAAGGTGGAGATGGTTTAGCTTATGTCGCGAAGTGATTATTTATTAGGTAATTTAAGACTACGATAGTGCCGCCGACATTTAGCAATCGCCTTTTGCATTCAAATCTGGTGTTAACCTTTCGAATTAGGAATATTACGATTTTGTTTTTAAGGTTGCGGGAGTTATGGGGGGTGAAGCCTCCTCCCATTTCGAAAGTAACTAAAATATTTTTACTTTTTGGCCGAAATGGCCTAAAGTAGCCGGTGCTATCGTCTTTATTATTTCGGTAAACGTGCAGAGCCGATCGCATTGATTGTAGCCCAGAAATAGCGTCTCCCAATAATCTATAAATAAACAGTACTCATGGTGTTTGTCGGCATTTTAGGCATCCTTTACGACTTCGTTTTCGCCCGGAAAGTAGTTATTTTTAGGATAGTATCACTGCAAATGGAGTCGTACTCAGAGTGCGGTAATAACAGAGTTTATGAGCGCATTCTAAGGCGCGCTATTTCTGGGCTACAATTAGGCCTCATGACGTCAGACGGTAGCTTTGAATGTGGCCAATCACGGCGATGTATTTGTTTTGGGGTGTCTATTCTTTATTATTTAGTAAATGCCTGCACTTGATTATATTAATTAATGTAATGAATTTTTCTATGCTCGTAATGTTTTGGGGGGTTTCGTGTACCTTTTTCGTTATTTATAAACTGTGTTTATAAATAGGACCAGATCCAAAAGTTTTGACAGTTTCGTCATGAGTACTTCGTGTAACAGTTGCGCGGTTGATTATAATAGTGAAAGGTGCAGATGGTTTAACTTTTGTGAAGTGATTATTTATTAGATAATTTAAGACGATAGCGCTGCTGACATTTAGCAATCGCCTTTTGCATTCAAATTTCATGTTAGCCTTTCGAATTAGAAATATTACGATATTTTTTTTTTAAGTTGTGGGGGTATGGGGGCGAAGACCCCCATTCTGAGTAACTAAAAGATTTTTAATTTTGGGCGGACTTAGCCTAAAGTACATAGGTACCGCTATCGTCTTGTTTCGATAAACGTGCAGAGCTGATCACATTAATTGTAGCCCAGAAATAGCGCCCATAAACTCAAGTATTACCCAGAGTGCTAGTATCTTAAAAATAAGTGCCTTCCGCGCCTAACCAAAGCCGTAGATGATGGTTAGAATGCCAAGAAACACCATTAGCACTGTTTTTACTTGAAAAACAAACAAACGGCGTAGGTCTTAATGGAGTTTCACCTTCAATATAGCTCCCTACTTGACCTGGTTTTAGGTGGGTCGGTTTTTTCTTTTGATCGTCAAGTATACCAACAAATCGAGGGAGTAAGGATGGGGTCACCAATAAGTCTCTTGGCAGCTGATTTTATGATTACTCATCTTGAAGAGAAAATCTTTTCTGAGGTTCCCTCATCTTGTAGGCCAATCTTCTATAGGCGTTTTGTTGACGATTCAATGGCAATTTTCAAACATAATGATCGAGCTAAACAATTCTTTGAGTTTTTAAGCATTATGCACCTAAACATACTATGCACAATGGAAACCAAAAATGAAAATTCACTCCCTTTTTTTAGACATTTCAATTCGAAAAAAATGAAAACGGTTGAGAAACATCAATTTCTAGGAAACAAACTTCTACAGGTTTGGGGATCAATTTCTTCAGTAGCCTGCGTTTAATATAAAATTGCCTCACCTAAAACTCTTATTCACCGTGCCTATCACTTGTGTTCTTCATATAAGTCTATCGACAAAGAATTTGTTTTTTAACAACGGTTTTCCAAACCTTACCGTGATAAGTCAATCCATTCATTTTTGAATGACGTTTATCGCCCTAACGTACCCGCAACAACAGTCACAAAAGACAAATATTATCTAGTAATGTCAGCTGTGCATATATAATGGTTTTAAACCGTGGACTACTGTTATTATGTACTAAGAAAATATTTTTCTCAAATTAAATTTTAAATAGCATTTGTAAAAAAGCAAAAACTAAATTAAGTAATTCTTCAACTTAAAGGATTTGGTCTCAAAAAGTCAACAGTTAATTTATTTCTATAAATGTCCTGAGTGTTGCCAAGGCTCGTATATTGGAAACTATTAGGACACTAAAGGCAAGATTCTCCTCTCATATGGGCATTAGTACGAGGGGCGGTCAATAAGTTTTGCAATTCGGATATAAGGAAACGAGATATGAGGAAAAGGGTTTTATTATTTTTCAATATAACTACCCTCGACTTCAATGCACTTGCGCCACTTGTCCCTGAGGCTTCGAATTCCCGACAACCAGAAATCTCCCGACTGCTGTTCACTTCACTCCTGGACGGCGAGCTGGACATCTTCATCGTCCCCAAACCGGCATCCACGCAGTGCAGCCTTGAGCTGGCGGAATAAAAAGTAGTCGCTAGGGGCCAGATCTGTACTGTAGGGGGGATGGTTGAGCTCCTCGAATCCGCACTCGCGCAGGGCAGCTTGTGCAACTCTGGCCTTGTGGACTTTGATGACGTTGAAGTCGTTCATGGGGCGTGAGGTTTCTAGGGACCCAACGGGCAGAGACCTTGGTCATGGCCAAATTGTCGTGGATGATGTTGATAACACTTCCATGTGATATTCCAAGTTCTCGCTCGATTTCTTCGACCTTCACCCGTCGCTTTTCAAGGATCATCCTCTCTACACGGGCCACATTGTTCTCGTTGGTCACGTCTGACGGGCGTCCTGTTCGGGGGTCATCTTCAAGGGACTCACGACCATGGCGGAACTCCCCATTCCAGCGAGCAATGGTTGCATAGGAAGGGGCGGTGTCGGTGTACACTGCAACCATGCGTTCATGGATCTCTTGCATTCTTGCCTTCCTTGGTTAAAGGTTTGATCACTGCGCGGTGCTCAACCTTGTCCATTGTTGAAAAATTTGTGACTGACGATCTGCCATTAGCAACTGCTTCTTAAATAGATGAGGCAGGAGCGTGCGGCTGCAGGTCCTGACTTGTCCTAAAAACCCCACAAACAGCCAGCCTTCTTCCTCTGTTTTGCCCTACCGATTCGCAAAACTTATTGACCGCCCCTCCTAACTAGTAACAACTGCAAAACCACTACAAACCAAAGATAAATCTATAATAAGAGACGCACGTCATAAGATGCAAGACAGGCATTGAATAACTTCAAAATTTTAAATACACATAATTGCCCCACCCCTCTTCGAATACTAGAATCTCTATATATCAAACATTAGTCCCCCAGTTTAAATATCGATTCATCCTCGGTTCCCATCCTTCTAGCATAAAATGGTGATTCTCACCTCAGTAAGCTTTGTATAGATTCTGAAACCCAACTGACACCATTGTGCTTCGCTACTACGGAATTGTTTTAGTTTAAAAAAAAAATATATACGGTAGGTGAAAATAATAGATTGTGTTAAAATTCTAATCTGCAACAGTTTTGATACTTGTTTTTGTATAATGATTTCCTGAGTCCATTATTGATTTCTTCCTTATTTACGACTTTAATTTCGACTCTTTTAAAAACTTTTAAAGTATTAAAATTTAATTTACATTCCCAGTTTATGGAAGTTTTTGCATTTTAACTTTCCTTCGTTGGTTTTTTATTTTTATAGCTTCAAAATCACCAAAATAACTAAAGTATTCCTTTCACGCATTTTGGTTATGCATTTATTTGAGTAGTACATATTTAATTTGCAATCGTTTATATTTTAGGCCAAAGAAGATGATCATATAGATCTAAACGTCATCAGATATTAATAAAGATGTTGAATCATGAAAATAATATACGTATAGGAGAGACAGACAAAGAAAAAAAGGGGATTCACATTCACACCATGCCACACAGGGGGACGTCGCTGGCATCTTTTTATTGATCGGTTCATTTTATTCCCTAACTCCTTAGCTATGACGTTCTCATATATGCTCCTACTACGTTATATTTACACTATTGAACTACTCAAGTCGGTTTTTGAACATATTAACACGTTTGTGCAGGCTATTCCACATTTACGTGATTTTAAACGTGAATTAAATTTGAGCTATAGTAGAGTTAAATCG
This sequence comes from Ceratothoa steindachneri, assembly GCA_963969495.1. Lineage (NCBI taxonomy): Eukaryota > Metazoa > Arthropoda > Malacostraca > Isopoda > Cymothoidae > Ceratothoa > Ceratothoa steindachneri. The sequence continues at coordinate 120,340,718 of OZ018323.1, read as the reverse complement.
CTTGTTCACTCATTTGAAACCGTCTTGGCTTGTATTGGCCCTTTCGTCCATCTCAAACAATAGTCTGTAATCAATATTGGTAAAACCTTTTAAGATTTTCAATACCTCGATCAACTGACTGTCCACGTTTGGTAGCCCTACATTGCACTCTTTCTAACTGCGATATATCCTTGTTTAGGTAGGGAGCCCCAAAATTGAACCTCATATTCGAGGTGTGGGCGCACGAGCTTTGTATATAGTGGCAGGATTATATCTTTCGATTTGAAAGTAAAATTTCCAGCAATATATCCTAGCATTCGGTTCGTTTTCTTACAAGCTTCTGCGCATTGTTTCGATACTTTGAGGTCCCCCGAGATTAAAATCCCCAGGTCTTTTTCTAACTTAACGGAGTCCAGGATTTGGCCTTTCATATGGTATTCTACTTTTAAGTTATGACATCCTAAATGTATGACCCTGCATTCGACAATTTTATCAAGGTCTCTGCATTTGCACTACATCTGATCTCGAAAGGGTTCGGCTTCCTAGCTTAGTGACATCTGCATATTTTGAGATCCTACTAACCACTCCATTATCCAGGTCATTGATGTAAACTATAAATAATAATGGGCCAAGGACTGACTCCTGTGGAACCCCGCTGGTGACTGGGGCCCACTCTTTAAGCTTCATTTACAACAACCCGCTGTGAACGATTTTAGAGAGAGTTTTTACTCCAGTTATGTTCCTCTCACTCCAATCGTTCTAATTTTCATCAATAGCCTTTCGTGCAGGAGTGTGTCAAAGGTCATTTTAAAGTCAAGGTAAATTATATCCGCCGCTTTAGTTTCATCGTAGATGCAAATCATGTTATGTTTGATCACACGTAGGTTACTCTACTTTTGGAATAAGAAAATTATCCTGAATGAAATTGACCAATCTCTCCCCAACTTTATCCGAAGTATAGTTTGTATAGTTAACGTTAAGGTAATTGAAATCCCCCACCAATTATTGTTTTTCCTTTTCTCACCATAGATGAAAGGCACTTAAGAGTAGTACGTCTTCTGATTCTATTTGGGATGGGGGTCGATAAGTAACGGCTAAGTTAATTTTATTATTTTTAGCACACTAGCTCTATTAACAGAACCTCACTCTTCATATTTGTGGTGGTCGCGCCCATCGTTATTGCATTTATTCCTTTTTCAACGTAAGCTAACACACCACCGCCTGTCCCAGTTACACGGTATATATTATGGATTTTGTATCCTTTTATATTAAATTCCGCAATAAAGTTTCGAAACTGTGTCCAACCAGGTTTCGCTAATACATACGATATCGTAATCGCCCTCTTGAATCATGGCTTTAAATTCGGGTAGTTTGTTCCTTATACTCCGAATATTTGCGTAGATGCATTTTAATTTTTTTTTAAATAACAGCGTCCCTCTCTCGTAGGCCTAGTGCGTTTCTCTGTTCACCCAAGTTTATAGACCCTTCGCGTGAAATCTGCCCGGCGCATCTGTCCCTTGGAGACAAATAATTTCTGGATGCAATCATTATGAAAAAGCGACCGTTGGTCCTGAAAATCTTTCCAGAAATTGAAAAAAAACCCTATCATTTCCTGACATAAACGTTTGCCCTTCCTTAGTGTAGATTAACTCGGAATTATCCTAATTACCCCCACTTTAATCGTTTCGCTTTGGCCGCTATCATTAGGTCTCTCGCTCGGGGAACAATTCCGGTTGGGGTTGTTTCGATTCAGTGTATGTCGTCTCCTCCAACGAGGGAGAAGATAGCGCGATCTTCGTACTGCCCGTTCATATTTTTGACTTCTTTTACCGCGAGATTAATTACCCCCCCCCCCCCCCTCCCGATAGGCAGATTTTCTTACGCTTAGCTGGATTACGTTCTTTATTAAAGAACTCGATTAGAATGCTATCTGTTTACCCCTCGATTGGAGTTAAGGTGAATGGATTAGAGCAGGGTATTTCAAAACTGTCTGTAGCCATCGTTGGTCTAGCCCCGTCTCTGCCCGCGAAAAGTAGCCGATCACCCTCAAAATTTGTATTTTTTTCAATGATATTCATAGACGCATAATTCACTTTCTATTTGTTCTATCGACATCTGGTAACTCATATAACGCTCTGATATGACAGCTTTCCAATGCAGTCTTAAGTTAGTATTGTGGTAGCGTTCGTTGCGTGTGGGCTTGCGGCAAATTTGTCCGATATCATGTCGTCTGCCATTTCGTTATTATTTTGATTTTTTGCAAGAAAGTGGTCAAAATAAAATTTATTTCCTATGTGTGCTAAGAAACAACTCGAGAGTGATTGCCTACGTGGGATTGTTGCTCTTCATAAATGTGGGAAAACTCAGAGAGATAGATAGCTAATGAATTAAACATAACCCAAAGTACTGTTAATTTATGGGTTTCACGTGCTAAAAATGTTAACCTATCTACACAAGTACCTAAAAATGATCTGGTAGACCGAGAAAAACATTTGCGAACAGACATGCTTAGGAAACATTTACTAGTGAATAATCCAACAATAACTGCGAAAGAACTAAAATTTAATATGAATAGTTTATTATCTGAGGTTTCTGAACGAACTATCTAAGAGCAGCTACAAAAAGAACTCGGATTACCATCTCGCAATGCTGCAAAGAAACCATTCATTTATGAAAAAATGCATAACAAACTTGTCGGATTTTGTAAAAAATACAATACATTCATTGGACTGTTGAGGAGTGGAAAAAGTTTTATTCAGCGATGAGTCAGCATTTTTTAACATTAAGAAGCTCCTAAAAATGTTCGTCAGGACATTGGCACAAATAAAATGGACCCTAAATACACCCAAAAGACAATGAAACGCCCTCCAAGTCTGATGATTTGGGGTTGTTTCAGTTTCCAAGGGAGAGGAAGCATACACGGCTATGAATGGCGCACGGTATTTATCAATGTTACAGGACAAACTTTCAGTGGTAATGACAATCCATGAGACAAACATTCATGTCACAAGGCTAAACTTGTGACAAAATGGCTTGCTGACAATAATTAATAGTTGGGATTGGCTTAGTATAGCCCAGATCTCAATCCCCTACAAAACTTATGGCTAATAATAAAAAAATAAGGTTGAAGGCCAAGACACTGGTTCCGTCGAAAAAATTAGACTATTATAAAGATATGTTGCAACACGGTGAAACTTGATCAAATCCATTCCGTAGCGTCTACAACAAGTCATCAAATCCAAAGGAAAGATGACAAAATAATAATATAAGGCTAGCCAATATTCAACATGTTTTTTATGTTAAAAATACAAATTTAGAGGGTGATCGGATCATTTTCGCGGGACTGTATACGAGTTTAAGATTCGCGCTTACTTATTTATAATCCCTTGCGGGTCTCTAATCTCTGTACGGCTCGATCTGCGGCTTTGAACGCGATTTTCCCTCCCTCGCAGTTCATCAATGAATGCCCGAACGTTGGCCAGTCTCGTCTATTTTACGGTTCGTTGCAACAATGTCTCCCAACAGTTAACTTTTAATCTAATTTAATTTATCGCGTTTGCGAATTTTACCTCGAATGCCTGGTTTAAAAGACAAAAGCGACATATTCTAACGTTATCGGGGTTTGTGAGAACGTAAATTTCTTTATGAAACGAAGCCCCACAACGACTACAATCATATTTGACTATAGGCATGGTAGACACGAGATTATTTAAACTGTCACGAATGAAATTGAAACTTATAGAGCTAATGGAATGTAATTTGTATTTATCTCACTTTATGACTACACGAAAGGTTTGGGCACAACAAAAGTGTAATTTTTTGTAGGAGCACAGAGATAACACTTCGCAGGAGAGCGGCTGGGTAGGCAATGATATAGAGACTCACAAGGAAAAGTAGTACCTCAAAGGACATTGCTGACCATACCGTGGAGGTACTATTTTGGGAAGGCCCTAACCTATAGCATAAGAGAAAGCGTAGCATAGATGAAGGCTCTCCCACCCGCTTTTGAGGGGTCAGAAAGCGGAAAAGATACCTGATTGTGCTGTGAAAAAACAACACAATTAGGATTTTTTTATAGAAAAGTTGAAACCTATCTACTTGCTTCTAAAATATACGCAAACTATAATCTATATCAAGGTGGTACCATCTATGTCGGTCAAGTCGTGGATTATCTCGTCAGGTCGAGATTTGAACTGTTTACCATTTCTGGCGGTAGACGGTTCCACGTTCCGCAAATTTTGTACGAGAAGAAGTTGCCACAAATTCTATTATAGAATTGCGATAGTTCTAGTTTGTAACTTTGGTTACGTGTAGCATTTGCGTTCAACGTGAACAGCCTCCTGTGGGCTACGTTTTCAACTCGTATTATTTTAAGTTTCAATTAGCTGGCCTCTTAACCGGCTCGTCTCCAAGGAGAACATCCCCAGTTCTCGTAGCCTATGCTGATAACTTTTATGTCTAAGGGAAGGGATCAATTTTGTGGCTCTGGCCTGTACCCTTCCGCAGGGTTGGGGACTAGAATTGAACGGTGTATTCAGTGTGACCGCACTAGAGAGTTCGACAAGGCGAGAACAATCTGCCTATTTCGAAAGCGAAAATGTAATGTACCCCAGCATTCGCTGGGCCCTCTTTTACACCTGGAGGCAGTGCTAATTAGCACGCCTAAATCTTTCTCAATGTCAGTAGTATCTAGCTGTTTGCCTAGCAAGTAGTTTTTCCGAGGGTTAGTGTGAGGGAACAAACCCTAAGGTCCACCTTGAGCCCTCCCCCCTTCAAGCAGAGACCACGTGGGCCTAAGCTATATCTCCAAACGCAAGGAGAGAACACTATTCTTTCGTGGGAAAACTTTCAAGCGGCTTGTAACACCTGCGTTTGATCAGTCAGCGTATCCCCCGCTGAGACGCATTTTTCCGTCCCTTCCCTCTCTGGAGGCTAGGGTCGACCCGAGAAGAAGCTTCCTCGGTCTTCCTATCTCGTCTCTGCCTAAATAGACTGACGCCAATGGTTACTCCCAAGAGACTGCCATGCCTGGGGGCTTTCTAGCGAGGAAGCCAGCAGGGTATTTAATCCAAGGTCAACCGTTACTCCTCAGAAACTACCGCCTTCCCTTTCGCGATATACAGTCCCTCGTCTCGAGTCGAACTTCGGAGTTAGGTATCGTCGGCTGGACAGATTGTTGTGAGTTTGGCCACAGTCAATCGGCAAATTTGTGAAACTACTTTTTCTTTGGAGAATTGCGCGAACCACTCTTCTCATCTCGTCAAGGAAATCTCGTCTGAGATTACTCATCCCAATTCGAGAGTGTCGCACCCAGCCTGGAAATTACCTTACTCGTGCCCCAGGTAATTAGAACCCCACCGTCAAGAGTACAACGTCCCTCGAGCCGCAAGACTAGCTCGCCTCGAAAGAATCGCTCCTCTCACCAAGAGTCAAGGTAAAACCCTTTTACCCCTTTTTGAGGATAATCCCACCTTTTGTCCTCGTCGCCTGATATCTTCCTCCTGACCCTTTAATTGGACTCCCCAGTGTTTACCAACTTTTTTCCTGTCTGACCAAGTCCCATATTTTGATCCCCGTTAAACTGATTAGTATTTGATTTATTATTTCATTGAGAGTGACATTATTCTCCCATTCCTTTGCCTTTGTAGACATTTCCATAATTAGCATTATTAGTGTAATTAAAGTTTATTTTTGTTTTTAATCTTTCAACCTTGAATGAAGCCTGGTATTTAAATCTTCCCTTTGGCCAACAATTTATTTCCTCACGCACTAACCTTTTATTAGCCCTGTGCAGCTGGCCTATCTATCTGGCCGCCTGCAACATAAGTAGACTGCATTCTCTGCAGCGAAGGTATCCGCTCACGAATACCACGACAGTTAGCATGGCCGATGTGCATTACCTTGCACTTGTCAAGGTCAAATGGCATTTCTCACCTATCGAACATCTCGCCTATCCTGAGAAGGCTATTTCACAGGCGTTCCACTCCTTTCCGCGAGCTCACACTACCTCCTAACTTGCTATCGTCGGTGAACTTAGCTATTGAGCATAGTAGTCCTTGTCTGTCATTGATGTAGACGAACAATAGAGGCCCGAGCACTGAGAACTGGGGCATTCCGCTACTAAGTGACTCCCATTGTGAGGCTACCTCGTTGATCTTTATAAGTTGACTCCGTCCTGAAAGCCAGTTTTCTATCCATTCGGCTACCTTGCCGGTAATGCCAAGGGCGCGGACTTTATTTATCAACCTGCGGTGTGGTACCTTATTGAAGGCTTTTTGAAAGTCCAGGTATAAGATATCCACAGCTCGACTACGGTCATACTCGCTCAAAATACTGTGGAAAAATTCTAGTAGATTAGTGAGACCTGAGCAGTTCTTGCGAAATCCGTGCTGAAAATCCAAGATCAGGTTGTGGGACTCTTAGCAATTTGCCTACGATGGATGCCAGAGTAATAGGCCGGTAAATACCCGGGCATTCGCGGTCCCCCTTATTTTAGATGGTTGTTACGTCTGCTCTTCTCCAGTCTTCCGACACCTCTCCAGGTTCCAAACACTTGTTGAAAATGGTGGTGAGGTGTGGAACGACCTCTCCACTAACTTCTCGAAGACTCGAGGAAGGAAAGCCATCCTGACTTGGAGACTTATACTGGCTACTACTTCGTTTCTCTCTTAAGATTATTTCGCATAGGTTTTCCCCCTCTTCGCTCGTAAATACGAAGGCGAAGTGGCCGTTCAATACGTTAGCGATGTCTGGTTCTGACTTCCGTAACACGCCAATGTCATGTCTCAGCCATCTCTATGCTATAACGAATCGGTTTGCGGCTATTGACATGCAGGAAGAATTCTTTCGTGAGATATATCGAGGGAGGCCACCTAAAACTTCCTCACTGCGCTTAGCTCTACGCACCAGTGCATTGACTTTCTTACACACTTCCCTGTATTGAAGAAGCCTTTCTTCATTACGGTTTGCTTTAAGTTGATGTAAGCAATTTTCCTTTTCTGTATCGCTGTGGCGATGCCACGATTGAACCACTTCGGTTGGAGAGGCTTGCCGCTCATCCTCCTGCTGGGGACAAACGCAGCCTATTTGGCCATAGTTTTCCTCTTGCGAGTTCAAGCCGAGCTATCGCATCCCGAAGACCGACGAAATTCGTGCGTCGGAAGTCGAGTTTGAGGGTAGCGATGTGAAAGTGCCTGTCACATGGAATGTAGACGGAAAACGTGACAGTGCGGTGATCGCTCCCACGCTTAGTCCTAATACCATGTCGTCCTCGGTGGTAAACACCAAGTCTTAACATGTTCTCAACCCTTGTTGGCTTCTCGATCCAATGTGTCAGGAAGTTATCCTGAGCGAACTCAATCAGTCTCCTCCCTTCAGCATTCCCCGACCAGTTCCTCCAGTCAGTCCAACGGCAGTTGAAGTCACCAATGACCAAACTAGTGCGACTATTTATCAGGTATGTGAGCTTCATGTACAGGCTGGAGTCTGACTGTCTTTGCGGCTGGTACACCACCACTACTCGACAGGAGGAGCTGGTAAGATCTACGTCTAATCTTAAAATTTCGTGACCACATCTCACCTGGCATTCGACAGCGGGAAAACAGTTCCGGACGTACTAAACCATAACTCTGCCGCCCTCTCGATAAGGTCGGTTACGGTGGAACATTGTATAACCAGGGATCGCAAACTCACCCGCGAAAACTCTAGTGTCAGTATGGATCCACGTTTCTACGATCGCCACGATATCTATTTCGTTATCAGGGGCCAATACTGCCACAAGTTCTTCCCACTTGTTCCGTATCGACCTTGCGTAGAAAAAAAAACTTAGGGAACGCTGGCAAGTACGCACACTCCCTCCGCTAACATGTTTCCCGACGACTCGGTTGGAGTGATGTTTCCAGGTGTGGAAGCATCGCCATTCGAGTTTCATGGGTCCTCTCCCCTTGGGAACGGTTCTTCTTCACCTGCAGGGGTTCTATTCCTCCTCTCGAGTTAGGTGCAGCAATATGCCCCACATTGACCTCGTGGCTCGTCTTGAGTCTCCTGGTCGTTGTTACCCGACGAGTTGCCGCTTGGCTCGTCCCGTTCAACCTCAACAACCAGAAGGCATTCCTGTCGATTAACTCTACCAGAAACTTCCTTCCTCGGTCGTTTAGGCGGACTCCCTTCCTCCGCTTATAGGTCATCTCGTCCGAAGAACAATTCGATCGGCTCTACAAACTACTACTATCAAGGCACAGAGATGACCTAGACGTTCGTTAGGGGCAAGAAGTTTCCTGTGTGTGTGCACTGTAGCAAACTTCCTAGATACAAGTAGCATCCCCTCGAGCATGGCCTTTATGTGTGTGTGTGTGTGTGTTCATATCGTCTGCCCATTTTGCAGCTAGGAAAACATTCTATGGTAATAAGCCTTCCCGCACTAACGACTTCAACAAATGTATAACATTGCCATTTAATAATAAATTAAATAGTTTAAAGGACATATTTGGAAAAGCGGGTATTAATCTAGCCTTTAAATATAATAATTCCTTAAACCAATTGATGATGGCCAGGAAACCCAAAGAACATCATAACATAGGAGTATATGCAGTACCATGCAACGATTGCCATAAAGTTTATATAGGGGAAACGGGGAGAAATCTAGACAAGAGATTGTACGAACACAAAAGAGATATTAGAGTGGGCTGCGAAAGTAGTGGAATATTTTGCCATGTTAGAGACAAGAATCATACGATCGATTTCAATGGAAGTAAAATGTTATCTAAATCGGCTAACTATGTTAAGAGAAGAATCGTAGAATCGAGCTTGATATCGTCAATTCCTAATTTAAATCTATCTGAGAGTCAATTTTCTTTTAATCCTGTAATAAGATCGCAAATAAACAAAATAGTAAAATGCCAGCCCTTCAATATGTTTAGGCCTACCCCCCCCCCAGATTAGCCACCAGTAGGGGATTGGGGGAAAAAAGAGGGGATCTTGTGTTATGCTTATATGCATTTCTCTTATATTTTCTGCCCAGTGTAAGTTGAAAAAGGGTGTGAGATACACCGAAAC